>CM040122.1:292048084-292484292 GCA_022559845.1 Amorphophallus konjac | reverse complement strand
GCAATATCATGTCGGGCAAAAAAGGGGGGTGAATGGCTGTAGGCAGAGGGGCTCTCGACAGAGGGCTTCCCGGCGCGCTCCTGGCCGCGCCGGGAGTCTGCCGCCGGGAGCCTTGCACATAGCCTCACGTGAAAAGTGTCTGTAACAGAATGGGTTGTCGTTTAGCAAAGAAGGGGGAGGCCTCTCGGCCTTATGGTTCTCGGCGGGGAAACTCGCACGCCGAGAAGATGAAATGCAGAATGATTTCGGGGTTTCAGAGCTCAAAAAATGATGCTCTATTTGGGTGTTTTCTGGGATTTCAAGCTCGAATTGATGCCGGGCCAGAAGTGCAAAAGGGGAATTTCATGGAGGCTTCTATTAGAAGGATGCCAAGGGATTTGAACGGGGGAATCAAATGGAAGAAATCAGACCATCACTTGATCTTGTGGAGGGTTTTGACTGTCTGTTGCAGGCCATTTGGGGGAGTCAAGAGATGACTATCCTCCGACCCCTCCAGACGAGCCCAGTGACATTAAAACAAACGGAGAAGGAGGGACTCTCAACGTATAAACTTCAGGCCCTAAGCATTCAATGTTTAGAATGGAGGACCTGAGATCGGATCATTGTTTATGAGAGCTGGACAGCCCAGGAAACCAAGAGACTGATATCTCTGGTTCCTGAACCGCGTAAGAGGGCTCGTCAGAAAACTCAGGTTATATATATAGGGAAACAGCCATTGAGATCGGAGGGGGAAGAAGAGAACAAAACTCAATAACCCATTGGATGGGGGTAGGAGTCCTATCCTCGTCCCTCTTCGAAGAACAAACCCATACGATCGGCTCCGAAACCCAAAGAGTCTAATCTATATTTCTTTCAGACAAAGGCCATATACATAGAGAGACAGACAGAGATCAGATGCCTTAATCCATCAATGCCCAGACGGGCCATCTCGATGTTTCATTGCATTGCATGAAGAAAATCTTACACTGATCATGAAAGAAAAATGCAAGGCAGAAAGCTAAAAATCAAGGCCGGAACTCTCCGGCTACAGTTGATAAATCGAGAGAGGACTCGCTATATTACATCAGATAAAAGAAAAAAACACGGAGGAGGGGAGGGTGGAGCATTGACTCCTCTCCCTCCCCAGTGCCCACCTGGAGCTTTCCTTCTTCTTCTCTTCTCTGTTGGTTGAAAGGGGGGGTGGCTCTTGCTCTCCGAACGGGACTCCCTCTCTATCTTTCTATTGCTCTGTCTTTTTCTCTCGATCCCCTTTTTCTATCTGGCTTTCTCTCTTCTTCCTTTTTTTGGTCTCTCTCTTTTCTGTCGTCCGCCTCTCTTTCTTCGAAGGGAGGGGGTTTTATAACCCCTTTCCTCTTCCTTCTCGGCAGGCACCTTCACGGCGCGCTTGAGGTAGGCTTCCCGGCGCGCTCAAATTTGACCTCTCGGCGCCAGTATCTGGGCTTCGACATGGGCTTTCGGCGCCACCTTCACATAGGCCCACTTGGGGTTTCTTTAAGTGTATCATCATCCCAAAGGGTCTATCATCTATGAAATATCTTGTATTGAAATCGCGATTGCAATCTCCATCAGTCCCCAGACAGGGTTCTTATCAGTCCGTAGACAGGGATTTCATCAGTCCGCAGACAGGGTTTTATCAGTCCGTAGACAGGGATTTCATCAGTCCGTAGATAGGGTTTTATCAGTCCGTAGACAGGGATTTCATCTTATCAATATCGTCACTCGAATGGCGACGAGCTCGGACATCAACCTTGGTCTGGGAAGACCTCAGCCGGGTGCATAATCTGTGGAGACGATTCTTCTTCTGCTCTATCTTCTCAGGAGCCTTTATAATCTTCATCTGCCGGTGCTGGCTTCATCTTTATCTCATATTACTTCCGCCAGTAAGCCGACATCTGACTTACCCTGACATATCGTCTGTGACTTCTTGGACGAAGCAGTAGTATAGCTCTTCTTAAGGGGCTGGAAGATCTCATTAGTCGAGTGACTGCCGCTTTATCAGTGCTGCCGTCTGAGTGACATTGGCACCGGGCATCAGCTTTGGCCGACAAGGGCTTTAGCCGGGTGAAAGGTTGATAAGCTTCATCATTAGTCTTTCACTGTTGGTCAGATCTTCTTTTCAATTATGCTTCCACCCTTGTTCATTTTCCGGGTGTCAACAGCGCACCGCCTGACCAAACCAACGTAAATCAACGAGGGAGCGACAGCTGGGAGCCCTACCGTTACTCTCAATGTAACGCACCCACGATGGGCCGTTACATTGAAGTAACGCGCTCACGAAAGACCGTCGGAGATGTGACGGTTCCTGGCGAGATCGTCACTTCACCTGGGTCGCGGACGGGTTATATATAAAAATCGGTTCCCTCCCGGACGATCTGAATCGCCGGGTAACGACGTAAAACCTGTAACCTGTCAAACCATGCAACCCATACGACAATATAACAACTAAAAACATCACATGCAAGGCCTAATAAGCATTAATCTCAAGAATTTCATTAAAACCCTACAAATGGAAGAAATGAACATTATGCATGCCACGGGCTCTAATCAACGGAACGAGCCACAGGAAATGATCCTAGCGAGATCAGGATTACATCCCCCTACCTCTCGCAAGCCGAAACCGAAGAAAAGACCGCATGCAAGGAGGAAGAGCTACGAAGCCTTCACGCTCCACCTCGCTCCCACGATCACCGAACCATGCCGAACTGGACACCTACGCGCTCCTCTCGACGCGAGGAATCCAACGGCGCCAACCTTGTCTCAATCCGACCTCGTCTCGTCCGCGATCCCTAGGAAGGGGAAAGGACGATCGCATGGAGGAGAGAGAGAGGGTGAGAAAATGAGAGATCGACGGGGGAGAGAGGGTGAGAGAGGGATTAAAAGAGAAAAAAAGAAATTAAAATATATATAATATAATTATTATATATATTAAGATCTCATTAATTCTAATAACCCTCAAATAACTCCAAATAAATCCAGAAAAATATCAGATAAATTCCTAAAAATCCAAGAAAATAGCCGAAAATTCCAGAACAAATAACAGAACAAAAACCATCAAGGATCCATTAAGGCACGGGCCTTACAGTCCCTCCCTCCTTACAGAAATTTCGCCCACGAAATTTACAACAACTGAAAAGGAGGAAACTGAGAAAGGACTTATACCTCACTGGAATAAAAAGGGAAAAAGCTGACGCATCTCATCTTCAAGCTCCCAAGTAGACTCATTACCGGAGTGACGCTGCCAAGCAATTCTTACCAGAGGAATAACCTTATTTCTCAACCGCTGCTCACGACGGTCTTCAATTCTGATAGGAAATTCTGGCGTGGACAAATCAGCAGTCACCTCAGGCCACACTGAATCATCTAGAACATGAGAAGCATCTGGCACATATTTCCTCAATTGAGACACGTGGAACACATCGTGAACAGCTTGCATAGCCGCAGGAAGTTGCAAACGATAAGCCACCTGACCAATAGTTTCAACAATTGGAAAAGGGCCAACATACCGCGGGCTAAGCTTTCCACGCTTCCCAAATCTGGAAACACCTTTCATCGGAGATATTTTAACAAACACCATATCTCCAGGTTCAAATTGTAGTGGACGTCTGCGCTGATCTGCATAACATTTCTGTCGATTCTGAGCCGTCAACAATCTTTGCCTGATCAGACGAACCACATCCGAACATTGCTGCACCATGTCCGGTCCTGTCAACAATCTGTCCCCAACATCAAACCAGTTCAGAGGAGTTCGACAAGGACGACCATAAAGTGCTTCATAAGGAGCCAATCCAATACTGGTATGAAAACTGTTATTATAAGCAAATTCAACAAGTGGCAAATGCTGACTCCACGAACCCTGCCAATCAAGGTAACACAATCTCAGCATGTCCTCCAAAGTCTGAATAATCCTCTCTGACTGTCCATCTGACTGAGGGTGATATGCTGAACTGAAAGCTAACTCAGTGCCCAAAGCTTTCTGGAAACTACGCCAGAAGCCGGAGGTAAAACGTGGGTCACGATCTGACACAAGTGAAACAGGAATTCCATGCAGTGGCATGATCTTCTGCACATACAGCTCGGCCAATCTCTGCACATTCCAAGTAACTTTAATCGGCAACAATCTGGCAGTTTTAGTCAATCTGTCGACTAACAACCAGATGCCATCAAAACCCTGAGAAGTCCGAGGCAAACCCACCACAAAATCTGTAGTAACATGGTCCCATTTCCACATCGGAATCTCTAACGGCTGAAGCAAACCACCTGGCTTTTAATGTTCGGCTTTAACTAACTGACAAGTCAAGCACTTAGAAACAAACACAGCCACGTCTTTCTTCATACCTGGCCACCAGAACTGCTTCTTCAAATTCTGATACATCTTGGTGACACCCGGATGAATAGCAAAACGAGAACCATGGGCCTCACTCAGAATCTCAAGTCTTAAATCATCATCAGCGGGAATATATAATCTGCCTTGAAGACTGACAACTAGCTCCGTATCAAAATCCACATCATAGCTTGATATAACACGAGCCAAATCAGAATCAGCCTGCTGGGCATCTTTAATCTGATGATATAAAGTTGAACCCAAAACCAAGCTAGCACAAACTGCCATCTTCAGATCAGCAGGAAACTTTGCACTGAATGCCTCACTTGGAAGTTGTTCCCATAATTTCCATTCATGAAGCAACAAATGACTGACCTGCACTTTCCTGCTCAGAGCATCAGCCACTACATTCATTTTACCAGGCTGATAAGATAGTGTAAAGTCATAATCTTTCATGAATTCCATCCATCGCCTCTGCCTGAGATTCAGATCTTTCTGGGAGAAAATATACTGTAAACTCTGATGATCGGTGAAAATCTGAAATTTCTCACCATACAGATAATGTCTCCAGATCTTTAAGGCAAAAACAACTGTAGCTAGCTCCAGATCATGAGTGGGATAATTCTCTTCATGTCGTTTCAATTGCCGAGATGCATATGCGATAACCTTACCATGTTGCATCAGCACTGCACCGAGACCTACTCGAGAAGCATCAGTACAAACCAGAAAATCACCCGAGTCGGAAGGCAAAGTCAACACAGGAGAAGAAGTCAATAGCCCTTTTAATTCAACAAAGCTAGCCTCACACTGATCCGACCAGACAAAAGGTACATCTTTACGAGTCAGTCTAGTCATCGGGGCTGCAATCTTCGCAAAGTCTTGAATGAATCTGCGGTAATACCCAGCCAAACCTAAGAAGCTTCTTATCTCAGACACAGACTTCGGCCTCTGCCAATTCAAAACGGCATCAATCTTTGCAGGGTCCACTGCCACTCCATCACCAGAAATCACGTGACCAAGAAAATGAATTTCCCGAAGCCAGAATTCACATTTACTAAACTTCGCATAAAGCTCGTGATCTCTTAGAGTCTGCAGAACGATCCTCAAATGCTGCACATGATCTTCATCAGAGGCAGAATAGATCATAATATCATCCACAAAGATCACCACAAACTGATCAAGAAATGGACGAAAGATACGCTGCATCAGGTCCATGAAAGCTGCTGGGGCATTAGTCAAACCAAACGGCATGACTAAAAATTCAAAATGACCATAACGAGTGCTGAACGCAGTCTTCTCCACATCGGATTCCCGGATCCGTAACTAAAAGTAGCCAGATCTGAGATCAATCCGTGAAAAGACAGTAGCAGACTGTAACTGGTCAAACAAATCATCAATCCTGGGAAGCGGATACTTATTCTTGATAGTCACCTGATTCAACTGCCTGTAATCAATACAAAGTCTCAGGCTTCCATCTTTCTTTTTCACAAACAGCACTGGGGCACTCCACGGAGAAAAACTGGGACGAATATAACCTTTTTCCAGTAACTCTAGTAGCTGTGCACGCAGTACGTTCAATTCAGCTGGAGCCATTCGGTACGGCGGCTTTGCTAAGGGGCCGGTACCTGGAATCAGTTCAATCACCATTTCTATCTCTCGCTCTGGGGGCAAGCCTGGCAACTCGTCAGGAAACACATCAGGGAATTCACAGACAACCGGAATATCACAAACATCCCGTCGTGATTTTTCAACAATAACCACTGAAGCAAGGAATCCCTGGCAACCTGCGCTAAGCAACCTATAGGCTCGAATAGCAGAAATAATCATACGAGAAGATCGGGATCGAATACCTTGAAAATAAAAGGCTGATTTTCCCTGTGGCTGAAAATAGACTTTCTTCGATCTGCAGTCAACCACAGCTCCATAATGCTCCAACCAATCCATTCCCAGAATAACATCATAATCTGCCAGCTGCAACGCATACAATCTTGCCGGCAACTGGTGATTATCAATCATCACAGGAGATTCTTCCAGGCACAAAGGTGTAACCATGAAATCTCTAGAAGGCAATTCAACAAACATCTCACAGGATACCTCGGAAGTCGGTTCCTCAATACAGGCCATGAAATCCTCAGAAATAAAAGAGTGAGAAGCACCAGAATCAAATAAGACACGAGCTGAATGACCATAAAGCATAATCGTACCTTCCACAAGATGGGACGCAACAGCATCAGCTCTAGTCAAATGAGAAACCTTGCCTTTCTGCTTCTTAGAACCAGCTGAAGATTGCTGAGAAGACGCCGACGCTTGAGAGTAAACTTGCTGAGCTTGAGGTGCAGTCGGAGGTCTGAATTGCGGCTGCTGAGGTTGAGAAAACTGAGGAACTTGCAATTGTTTCGGCCTCAGCGGGCAATCACGAACCACATGACCCGGCTGGTCACACCTAAAGCAAACAACAGGAAGAGAGCACGGCTGGCCCTTGTGATGACCACCGCATCTCCGACACGTCCATGGCTGACTAACAGCTGAGCTCTGCCGAGTCTGAGAAGAAGGTGTTGTCGGCTGCTGAACAGAATCTGTACCGGACGGCTGTTGGAAAAACTTCTTCTTCTTCTTGAACCGCTTGAACTTGGGCTTGGAAGGAGAGGAAGCACTAGAAATCTCTGACTGGACCGAGGGAACACCTGGCACTGGCGGTCGGTAAGTCTGCTGCGACTGAGCTACCGGCTGCACTGACCCTGCCTGAGGATATCCACCAGGTCTCATCATCTCCAGCTCTAAAGCCACCGCTGTCTGGCACGCACTATCAAGATCCGCAACACGACTGGCGATAAGAGGCATCTTCAATTCAGGCCTCAAACCTCGCAAAAATTGCTGAGTCTTCAAAGCTTCACTAGCCAGCACATGAGGCGCGTACTGACCCAATTCCATAAACCTATTCCGATACTGAAGCACAGTCATACCGCCCTGAGTCAGCTCCATAAATTGATACATCTTGTCCATCTGAAGACAGGCAGGAGTATAGGCACGCTCGAAAGCAGCAACAAACTCTGCCCAAGTGATCTGCCGAAGAGGTCTTGAACGGAAGGCAATCTGCCACTCGGCTTTCCACCACGTGATGGATGTACCCTGGAGTTGAAAAGCAGCAAGCATAACTTTTTCATCTTCAGCACACTCCATCGATACGAACACACGCTCGATTGCGTCCAACCATTGCCTTGCCACCTCTGGATCAGCTTGACCATCGAAAGCAGGCAGATTGAACATAAGAAATTCTTTCAATGCCTTGCCTCGACTGCCAGGCGCTTCAACTAGAGGAGCAATAACCGGCGCTGGAGGAGGAACAACTGGAACAGCAGGAACTGCAGGAGGAGGTGCAGAACCACTATCTTCCCTGGGCGCATCTCGAGGAACACGAGGAGCTCGAGGGGGTCTTCCTCGACGGGGAGGCATAATTACACTGCCAAAACACAAATCAATCGCAATTAATCAATCATACGGAAAACATCCTATGCCAGCAATAGACGACAACAGGACTAGCTCTGGACAAGCGCAAATTTCAATTCTTTATACAATTCCTCAACTAATGCTCTGATACCAACTGTAACGACCCAGAGTTCAGGATACCGATATACCGATAACATCGATACACCGATACCAAGAACTGGGGAAGCCACCCAAGAGGCTGATGAGGCCCCTGAAGGGTTAGAAGAAAAGTGCTGAGGGATATGCATAACGAATTGGAATTTGGAACGCGCAATTTACAATTAAGTAAAGAAATTAACACAAGTGCGGAAGCAATTCAAAAATAACTAGAGTGATATTCATATACTAGTCCAGAGAAACAAGAGTACTAGTCCACAAGGTACAACTACGCGGGGCATACCCCGGCAAAAGTACGAACAAGCCTCAAAAGGTGACTCGACTAAAGCTGGTAGCTAACACGGTCTCCAAAATGGCTCACGAAGCACCGGGAGACGACGGGCGCGGCTCACCTGAAAGGAGAAAGGGTGAGTCACAGCCAGACTCAGTAGGGGTCACGCAGATCCCTACCTCGCACTAAACAAGCATACACACATAAATAAAGGCAAGTAGAGCATGCATTTAAATAGCTAACAGGCAATGGCATGAATAACTACTCAAGTAAAGCTGCAAACTCTAACTAAGCAAGTATAACAGCTAAAGTATGCCACAGCTAACTAAACGCAAGTGATTAAAACTAAAGCTACCAAATAGAATAAGTCTCAACTAATCCAAGCAACAAGGAAGGACAACCACTGGAGCAGAAACCAGAAGCGTCCACTGACGACTTACACTGCGTCTCAAGCACTCGCAGTCGACGAAGCGACAAGCTAAGCGCGTAAACAGTACCAAACCAAGTGACCAGTCGGAGTGGCACCCGTCGGTGTCAGTCCACAGTCTCCGACCACGTGTGCACACACTGACTCTAGCCTGAGCCAGGCCCTCTAGCTAGTTTTCCCCCTTGGTAGGACGCTACCATTGGCTGGGAGCCCACGGAACTAGCTTATAAACCGTGCATGGGAAACACACCCCTCCGCCATCCTCAAGCGGGTCGACACTCAACAGACCTTAGGGCAACAACAGTGGCTCCATTGCGTGGAAAGAAAGGCTACTCTAATGGTAATAAAACACGCCACTAAACATTTAAAACAATACGAATATGGCATGAGTATAAAAAGGAACGCATAATAAATGGGCTGGCAACATATTAAAACCATCAGGGAAGCGGCGGTCTAATACCCACGCGCTACTTGAAAGTGACGGTCGGGGACTGGCGCGTTACACCAAGAACGACGCGATGGTCGCCATCCGTTACTTCCACCTGAGTTCCAGCTCAAAGGACCTAAGAGGGAGAGTGACGGTGGGGGTCCTATGCGTTGCTTCGAAGCAACGCGCAGGAGCACCGCCGTTACTTTCACCTGAGGCCTAAAACCAACGTATAGCGTTTAAATCAATCGCAGGCGAAACGACGCCCCGGGCTCGGCGCGTCGCTTGGAAACGACGGCCGGCCGACTGGCCGTTGGGCGCACCGCCTGACCAAACCAACGTAAATCAATGAGGGAGCGACGGCTGGGAGCCCTACCGTTACTCTCAATGTAACGCACCCACGATGGGCCGTTACATTGAAGTAACGCGCTCACGAAAGACCGTCGGAGATGTGACAGTTCCTGGCGAGACCGTCACTTCACCTGGGTCACGGAC
The DNA here is from genome assembly GCA_022559845.1 of Amorphophallus konjac. Classification (NCBI taxonomy): domain Eukaryota; kingdom Viridiplantae; phylum Streptophyta; class Magnoliopsida; order Alismatales; family Araceae; genus Amorphophallus; species Amorphophallus konjac. Next base: position 292,474,748 of record CM040122.1, on the reverse strand, counting down.
GGGTTATATATAAAAATCGGTTCCCTCCCGGACAATCTGAATCGCCGGATAATGACGTAAAACCTGTAACCTGTCAAACCATGCAACCCATACGACAATATAACAACTAAAAACATCACATGCAAGGCCTAATAAGCATTAATCTCAAGAATTTCATTAAAACCCTACAAATGGAAGAAATGAACATTATGCATGCCACGGGCTCTAATCAACGGAACGAGCCACAGGAAATGATCCTAGCGAGATCAGGATTCCATCCCCCTACCTCTCGCAAGCCGAAACCGAAGAAAAGACCGCATGCAAGGAGGAAGAGCTACGAAGCCTTCACGCTCCACCTTGCTCCCACGATCACCGAACCATGCCGAAGTGGACACCTACGCGCTCCTCTCGACGCGAGGAATCCAACGGCGCCAACCTTGTCTCAATCCGACCTCGTCTCGTCCGCGATCCCTAGGAAGGGGAAAGGACGATCGCATGGAGGAGAGAGAGAGGGTGAGAAAATGAGAGATCGACGGGGGAGAGAGGGTGAGAGAGGGATTAAAAGAGAAAAAAAATTAAAATATATATAATATAATTATTATATATATTAAAATCTCATTAATTCTAATAACCCTCAAATAACTCCAAATAAATCCGGAAAAATATCAGACAAATTCCTAAAAATCCAGGAAAATAGCCGGAAATTCCAGAACAAATAATAGAACAAAAACCATCAAGGATCCATTAAGGCACGGGCCTTACACACCACATGCACATGTTGCCTCCCAACATCCACTGCCTGAGCTCTCGGCGCAGCAGGTTGCTGAGCCGGCTCCTGTTGACCATTGGTCGGCGTGGGTTGCGCCGCCACTAGGGCCCTCTCGAGGACGGCAATCCTCCCTACAAGACCCTGGATGGTCTGGTCCGAAGATTCACCCCAATCCTCGAGGGCTTTCATCCTCCCTTCTAGACGCGTCCCTACGCCATCTAGACGCGTACTAAGGCCATCCATACGAGTATCGAGACGATCCATAATGGCTCGGAACATCTCAGCCGTCGAGGACTCATCGGAGCTACGGGCTCGGGAATCTGCCATAGGTAGTGGTGGCGAGTATTGGGTACCTCGACGGGTGGGCATGCAAAGACACACGAACTAGGAGACACAAACTGATGCAAACATGGACTAATGCACCTAGACCTAAACCAATATCCGGTACGCGGCGGAGTTAATCGATCCGAAGATCACTCTCGCAAGTGTGCGGCCTTCCCGATAGGCGTAGCCTAACGTTCGGACAACACCTTTTAATATACCGAATTATCGGGATGAAATGCAATTTTAAAACACTTGTTTTTTTTTGTTTTAAAAATGATGATGATCCTAGACTCGACTTAGACCGTGCAAGACTTATGCAACGACTACCCTAGACTCAACTCGCTCTGATACCAAACTGATGCGGGACGGACACGGGGACCGACTCTAAGAGATGCGGACCAGGGACTCTAAATGCGGATGCAACCAGCAACACACAAATTGGAGAGACTTCGGCCCGACACTAGGAGTTTCTTGGGCTATACGTCGCTAACAGAAACGCAAGCTCACTCGTTGTCCCAAGCGAGGGAAACGCGGATCGTGCGCGGTTGAAGAACTGGCAGAGTTAAGGGTAGTCCGACTCAACTTTCGTGCTCGAATCGAGCCACGGGACGGGTCACTCTCACACTCACAGCGGTGACATGGACTCACGGGCTACTTCCTATCGCACTCGACAGCGGCCTAAGATCATATACTAAACTAGCAAATGAATGCCAAGAAGTTACGATCGTTACCTCCACGCTCCCGGCATGGGGAAGACAACCCCGGCCAATCTCGGACTCCCAGTTAAACACTTTTACAGCAGTACAATAAATTTGACCCACTCCACGCAGGGAGGTAACAGGTCACATGTGGGGCCCGGGAGTCGCGACAATCGGGTTGACGGGCAGCATCTTGATGTCGTCCCGGCGGTGCCGAGCCCGCGTTTTGGTGCTATCCGGACGATGCGATCTACGGGTCCGTGGGGCCCACGAGCCACTCTGTCCTCCGAGTCTGATGGGGTGGGTCCCACTGTAATGGAGACCCATGGTGACGCGCCTCCCTGGATGGCGGTCGGCCGAAAAGGCCGGTCGGAGGCCGATCAGCTCCGATCTTCAAGCTTTGGAGTTTCTACCCACGAACTGGTGCTTCTATTTTTTAGCGCGTACTCCGACGAGATCGGCTGTTGCGATCAATCCTGATGTCGGATCGAAGCACAGAAGGTACCGTTGGAAATCTCTTTTGAAGTAATTAAATCTAGGGCCAAAGAGATTAACTGGATCTGCACGGATCTGGCCTTTGTTGATTTTTGAAGTTGTTGTTGGACAGTGCCCGAAATCTCAGGGCAGCAGGGAAGTTTCCTGAGAACTACCTTTGACTGCGGAGTAGACCACTGATTCAGACTTCTAGCTCTTCATGAACTTTGTAGAGGGGAGAGAGAGGAAAACGGAAATATTTTTTGTGAAGGGTTTTGTTGAGGTTTGGATGGGGAAAGGTATTTTATACTGGAGGGTGGTCGGATCTTGACTGAGGCAGACAGAACTGTAGATGGATCTGAAAGTGATTTTTAGAAAATAGATGGAGGCCTGTGGAAATTCCACGAAAATTCTTGGGTGGAGGGGATGGTGGGTAGAACCTTCAGTAATTTGGGGGTTCCATCAAAAATCAGAAACTGGTCCGGAGATGGGAAACTCAGGGTGGCTGTGGATCTGGACTGAAAATAGGCAGATCTGGATGGAAAAGATGGACGAAATTAAAAAAATATGAAATGGAAGCTAGAAGGCCAACCAATTTTTTTGGAGTGTGGGAGACACCTCTGTAACACACCCTGAAGATTTGAGCTCAAGACGATCTCGGGGTGGAGAGCAGAAATTCGTGGATGGAGGCTCTGTCCTCGGTGGACAGAATATCGGCGACGATGGTGGCGGTGCGATGGCGGCACGATGGCGGCGGCGGCGATCACCGGAACTGATATGTGAGGCTTCCCACCTCAGAAGGCAACCTTCCCAGCTGCAAGAAGAAGAGAGGGGAGAGAGAGTAGGGGGGCGCACTAGGCTGCTCCAAGAATTTCTTCCAATTGTTATGCATTAATTCTTCAAAAATGAGAAATACAAGGCATTTATATGAAATGTCAAAAGACTCAAATTAACCCTAGATCTAGAATTGGGAGGGACAAACTTGGGAGTCAACAAAATTAATTCTCCCATGTGATTTGGACCAAAATAAAGAATTTACAAAATTATTTCTATTTTATTCTAAAGGGGAGGGCGCCCCTTGGACTTCATGGCATCTAACTTGGACTTTTTAAGTCCTTTGTCCCCCACTTGGCCCACCCTTCTAGAAGCCCACAATTGAAATATTGACTGACCCCACATGGGCCCTAGGGATGAGGTGGATCAATGGGAGGAGGGCTGGGGGGGCCCGCGGGACCCAGGTGGTCCATATTACACATAAACCCCTCTTACAATCCAAATTACAAACCGAATAAAACTAAATAAATACACATGACACACAAATAAAGTCCAAATAAATATGATAAATGTCGAGACTCAAGGGGGAGTCTCCAGACTGTCTCCGATCCAGATAGACGCCGAAGTGGCTCGGGTGGTGCTCCACGTACGGTACCGGTGGCTCGGCGTATCATGCTTCTCAATCGCTCGGGTGTCCGCACCAAAAAGGGGAAGGAACAAGAACCCCTAGCCAGTGGTTTAAACATCCTTCGATACTGCGTTAGCAAAGTCTAAGCGAAAAAAAATTGAATATTTCCCAACGAAAATAAAAAAAGTTGAATATTTCCAAAAAAAAATCAAGTATCTCTCAAAATCCAAAAAACGTGAATATTTCTTCAAAACCCATAAAAATTTACATATTTCAAAAAAAAAAGATTCTAAAAAAATGTGTTGTATTTTTCTGATGGTGTTTTATTGCAAGGACACCCTTTCGAAGGACCAAGAGCATGGGATAAGTCCTCTCCATTCATTGCTATCTACCTTCCGATTTTTCCCTATGTTGATTGCTATTCTCATGATTTGCCGCCCTGGACATTCTCGGTTATCACCTCTCAATTCTTATCTGATTATTCTTGCCGCTCTGGGCACTACACTGAACGTTCAAAAGCAGATCTTTCAAAGGTCATTCCTGTTGATTTTTATTTGAGCATCAATCCGATCTTTCCAAAATGAATCTTGTATGCCAAGCTTGTCATCCTCAGGGTTTAATAAACAATGAATGCTTCACATGATTAATACTTGACAATAACAAACAAATGTGGCTTAATGAACATCATTAATGCTTTATGCTTTGATGCTATGATACTTCGCATGCTATACTTCAATGCTTAAATTCATTGCTTATCTTTCATGATGTTCTTGGCTAATGAGTTTTTGAGTGTAGGAAGCTCTTTGGTCCCACCGTCCAGGCATCACTCAGATCCCACGGTGCTTGTACTTCATTTCTCAGTTCCCACATGCTTATTGCTCCATCATCTCCGTGTATGCATTTTACTATATGTTATCTACGCTATTAGATTATCTCAAGGACCTTGTGGCTTTGATAAATCTGAAATTTGAGTTCCCCTTCATCAAAATCGATGATAAATTTAGAGGAATCTTAGTCACACGGATAGGCTGTTAAGCCATCCAAGACTGGGACGATGGTTCCCTTTTGCGAGTTGGTGCGCGGATAAACGGGCTTCGACTTAGTATCAGCTCACAAATCCATATTTGACTCAGCCTGGACAGCTTCACAATATTATCCTTGATTACATCCTATTTTAATTTGTTTTAATTTTTCTTTTTAGCCCAGCATGCATTCATGTAGGACTTTGAATTACCTTTGGAAATTTCTTCTAATCGCTCGATTTTGAGAGTCAATTAATCATTAATTTCCAAGATATGAGATATTCCTTGCCGAATTGTGTCCTCAGTTCGCCTTGTTGCCGTTTTGGACTGTTTCATTGAAAACTCCTTTGTTTGGATTTCTATCCTCTTATTCAAATCATTTTTCTTAGATCCACCTTAGCTGCAGCACATCCACGTTGGCTCGTAACCGCTCTCCAATGGTAAAATCTATAGGTTTGTGACCTAGGATACTTCCACCGCGCTGGAAGTTGATCACTTTCTTTTATCTCTCCTTCATGCCCGCGTGTACACTCCTTCCTTTATCCAAACAACTGTTGCTTTCATTGAATCTCCTCAAAGATTGCATCATCTCGCACTTTGAACTAATTCTTATCCAGTGATGTTGATTATGTGTCTCATCACATCTTGGCATCAACTTTTCAGTTCGCTCCACTTCATTACACTTCATTCCATTCCACTTCATTCCATTCCATTCCGTGTCGCTCTCTTGCAAAGCAGACGCCAAGACGAGGCGGCCGTAGACACGTCAAAAGTGACATCATTTTGAGCATATCTCCTATCGCATTGCGATGCCCCAATTTGACCCTCAAATCGACTTATTTGAGTGGTTTGGGCACATGGGATGAAGAACTCCAAAGGATGAAGCTTTGGGCACATGGGAGTCTCCTCCTTGAGCTTCCAATCTAGCAGCACCTCCCCTTAGACAATTGTTGAAGCCTTAACAACATGGGGGAGAGGGGTCCTATTTATAGAGGGAAAATTCAGAGCTTTAATTCTATAGAAAATAGGAAAACTAATTTTAATGGGATTTGGAAGAGAATATTCATTGGCCATGTGTCCTTCCAGCCTTAGAAAACCTTAGGAACCTTTCCCAAGTGGAAAAGGAGCTCCAAATGAAGAAAGAAGGAGGTTCTGTCCGGATTCGAAACTCTGTAGGAATGGGCGACCAACACAGTGGGCGCCAATTAAAATAGCGACAGTTCAAAGAGGCGCCAATTCTAAGCCATTTTAGGAAGGATTAGGGATTTCTAAAATTAGAAAAGAATTAACGTCCAGGGCCTGGTCGCCAATTAGGAATTTATACGAATTTTGGACGGAGTAAAAAACTCAAAATAAGGCAAGGAAGAACGCGTCTTGGGTCCTAGATGCGTCTTAAAATAGGCGTCTGTCTGGACGAACGCCCTTTCTTCAATATTTTGGAAATTAGAAATTTACCAAAAATTAGAAAAGGAAATAGCGTCCATCTGGACGGACGCGAATTCTTGAATTTTATGAATTTGGTAATTATTCAAAAATAGAATGGGAATTAACGTCAGGATTATGGTCACCCATTCAAGAATAGGCGGCTATGTAGAAAGGCGTTAATTCTTCAAGAAGGCGAAGTTCGGGGGAAGCTGAAGAATAGGCGTCAAGGGGCCTGACGCGTTTTCAAGAATGCGTCTGCTGGGTCAGACGCATTTTTAGAAAATAACACTCTTTTTAAAAGGCATTAATTCAATAAATAAAATTGATAAAGAAGACGCGACCAGGTTCCCAGACACGTTCAAGAAAAGGCGGCCTTCCGGACGGACGTTAATTCATGAAATATTTTAAGCCAAAAATAGTGGGAAAATAAGAACGTGTCAGCTGTGTCGAACGCTATTTTGAAAAGGTCGATTCTTCTTGTTCGATGCGTCGACTCAGAAGAAATGGCGGCAATTCGAAAAGGCGCTGATTCTTTCAGAAAGGAATTGGCGTCCAATGGACTGTCGCTAATTCAGAAAAGCTCCAAAAAATTGGAGAAAATCTGAGAAAAAATCAATAAAAATGGGAAAAAATAAGAAAAAGCTTATTGATCAAGAAAAATGAGGAAAATCACTCAAAAAAGTCGATTTGAGGATCAAATCGGGGCATCACAATGCGATGAGAGATATGCTCAAAATGATGTCAATTTTGGCGGGTCTACAACCGGGTCAAACTGGATACCATTCGGATCCTACGCGCACCACCCACGAACTGAGAAGCTCGGAAGGGTTTAATAGTTGTCACGGGAGTGCACAAAAATCTAAAATAAATGCAGTAATTAAAATGCTGAAATTAAAGTTTACATTTATAAAGGATTTATACAATTTACACAAATTTTAGTACAGATATACAAGTCCCAAAGGTACAGCTCAACGAAAAGGAAAGTACAAAGCCTTGGGACATACCCTGGCTGGTAGAAGCTGGCGATGCTAGGACTCACGGGTGCTGCTCAAGGCCTCCGAACAACAAGGAGGCACGCCGAATCTGAAAAGAAAAGGGGTGAGTCTCATCTCATTAGCTCAATAGGGGTCCCAGGTGTAACACCTAGGATTTTTCGGATCGGAATCCGTGGGTTTCGGAGCGCTTTCGTGAGTCTTGGATCATGTTTTATGATTAAATAAGATTTTTGGCTGTCGGGCCTTCGAACCCCTATGTAGGGTGAACCGACGTGTTTTCGAACTCCGGGACGTTGTAGGCGCGTTGTGCATTTTCTGAGGATTGTGGGAATGATTTTTACCTATTTTTGTATTTTTTTGATTTTTAAATCCTGAATTGTTTTCCTATAAATATCAACCCTTTCACTCCCTCTCCCTCATTCTCTCATTCTCTCCCTCTCTCCTCTCGTTTCTCTCTTTCTCTCCCTCTCTTCTCCGGGCGGCCGACGGAGGCAGAGGCGGGCGAGACAGAGGCAACTTGGGGGCGACGAGCGGCAAGGATGGAGTGAGGAACGAGGCGGTGGCACGGCGTGGCTCGTTCGTGAGTTCGTGATGCAGGCGTGGGTTCGAGGCACGTTTTTGCATAGAATTGGCTTCCTCGGCGCGGGTAATCGTCGGTGGAGGTAGGGGGATGGATCCTTAGCCCTTCCTTTCCATTTCCCCTCATTTTGTAGGCCGAGGTGAGGCTGAGAGTGATTTTATTTCACGTCGGGGTTAAAAAGCATGATTTTGGGGTGAGCGACGAATTTGTCAATTCGATCGTGTTTTTGTAGTTTAAAGGGGTCCTCTAGGTGGTCTAGAGGGTGAGGAATGCTTCCCCCATGTCTTTCCCATCACCCACGGTGATTAGGGCGTGGTTTGGAACCCCACGGATGGGGTTTGGTCTGAGTGTCACCGGAATCGGTCGATCGACCCAGTGGGTTCGGTCAATCGGTTGGCCTTCGCCACGGGAGGGGCGAACTACCTAGTTCGGTTGACTGACCAGCCTGGTTCGGTCGATCGACCAGGGCTGGTTTCTGCCTGGCTGCAGGCCAGTCAACTGACCCTGTGGGTTAGGTCGACCGACCCATGCAAGTAGGTCAACCGAAATGCAGCTGTCTTGCCCGTTTTGGCCTCTGGTCGACCCGGTTGAGACCCCTTGGTTGACCTTTGGCCCCGTGGATGTCCCGGACACACTGTGGGGATCGAGACCATATTTTTGGGTGTCTAGAGGAATCATTATACCTCGATTAGCGTACCCATATGGTTTAGAGGATCCGGGTGATCCCGTGTGTTCTGGGCTTCCTTGCTTCGCTAGATCGAGTCACCATGTACTTGTGTAGGTGCAGAGGGTTGTCCCCGCACGACATTAGCTTCTTCGGAAAGTGGTTTCTGTGTGGGCCATGCGTATGGCCTATGACTGTGAGTCCTATGACCCAGCCTGGGGCTGGGGGCTTCTTGGTCTCCCTTGGAAAGGGTCTGAACTCGCCAATTGTGAGCCGCCTTAAGGATTATTTTAGCCGTGGTTAATTTCAGACTATAGGAGTAGGGAAAATTGACAGCATGATGTCGTGTGGAACAACGGTCTTGGCCTGAGTCGCGTGACTCAAAGACCATTGGATTAGTAGATCTAGTTGACTGTCTAGAGTCTGGTGGCACCGAGCCACCTGGTACTTCGTTGTTCTTGTGACGGGCATGTACGTAGCCTATCAGTACTCCGGTGGTTTCTTCTAAGAGTCTTACGTCGAGTGGCTTTCCCACTAGTCGTAGCTTACCTAGGCACGCATGTGTCGACCCGCTTGGGAGCGGCGGAGAGCTACACCCGGGAGAGATGGTTTTAGGCTGGTTATCGTAGGGCCTCACACTGTGGCGGCTCGAGTCCTAGCCGAGAGGAAAACCAGCTAGAGGGCCTGGCGTAGCGCAGTCAGTCAGTGTGTGTACACGTGGTCGGGGACTTCAGACGCGTGCTGACGAGCACGACCCTGACTAGACCCTTATCCTGTGTTCTTTGGTTACTTGTACGGTATCTCAGTCTCCGCCTGGGGTGAGTAGGGAGACACCCGGGGCGCGGACTAAGACGTCAATGGATGCATCCAGCCTTGCTTCTAGTGGGCAGGTACTCCCGTCACGTGACACATGACTCTCATGACTCGAGATTTAGTTTCCCATATGCGAAATGTGATTTTATGTGTAGTTCCCGCATGTTTCCCGATATAGAGGTCTAGGGTTCTCGGTAGGGTAACCGAGGTCTTACCCATAGACAGTGTAGGGTTCACGACCGTGAGGTCGTGACCATGGCCCAGACTGCGTGGTCTTGGGTTGGGCCTTCATCTGCGAGGACGGGCCTTCACGACAAGAGTTGTCATGGTTTTCTCTTCCTAGTAGCATAGCTAGGGTTTTCCGTTAGTTCGGTGGTCCCCCGACTGAGAGATCAGGGCTTGCTTTTCGTGTCGTTAGGAGTAGCTTAGAGAGTCGTGGTTCCATCAACTACCGTTTTGACCATTCGTGCTACGGCTGTTACTTCTATTGTTAGTATTACTGTTGCTACTCCTGTTACTGTTGTTGATGTTCATGTTAGTGCTGCTGTTTACCGTTGTTATTTTTTGTTGGAGATCTGCGAGACCCTTACTGAGCCAATGAGATGAGACTCACCCCTGTCTTTTCAGGTGTTGTAGTTTCTCCTTGAGGTTCGGAGGTGCAGCGCGGAGATTCGTAGTGCCAACTCGCCTCTGCCGGGGGCGTACTCGGCATTAGAGTACGTTTCTTTCCTTGCAGATTATACTTTGTTGGACTAGACTCTATAATTAGATTATTAATTAAAAATATAATTTTATTTTTATTATTTAAATAGTTAGTTATATAGTTGTTTCCTGTATTATTTTAAATTTCAATGTACCTCCACACACCTAATAACCCTTCCGAGCACTCCGGCTAGTGGGTGGCGGGCCAAAATTCGAATGGTATCAGGTATTTCCCGGTATCCGGATCTTGGGTCGTTACACCATGGATCCCCACCACAATGAAATGTAACAATAGAGCAGCAAGTAATAAAACATAAAAAACAGTAAAGTAGGAAAGACAACAAGGCAAAAGGAATCGAACTGTAACTACACACTAATCACACCAATCCATTAACTGTCGGAAACCCGCAAAACGGTGGGGTACCTCGAGTATCCAGCGTAAACCATGCCAAATCTAATCCTCGCAACATGGAACACAGAAGGTCGAGCCATAATAACCTGTCTTAGCGGACATCCCCCAGAGTACACAAGGGCTGGGACTAAGCTACCAGGAAAAACCCTCCGTCGGCGACGAGGGCAAAGAGCTACACTGTCAGGATAGGACTCTCAATGACAGCAAAGAAATCTCGTCTCGATCACGAGTAACAAGGACAATGAGCCGCCAAAACACTAAACCACGCCAGGCAGGAACCAACGTCAAAATCTCTTAAGTGACAGGAGTACTACCCCACTAGCAACAAGGCTGGAAGCATCCTCCGATGACTTATACCGCAACCTTAAGTGTCTCCCTACTCGCCCCAGGCGGAAATTGAGACACAGTACACAGTACCACGGAACAAGAACTAGTCGGGGTCGTGCTGGTCAGCACGTGTCCACCGCCGCCAATTACGTGTGCACACACAGACCATCTGCTCTAGGTTGGGGTCCTCTAGCTGATTTTCCCCCCAGCCGGACTCAGGCTGCAAAGGTAAGAGGCCCTCCAGTAACCAGCTTAAAAACCGTCTACACAGGACTAGCCTCCACCACTCCCAGGTGGGTAAGCACATGCGTGCCCAGGTCAGCTATGCCTAGTGGGAAGGATCACTGAAAGTGAGAACTTATCGTAACAACGGAAACCACCGGAGTACCACCGGTCCGCACTAATCATCGTACACATGTAACATAACACGAGGTGGCTTTACCTTAAGAAAACCCAAGAACCTCTGATTGGGTAACTACTCTATGGACTACCGATGCAAACGGCACAGACTGGGACCACACCTAGAGCGAAATGCGGAAAAACCAAGTCACGGGCTCACTGGGTCTGGGCGGCCAACCCACTGGACACTGTGGCCTGGGAGACCAGCCCCCTGGCCGCCCAGCAAGCCTAGGCGGCCAGAGGGTTGGCCGCCCAGCACAATGGGCTACAGTGCCTGGGCGGCCCAACCAGTGGCCGCCCAGGACAGGACTGGGCAGCCGCTTCCCTAATCGCCCAGACACCTGGGCGGCCATATCCTTGGCCGCCCAGTGGGGCTTGACCCTGGGCGGCCACCCCTCTGGCCGCCCAGCACCCATGGGAGGCCAGCTCCTTGGCTGCCCAACTTGGCTGGACTCTACAATGGGTCCCTCCACGGACCACCCCTGAAGGCTCATTCCCATGCCCGACGCGCTCACATTGGGCTCGGAAACCTCCGAAACACACGGGGAACCATTCCCGATCATCATGGCACACTCAAAACCCAATCTAGGCTACAAATCACCGATCGATCCGTGCTCACGGCGTAAACATACATTTTTCCTCAAAAAGGTGATAAACCCCTCTCTTTCGCCCAAAACACTACTAGATCAAGGGAAAAGGAGGGAGAAGTAGTTAGGATCCGTCCCCCTAACTCTCGCGAAGAAAACCACACGCTAAGGATGTTGTCCGCCAAGAAACGCCGCGTTCGCATGAACCTGAACCCCTTTCTCATGAGTACGCCGCTCCGCACCACCGCCTCCAGCTCCTCACGTCCGTCCCAGCCACTTGCAACCCAAGCTGCTCCCGATCTCACCCACCGCCGCCGTCCGTCGACCGCCGGAGAGGTGGAGGGAGAGAAACGAGAGGTAGAGAGGGAGAGAACGAGAGAGTGAGGGAGAGAAACGGTGGGGGGGGTTATTAGGTTTTTATTTTCATTTTTTTATTTTCCTTTTTTTGAAAAACCATATTAACTCCAAAAATTTCTGAAAAATAGATTATGACTCGAAAAAATTTCAGGTAAAAGGTAGGCCACTCAACGCACCGCCACGGACCCGAAATAACTCACATAAACACCATTTAGGGGTCCAAAACTCTAAAAATCAATTTCGAAAATAATACAGACACGATCTACAACCCGCGGAAACACGATTTGAGATCCAGAGACATTACAAAGACACCGATCCACATACAGACACGAGCGCACATGCAGAGACAACTCTATATACGGAGACAGAGAGCCATATACAGAGGGGCGCTTAGACCTGCTTCCAAGCACGTCTCAGCCCTGCGAGCACACTCCGAGCACTCGCTGGACACGGCAAGCACCACTAGAAGCCTCATTCCGGCTCCAGGCTTGAACATCCCGTTCTCTAACTCTTCTCTCCTCTTCATCTTCTGTTGATCCTCGTCCAACACGGTTCTTACTTAAGCATCGGAGGGTTGTCCGCTGGGATAACACCCATGACTCCTTCTGACGTCTCCTCTTTGGTGTTTGTAAACTTCCATGGGTGGTTAGACGTTTTTTCTCAATAAATAAATCTTAAAAGTATAATACGAGATTCGAGAGATTATTTTTTCACTTATGTACTTTTATTACTAGTCTGTGCGAGTTTAACCAAGAGTTTAACCATGTGGAGAAGTGATTTTAGGGTGTGATTTGACGTATGATGATATGCGAAGTTTGAAATTTCACTCTAAAATTGGTTTGAACGAACTTATTTGGAGTTTTCCCACTCCAATTGCATGTGTACGTTCGTCTCCACTTTTGAAAATTCACGTGAGCATAAACACCGAAAAACTCGTGGTGTATTTAGTTGGACTAATGAAAATGTCATAGATCCTAGTAAGTGAAATCCTAAAATCCATCCCTATAAATCTAACCAAATAAAATCACATATTAATAATTATCTGCCATTCTAATGTAGGATGTCATTCAAGTGCAGTCGTTGGAAGGTCCGAATATGATTGTCGAGTAGATTAATTGGCTCACATTTAATGACGTGATTTTTAAATTTGTTAAAATTTTATATATTTTCATTACTGTTATCTGAATCGGATTAGACCGGTCGATCACTGTTATCAGAATCGGATCGGATTGGTCTGATCGATCGGTTCGACTCACGAACCGGTCTAGGAATCGATCTGATTAAGGTCGGTCCAGTCTAATGTTAAAAAATCGGACGAATTGAACGAACGAATCACGAATCGACCAGTGAACCGGTATGAACTGATCCGACCCGATTCACTCTTTAAAATAAAAAAATATAAAAAAATAAAAATAGTCAGATATTTAAAATGATATTTATGTGTAAATAAAATTATCATATTATTATTAATTTATTATTATTTATCATTTTATTTTAGATATATTTAAAGTTTAAAATTTTAAAAGAGCATGACGTCTATTACGAAGACTCTTAATCATGACTAATAAAATATTATAAAATTTTAAATTTTATTTATTTAATTATATTATTATTATTATTATTTATGTAATTACATAATCATAATTAATAACTATATATGTATATATTTTTATTTTGATCATTATATCTTATATCTTATTATTTTAGTTATAAAATCAAGTCAGAATATATATAGCAATGTTACGACGTCACGGTTCAACGGTCCAAATTGAATCATCTCGTTGCCTGAGTCAGACTTAGATTCTGATAACATTAGTTCCCGTCTTTTACCGTCATAAAAGAAATAAAATTGAAAGGGAGATCTGACATCCAACATACGTCATAATTCAGTCACAATTTCCAATAACATGTCCCCACGTCAGATTGGTCAGGTTTGTAGGTACGATTTCCGTCGTCCGTAGAACTAGGGTCTCTAGGCACGCGCTTGTGGCGCGCTTCCGTCGGATGTCCTTGTCGTGAAGATTTCCGATTGCGACGCTAAATCGTACTATTTTAACGATGCGAACCCCCCTCGCAACTCCAGCTCCGGCCTCGCTCCCTGCTTCGGTGCTTCTGGCCGCTCCACCATCCCTCCTCCGCTTCCGGAGCAGGTTCCTGCGGGCGCCCGGCGAGGGAGGTGGGAGGGGGAGCCCTGGAGCTGGTAAGCCGCCGGCCATCCCCGGCATCTCGAGCTGCTACTGGGCTATCTCCGGCCGCCGGCGCCGCCGTCAGGGCGGCAGTTTCGAGCTTGCTCTGACGGTGAAGGAAGTTATGTCGGAGGTGGAGGACTCGCATGGGAGCGCCACGGAGCAGTAGGAGGGAGGCCTTTCGTTAGAGAGAGGTTTGGAGGAGAGCGTGAGTTGTTAGACAGAAAGAGAGAGGCAGAGAGAGAGAGCGGGAGAGGTAAGGAGGAGAAAGTCAGAGGTTAGAGAGAGAGAGAGAGAGGTTTGTAGGAGTAGGGAAATGGAGAGTGAGAGGTTAAAGGGGGACCCGTTTAGGGGGGTGGGGGAGCAGGAGGAGAGAGAGTGAGAGGTTAGAGAGAGGGGGAGGATGAGTGAGAGAGGGAGGGAGTTTTGGAGAGAGAAAGTGGAGGAGCCGGAACCAAGCCGTAGGAGCAGTGGTAGGGGGAGGAGAAAGCCAGTCATCTGCTTATTTAATCTGTCTCGGAAGTTGACCCACGAACAGAGAGACCCCCGGGGAAGAGAGATATAAAGGAGGCATTTTTTTCGTCAACTTCAGATTTTTTTTAGTGCAGATAAAGCGGGGAGGTGGAGTGAGGGCTGTGGGGTTCGGGGGAGGAAGAAATGCTTGTTTAATCCGCCGCGTATCTTGCGATATCCACGAATTCGATCTGTTCTTGGCGAAACCGGGGGCCCCCCGCTTCCCTCTCGCCGGAACAATTCGCACCCACCCGGCCACCACCAGCGCCGATGCATTGCACTGCCCCGTGAAAGCCAAACCGGCCATGCCCACATCAAGATGCTGGCGGAACAGTCAGCGGTTTGGATTCTAGAGTAGGCCTAGCTTCATCTGGGTTTGTTCGTACTTCTCCTGCAATGATGTAGAGATAGATTTCGGCACTTGTGCTCGTCCCCTTCCTCTCTCTGTTCACTGTGCCTGCACCACCATTCCCCTTTCCTCCCTCTTTCCCCAAAGCTTTCACCTTTTTGTTCTTGTTCACTTGTTGTTGCACTGCTGCTCTGTTGGTGTTCTTCGCTCTCTCTCTCTCTCTAAAACCTTCGGGGCTTGGGATTATTTTTTTATTGTTTTTCCCATTGGTCCTCTGCTGCAGCTCCTGTTCCCTGTTCTTCTTTTGAGACGGGACATTGGGCACGCTGCTCCTCTCTCTAAAATCCCTCCTCCTCCCATGCTCGCTTTCCTGTTCTTTTTGCTGTTTTCTGAGGCGCGCTATCCAGTGTGGCAAGTGATTTGAATTGTTTGATGGGCGAGCAGAAGATTGTCGCACCAATCAGAATCTGAGACGAGGGCCAAGCCACACCTTGCTCCTGCTAGTTTGTTCCCTCCCAGAGCAGCAGCAGCAGAAGTGGTCGAAGCGTATTGCATTGGTGAAAGCGAGAGCAATTTGAAGCCGGGTGCCTTTGGAGATGTGTCAAAGAAGCGAGCTTTGGCTAATGGAAGAGGGCAAGAAGTAAGAAAAAGGGGGTAGGGTATTGCACTTTTTGATGCGGAGACCGTGTAGCACGGCGGCAAGGTGGACGGGGGCGATGGGGGCAGCAGCGACGGGGAGGGGCGGACGGGTGAGGAGATGGGCTGAGAACAGGGCGGTGCAGGTGGCGGCGTGGGTGGCGGCGTCGTTGCTGGTATGGGCGGCAGTGCACCTGGGAATGCGGCGCTACCACATGGAGAGCGCCGAGCGGCTGCTGGTGAGCATGTGCGAGGAGCGCGCCAGGATGCTGCAGGACCAGTTCGCTGTCAGCGTCAACCACGTCCATGCCCTCGCCATCCTCGTCTCCACCTTTCACTTCCACAAGGACCCCTCCGCCATCGACCAGGTCAGCTAACGCTGCTGCAGATGGTTTCTGGTTCTGATTTGCTCGATCCCCTTGTCTGGTGATTGCCGTGGAACTATTCGGGTCTTTGCCTGAACGGGGAATTCTCTCTCAGGCCACATTTGCGGACTACACGGCGATGACGGCGTTCGAGCGGCCGCTGCTGAGCGGAGTAGCATACGCTCAACGCGTGTTGCATTCGGAAAGACAGAAGTTTGAGGATCAGCAGGGGTGGGTGATCAAGACCATGAAGCGTGAGCCGTCGCCGGAGCAAGACGAGTATGCGCCGGTGATCCTTTCCCAGGAAACCATCTCCTATATTGAAGCCCTCGATATGATGTCTGGGGAGGTAATGTTGATAGACACAGTTCATATCTCTACTTCCCCATATATATGTTTGTCCATGAACACGCATCCTTTTGCACATGCTGAAGACCTTTGTTGATTGCATGTGAAGTTCTTCTTCTTGGGTTCATGGTTGCAGGAGGACCGGGAGAACATACTGAGGGCTCGGGCGACTGGCAAAGCTGTCCTTACGAGCCCATTTAGGCTTCTGCAGTCTAATCACCTTGGTGTTGTCCTCACATTTCCTGTGTACCACTCGCCTCTTCCTGCAACAGCAACAGTAGAAGAACGTGTTGAGGCAACTGTTGGGTGAGCTCTCAAACTTGAGTTGATTTCTTCTCAAATGACTTGTTAAGATTAAACTAAAGCATTCTACGGCTACAATCACTAGTGTGTAAACACCATCTGTAAAATGTACGAGTCCACTTGAGGGTAATTGAGCCTTATAAAGGGAAGCACAGAAGCTCATAATGCTAAATTAAAAATTTCAACAACAATCTAATGTTGTATCTTGCAATTTGAAGTCAGCTTGTATTGATTCAGTGTGAATACTAAAAGGACGAAATTGCTGTGGCCAGACAACTGAACTCAGTCTGACAATTACACACTGAGTAAATTTATTGATGCTAGGGATGAGCATAGTTCAGTTTGGTTTGGTTTGAAGAAAAATACCAAATCAAACTGGATCAAGGGTTCAACTCGAACCAAACCAAATCGAATAACTTTGAAACCAAATCAAATCAAACCAAATTAATCTGGCTTGATTCGGTTTGAACCATAATTCTCCAAAAGAGTGAAAAATGTTACTAACTATTGATAGTATTGTGAAAGTATTCACTATTTGGGAAAAGCCATCTCTATTCATTGCACAAGAATGAGACATGAATAGACCTCTCAAAGCAGTGAGGAATGTGACTAACTATTTGGTTTATACCACATTGACATAAATGCCCTGGAACCGGTTTATACGGTTTATACAGTTTGGTTTGACTTCCTGAAAATAGAAACCAGACGAAACCATTTTTATTAATAGAGTTCGGTTTTAATCCGAACCGTAATTTTAAATTTTAGTCCGAACCAAACTAGACCAAATCTATTGGTCCGGTTTGGATTACAGGTTGAACCCGAGTAATCCTCACCCCTAATTGATGCATCAATAGTTTTGAAACAGAAATGTGACTGTTATATGTGTAAAATAAAACTTCTGTGCATACAAGGGAGAATACGCATGGATACATTGACGTCTGGCATTCTTAAGCAGGTATCTATGTGGTAAGCACTATTTCTCATTCACATTAAGCTGTAAATGGACTTTCATCTTCTTTCGATCTCACATGCATGTTGTGAGATGCCTACATGCATCAGTCATTACAAATGCACCAAAACATGTAGTTTTTGCAGGCACACATTCATCTTTGGTGTTCATGTTTCTGCTAGCTAAGTCATAGTGTCTGTTCTACATATAGTTTGACAATCAAACATGGTTGTACTCTGCCGTCAAAACTAGGTGTAGTTCATATTCAAGTGGCCTTAGCCAGGATGTTTCTATGGTGAGGACCATGGTACATATGCCAAGAGACTGGAGATTGTCAAGTCACTGATCCTGAGGTAGAACACTGACTGCTGTTTGGATCATGTGCAATCATAGGGGAGAGTGAAATATGAAAACTTTACTGATTGTTCAAAATTAGGTTGGATGGGAGCTGGAAAAGTTGATTGTTTTAAAATAGATTTAATAGCTCTATTGACAAATTCATGTTTCAGGATTCCAATTTTTGCAGAAAAACAGTCAACTCTTCAGTTTGTTTCAAATTTCATTTTCATGTTATATTCATCAAAATTCCATATAAATAGTATTTTGGAGAGCGGATTTAAAAAGCTTCTGCACTGGATATTTTAAGCATCGCAAGATCCACAACATTTCAGTAGCAAGGTTCATAGCTTAGTAACAATATGAACATTTCATTTTCAGTAATTAAAACATGTCAAGATCACATCATGATTTTAGACTTGTACTTACCTTTAATCATCTCAGCCAGTTTTTTGTTGCACCTTGCTTATTTTTTATTTAAGTATACATCAAAGGATTGATGTGTTGTACAAAATTTTAATGTAGAAATGCCATTCGGAAACTTGTTCATCATTAGAAGTTCATGAATGGCTTACTATATGATGCAATTTAACAGGGGTATTGGCTACTAAACAAAATTGACATGTGGCTATCTGATGTATTATCATCAACCATCTGTGGGGATTTAAGTTGGCTGTACAATCATTACCATGCATTAGGTCTTACTGCTTTGATCTTATCAATTGTACAGCTTTCACCTTCTGAGAAGAGACCAAACATGCGAGTGTGTAATTGGGACCCTGTACCTCTATGACAATGCAGATGATATCACAACAATAGAGTGTGTGTGTGTGTTTTTTTTTTTTTTTTGGGGGGGGGGGGGGGTTAAAGGTGAGTGTTTGATATGCCTTTTAAGTTGTCAAAAAAGGGGTAAAGATACCATGACTACTTACAATGTACTAGATCAAATGTAGACACAACTGAAAAAATGATCTAATGTAGACATTATCTTGGTGCTAGGAGATCACTCTCTTGCTTTTCTTTGTCAAGTTTAACATACTTCCAGCTAACAGATACCTTGGTGGAGCATTTGATGTTGAATCACTTGTTGAAACTTTGCTGAAGCAACTTGCTGGTGATCCAGAAATTGTAGTGAATGTATATGATGTCACCAACACGTCCTTGCCATTAATAATGTATGGTCCTCAGCATATGGCTGGGTACATGCTGATTTCCCATGCTAGTATGCTCGACTTTGGGGATCCATTTAGGAAGCACCAAATGGAGTGCAGGTAAAATAAAAAAATTACACGTGTTTATTTGTCCATTCTAGTGGAGCTTGTTATCACTAACTTGCATAGAAACTCAATCAGGTATAGTCAGAAGCCTCCTATCCCATGGTCAGCGATTTATACACCAACTGGAGTCTTTGTGATTGTTATGCTGATTGGATATATAATCTTCACCGCATATAATCGCTATGTCACTGTTGTGGAGGATTGCCGCAAGATGGAAGAACTTAAGGTCAAAGCAGAGGCTGCAGATGTTGCTAAATCTCAGGTACATTTTCAAGAATTAGGTGATGCTCTGAGAGAGAGATGTAACAAAATTTCAAAAAAGCTTCTATTTTTTAGCTTTTCTACCTTGCCTTCCCAACGAAGTGAAATATGCAGCCTTAAAATTCATTGAGGAGACCTTTAATATAATTTAACTCCTCAAAGGGTCACTTTAAGCTCATAAGCCTTTCATGTGTCGTTTTCCTACATCCGTCATGCCCCTCAAAAGAATTACTGGCTTAGTTCCTGTTGACCAATATACTGATTTTGAAGGTGGTGGTATGCCAATAAACTTACATGATTATGTCTTGAAACCATCAAGCTAGTAATTCTATGTTCAACAACTTTAAGATTTCCAATCTAATTTTCTATGGTTGTACATCACATTATACCCTTATCAACATTTTTCTATTGCAGTTTCTTGCCACTGTTTCTCATGAAATCAGAACGCCGATGAATGGTGTCCTTGGTAATTTCAAGCCTTTGTTTTGCTTAAAGTGATGTGCCTGGAGATGACTTCCATTTTAATTAGAATCCGTTGGGTGCCATTTATTTGAATTCCAGGGATGCTTGACATGCTTTTAGACACAGATCTCAGTTCGACACAGAAGGACTATGTCCAAACTGCTCAAGTCTGTGGGAAAGCACTGATATCATTAATCAATGAAGTTCTTGACAGGGCAAAAATTGAAGCTGGCAAGTTAGAAATAGAAGCAGTGCCATTCAACCTTAGGTCCATCCTAGATGACGTGATCTCTTTATTTTCTGCGAAATCTGGTATTGAGGTCAGTTCAAGCATTCAACAAAATGAATTCTGTAGGTCAGCTGACTGATTTTGGGATGATTGTTAGTAGTTTGTACTTAATCTTATCACATAATTTACCTTCATTCTTGTCGCACATTATCCTTGTTGCACTCGTAAGAATAAGCATCTACGCCATTGGGCTACTTTTTATATATAGGCTGGCTTGACTTTAAAGATACACACTGATCACGTGAATTCTTGCTGCATTGACAAGCTGCAGTTGGCCGTGTTTGTGTCTGATATAGTCCCTGATGTTCTCATGGGTGATCCTGGAAGGTTTCGACAGATAATCACAAATCTTGTAGGGAATTCAGTTAAGGTAAGTCATCCTTCCATATGAGGTTATCAGTTATTTAGTTTTAAAAGTGTGCAACTATCACATTGTAAAAGTACTTTTAAAAAAATATCATTTTCGTAAAAGCAATTGAAATAAGGATGTTCATCACAGACCATTCCTGCTTCCTCTCTCTCTCATGTAAACTATGTCCTCATAGAGCAAAGGACAAGACATGATTGATCCAGCCAACCCCAAATAAATGGGCTAAGGCTCCAATGATGATGATGACTCTTACTTGTTCTCCTTTGGATCTTGATAGTTTACTGAACGTGGTCACATATTTATTCAAGTTCATCTGGCCAATTCTGCAACTGCTATGATGAATGCAAAATCCGATGCTGGCTCGGATAAAAAATTACATCAAGGGAAGTCAAGTGGCCATCCTTTTGATACCCTAAGTGGTCTTGAAGCTGCAGATGGAAGAAATAGTTGGGAGACATGTAAGAACTTATTATCTGATGAAACACCTCAATCTGATGTTGCTGAAAGTGTCACTTTGATGATAAGTGTGGAGGATACTGGGATTGGAATCCCATTGCATGCCCAAGATCGGGTTTTCACACCCTTTATGCAGGCAGACAGTTCTACTTCAAGAAACTATGGTGGAACTGGTATTGGCTTGAGTATCAGTAAGTGTCTTGTTGAATTAATGGGTGGACAAATAACCTTTGTGAGTCGACCTCACATTGGAAGCACATTTACATTCACTGCTGTACTCAAAAGATATGAGAATAGGGGAGGAGCTGATGTCAAGAGAGTTATTTCTGAGCCGCTACCTACCTGTTTCAGAGGGATGAAGGCAATCGTCCTTGATCATAGACCTGTTCGAAGTGCTGTTACAAGGTATCATTTGCAACGGCTAGGCATTACAGTTGGAATTCCAGGTGACTGGAAGATGGCTCTGAGTTCACTTTCTGGAAAGAATGGCTATTCAAGGCCTAGGTAAATATTTCAGGAGGAAGTTAATTATTTTCTCCTGTATCTTTGTTCATCTAGGTATTCATGTGATCAGTGGTTATTCCAATTTCTTCCAGAGTGTGTGTGTGTGTATGTGTGTATGTGTGTGTGTGTGTGTGTGTGTGTGTGTGTGTGTGTGTGTGTGTGTGTTTTGGTGTGTGTGTGTGTTTTGGTTATGCCAATTTCTTTCAGTGTGCATGTGCATGTGTGTGTACAACGGCTCGGCATTACAGTTGAAATTCCAGGTGACTTGAAGATGGCACTGAGTTCACTTTCTGGAAAGAATGGTTATTCAAGGCCTAGGTAAATATTTCAGGAGGATGTTAATTATTTTCTCCTGTATCTTTGTTCATCTAGGCATTCATGTGATCAGTGTGTGCATGTGTGTGTGTGTGTTGGTTATGCCAATTTCTTGTGTGTGTGTGAGATGCCTCCTCTCCATTTTCCTTCACATCAGCGGAAATGAGAAGTTTCAGTAGGGGGGAAAGCAAGCTAATGCACTTTGTTTCCTGATATGTAGATCTCTTCTCCCTGGAAGATCCTTTAATTTCCAAAGTAATATTTTCTTTATTTCTCTTATCCATAGATATTTATTTTTTGTGACATTATTCACTAAATTTGTTACTACTTCTGTACAGTCAACTCTGGAAACAGCTGGACATGATATTTATTGAGAAGGACTTATGGAATTCTGATATAGAGACTAGTTTGATGCAATGCTTTCTCAATTGGAAACAAAGTGGCCAACTACATGAAATGCCCAAGATTGTCCTTGTGAGCTTAGAATTTGATAAAGCAAAGGCTGGCTTTGTAGATGTTGTTATCATGAAACCTTTGAGGGCTAGCACGATAGCTGCATGTCTTCAACAGGTGCTAGGTGTAGGCAGGCAACAGACAAAGGAAATGCTCAATGGATCAGCATCCCTTAGGGGACTGCTGGCTGGGAAGAATATCTTGGTCGTTGACGACAATAAGGTGAACCTCAGAGTTGCAGCTGGTGCATTGAAGAAGTATGGAGCAACTGTGGAGTGTGCTGAGAGTGGAAAGGATGCTGTTACGCTACTACAAATACCACACAAGTTTGATGCCTGCTTTATGGATGTTCAGATGCCAGAAATGGATGGGTATCATCTTACAACCTTCCAGTTTCTTTCTATGGTGGAATGCTTCCTTCTGTTCTTATCCTTTCTGAAATTTTTGTTGTTTTCTTCAAGAGCATTCTTACAAAGTTGTTCTGCATCCTTAAAATGGATCACGAGTTCTCTTCTTGGCTTCTTCATGGTTTACTTAATCATGACATGTGGGAGGTGAAGGCGGAGATTGGCAAGCGGATTTGTGGGGTGTGAAAGCAGATCAGTGAGACCTGCACTGCTGCACATAACTACAACCAGGCAAGCCAGTGATTCCTGAATTTCTGGGAGCCATCAGAAAATTCCTTGATAGTTCACCACCGGAGTTTTTCAAGGTTACGATGTTTCTGTTTAGTTGGAAGAAAGTGAAAAGAGATGTCCAACTAGAGTGAATGGATCCATCCTATTGAATTTGCAGAATATGTTGCACCTTGACTAGATAGTAGTAGGTAGTGACTAGTTAGAATTTCCTGCATAACATGAGACTGTCTGAGGAATGGAGGGGTGTCAGTGGTATGAATGTTTTCTGTCTCTGGTAATATGGGTGTACAGAAAGGGTTATATTTGTAGAGTTTTGTATAGCTGCTCCTCTTTGGTTGA
This sequence comes from Amorphophallus konjac, assembly GCA_022559845.1. NCBI lineage: Eukaryota > Viridiplantae > Streptophyta > Magnoliopsida > Alismatales > Araceae > Amorphophallus > Amorphophallus konjac. The sequence goes on along the minus strand of CM040122.1, from coordinate 292,451,470 downwards.
GAGGCACATCATTTTAGGACCTAAAGAATCATTTTAGCTGGAGGTTTCAGATTCATCAAGAAAATGATCTTTTGGATTCACTGCCTTTTTCGGCATTATCATCAGTATGGAAGTGCGTGAAAACCGGGCATAAATGTCCAGTTGGACTGGACTAAACTGGAAATGAACATAGTTCTGATCACAGTAACACTGAGAATGTGGTGCATCTAGGAACTGGGCATTCGGGTGAAACACAGATTTCACAACAGGTGTTGACTTTCCAGGTCAGATATAGCAAACATGGCTGTTTCACAATTTTTTGTATACTTTATTAAAAGTTCTCATGGGAAGGCAACTTGAAACATCCATCCTTATCTGAATGATTCAGTGTTACCTTTTAACCAAGAAACACAGAGAGTTTTGCACATCCCTTGATATACACACTCCAGAGGATGCAACATATTTTATATCAGATACTCTATAGGATGCTATATCATGATACTCCTATGAAAGGTTGTAAATTATTTGTCATTCTCCCTTATACTTTAGATTAGCTGACAACCATTCAGATCTTACCCATAATGTTATTTTCCAATTCAGAATGCTTCAACTTGTTAAATATGAAAGCTTATGTTTACATGCATATAGGTAAAGGTGTCTGACACACGAAAAGTACTTGGCCACGTTATGCATGACGTTACTGTTTCTTAAGAGAAAATCATGGACCACTATTGCTCCACTTCTTTTTTTCTGGTTGTTCCGCTCTGTTGAATACATTATTTAAACATTTTGAGCAGAAAAAGCCCATTCTATATGGACATTAGTTTCCAATGGTCAGTCAAGAATACTGAAGCCCTTGCTAGTTTTGGTAGTTAGGACCCAGTTTGGTTTTTATAACACGTGGCTTTTTTAAGAAGTGGGTTCCATGGCGTTCAGTTTTTTTATTCTCCAGGCATACACTTCTCCGCTCTATTCTGTATGTCACCCATTGAATAGAAGTCCCACTGCCTCTCGGGAGAATTTCAGAATTCAGTTTTCAGCCTTGGATTTCAGTTGTTACATCTAAGTTGCAGGGTATAGAAAAACAAGAGTTCTTCATAAATGTATTTGTCCACTAACCTTCATAAACAAGGTTAAGCCAATTCTGCAAATTGATTTTCGATACTTGCAAGTCACCAGCAAATGTCCACCAACTAGGGAATGCTAAATGTTCGCAGTAAGACCAGCATGATTCATGTCTACATCAAATCCTAGTTGTAAGTAACTTCAAGTCTAGGTTGGTCCAGATGGGGCCTACTGAGACCTGAATCACCCGGAGCAGCTGAAATGCTCAGGTGCAATTTTGCTGCCTCTGCCAATGTCACCTTTTCAGAAATGGCTTAAAAGGATTTGCAAAACATTCAGTGAATACTGAATATCCATGCACAGCAGATGTGAACAATTATGAGAATTGAGAATGACAGCAGCAATCTGTCTATCGTGTCAGTAACTCTACCTATACTTCAGGTTTGAGGCAACCCGGAGGATTCGCCTGATAGAAAGCAAGGCAAATGTGCAGATGAACAATGACAAGAGAGCCACGCAGGAAGATATCTCTATGAGGGATGAATGGCACATGCCAATACTAGCCATGACGGCAGATGTCATCCAAGCGACATATGAGGAGTGCATGAAATGTGGGATGGATGGGTATGTCTCAAAGCCCTTCGAAGAGAAGCAGCTCTATCAGGCGGTAGCAAAGTTCTTCTTCGTCTCCAAACCCATTTCAGACTCTTGAAGAAAATATGCAAGGGATGCCTATATGCATTTCAAGAGGCCTGCCTTGAAGACAAAGTGCAATTGAGGAGAGACATGTATCAACATTAACCCCCTCCAGTGTGCACAGCTACTGTCTGTTGGTAACCACCTGGAAGAGTCGCAATCCACAGCACCAATGGCATGTATGGTAAGAAAGCTTGCCCCAACTCTCGGTTCGCCATCACCTCACAAGCTACTGTGCAATATTGAAGTCCAAGAAGGGAAATCAGCACAGCTTGCCACACATGTATGATTCACTAGCGGCGATGGAAACTGCATCACTCAAAAGTGTACATTAAAAAAACCACGGCTTGATGTACATGTAAAAATTTGTGGTTGTAGGGGCGTAGGACAGTATTGATTGGTTGGTGGCTGTGCTGCTGTGTTGTTGGAAGATGTATATTCCTACTCTTCATCCTTTCTCCATCGGTTCTCGTCCCTTTATAAGGAATGATATTTGATTTATTATTGAAATCTGAGCATGGTATGCTCTGTTCACAGGAATTGGATGCCTCATGCTCTGCTCTTCTGTGCCATTGGACTTTTGCTTTCTTTGTTGTGATTTATGAGGAAACCTACACTAGGACATTTTTTTTAATCGCATTTTACCACCCTTGCTTCACTTCTGTTCATTAGATGACGTAACGTCTGATTAAAATGATATTAAAGGGTGGCTCTTGAGGGCATCTGCAATAGTAGTTTGATTTGATTAGTAGAACGACGTGCAAATCTTTAAGAACCGATGACCTTTTCCTGAATCATAAAAGTTGGGTGGATGTCTTAACATTGGTGGACGAATTAGCTTATTCATCCTCGGTAACGTATTTTCCTTTTAAAGACAACTACCAAGTAGCAGCAGGATAGAGCAAGGTTAGCATCGGTTGAGGATAAAAGTCCCAGTTTTCTTATTATATTATACATCCCTTTCTGGCAGACACCTCTAGATGGATTCTCAAATAACACCTCTCCTCAACAAAGATTTGATCTTTCACACCCCCCCCCCCTTCATATGAAATCAAGAGTCGGTGGTTATGCATGTCCGATAATATTTGTAGATCAAGATTAACTAGCCTGTACATCTCATGACAACCCTTTGGTAGCGCTCAGCGCGTATGCTTTACTCTCGGCATATATGCAGATCACTTCTACCCCGCTAAATAAGAATCATTTATGTCGCGCATTAACTGAGCTGTTCTGCATCCATTTTAGACTTTTATGCTTACCAATCAACTCAGTAACTACTGCATTAGTTATCACACATCATTTGGGAACTTAGAAGAAGTGGAAGGTGCCCAACAAGGTTAAGGACACGGGGACTCTTCTAAATCTATTTTAACAATCTTTTCCAAAGCAATGTCTTTGTTCTTTTGGCGTGATCCGTCACAGCGGAGGTACACGTCCAGTCCAGCATGATCAGAAAGGAAAGAGAGAGTATGGGGTTCTGTACTTGGGGTATGAGAAACAGTTCCCCTTGTTGGGGAACTCTTTGGTTACCGATACGAGACTTATCTTCACCCGTATGAGAAACAGTTCCTCCTTTTTTTTAACTCTTTGGATAAAAAGAAACCAAAGATATTCAGGAACACAGTACAGGATGCTTTATTTGGAACACTCAAAAAGTGAAACACCATCCCAATTGCCAAAGCAAGCTTGTCAAGAGTATACATAATCTAATGAATGCGCATGAGCTCAGCCACCAGCATACCTTTTATAACAATAATTACAGCATCAAGATAATGAAACAGTATCCCAATCAAATCATGAATGACATCCCCTTTATATGCATGATTCCCAGACCTAATCCTTGTAGCCTACTTCCTGAATTCAGCCAAACATGCAGCATCCCCATTTCTTGAAACATGAACATAACGGTAAACAGTTACCCAGCTGGGGGGAGGGGGGTGGGGACATCAATTTCATAACAAGCAAAAATGCCAATGTGTGTGAATCTTAGTTATTCCTGTCTAAGATATGGTGAGGAGCTCATATCTGTGCTGAAGAAAGATTCGTCCCCCATACCATAGAGATTTTCATCCTTCACATCATCCCATTTCAACACCTCCCTGATATACTTGAATGCCTCATCAACTGTGGTGCGTTCGCGTGCCTTAGTCTGCCATACAAAGAGCTTACGTTTGCTGATGGAATAGTAGAGGTCCTTGAACTTGATGGCAACATAGTAATATGCTTGATTTGCTAGAGACTGGTTGCTATTGTGTGGCCTTACGGGACTGAAGTCCCCAAACCATTCACAAACTGTTAAAGGAACCCTGTTGATTTTCTCTTCAAATGCATCATACTTGTTTAGGAGGAGCACGAAAGGAGTATCTCTAAACGAAGGGTGCTTAATTACACTCTCAAAGAGTTCTTTGCTTGCCATCATCTTATTTCTCAGAGGACCCGAACCTTGGGCCCACATTTGGTCATAGTCATTGAGAGCAACACAAAAAATAACCGCCCTGACATCTTCAAACATTTCCAGCCACTTGCATCCTTCACTCAATCCCTTGGAATTGACTCGAATCAGTTGATACCTGGACAGAAGAAATTTTAAAAAAAGAATAGAAGAAATGACATGCTACTACTACATAACTATACTTAACCAAGTTAAAAGAAAAAAAATACAAAAAGAATAGAAGAAATTGATATGCTTCTACCATAGAACTATATTTAACAAGTGCCAGTTTGTTTGCTGCACCAATCATAATTTGTTGGCATGATGATAGACCAGGGGATAATGAATCAAAGACTCCAAATTCTGCAACAAGGGAGTTTATTTAAAACAGATGAAAGTCAATAAAACTAATCCATAAACATAAGCAAATTAGCCCAATGGTTTAATTGCGAACATCATGGTCATGAGCTGTGGATGATGGTGAAAGTATAACCTTGGTCTAATGGTCGCAGCAACTATAGCAAAGTGTGTTTGAACTGCTTTATGAGCAGGTATCACAGAATCATACCATAAAGAGACTTTGTAATTAAGTAGCGGTAAGTAATGATTTCTTGGCCATAATCACTTGACATAGCCTTCTGACTTTAATTGAACAGTCAAAGACCATAAACCAATTGATGCAACAAAAATCCAAAGGATTTCCAAAGACAGCACTAGAGAGTGAGTCATTTTGTGAGACTTCTCTGTGGGCTAAGCAAATTAAAACCTTGCAAAAGAAAAAGGAAAAGAGGGATTTACTTTGTCAAGGGAGGAGGGCATTCCAACTTTTCGGCATACAATTCCGACATTGGACTCCGATCATCCAATGAGAACTCAATAAATGCAAGGCCATTGCACTGGGTGACTCCTTCAGCATATAGAATATCCTTCTCAGAAGGTTCATACTCGTTGCTCGATATTTCTATTGCCTGCAAATGGTTAAATCTCTGTTAATCCCACGAAAGATACATATGCATGCTCATTATAAGCCAACTATTCTACTAAAAAATAAAGGGTTTTTTGCAAATATGCCATTGCTCAATTTGAAATGGCAAAAAAACCATTCTTGGATTTGCATTAGCAGGGATACCATTCTTTTTGTTGAAACAGTGCAGATATGCCATCATGGTTAACTTCCGTCGACAAAAAAGCGAAAATTCTATAAAGATTCGAATATTCTTTTTCTTTTATAATTAAATTACTAAAATGACCCTTTCAAATCCCAAATTTCTCATCATTATCAAAAGCAAGATGAGAGAGAGACCCCTACACAGAGAGAGAGAGAGAGACAAATGGAGCGGGAAAGGGAGGCCCCAAAAGAGAACTTCCCCCTCCGGCAACCCCCCACCCCCTCCAGCAACCCTCACCCTCCTTGACAGAGAATGATTGTGAGAGAGAGAAGGGGGAGAGCGAGAAACTGAGGTAGAGGAGAGAGAGACTATGTGAGGGAGGGGGGAAGAAAAGGAGGTGGCGTTCTGGCGACCCAAGGCGAGCTCAGATGCCTCAAGTTCCTCCCAATCGTAGAGGTGGAGGGGGTAGCCGCCGGTCTGGAAGGGGTCGCCTCAAGCTCCTCTCGGAGCTTCTTGAAGCCATCTTGGTCGTCGGCGGTGTGAAGGAGCATGAGGTGCCGGTTTGAAACTTGAGGGGGGCGGAGGCGGGGTCGAAGAGGACGGAGTGGTAGTAGTCCGAGGCGATGCCGTCATTCTCCACCAATAGCTCCACAGTTCAGAGAGATGTGACCGAGCAGAGAGGTGTGTGTGTGAGAGAGAGAGACGGCCCGGTGTTGCACCCTAAACTTTCTCGAAGTATTTTCGAGGAGCTGCTCTCATGTTTAATCAACGGGTGCAACACGACTTCAAGCTGGCGCCATCATGCCGTGGAGTATCTCCACGATACCGGGGTCCATCGACCCGATCATGCTCAGACATGAAGTATGTTGCAGGAAAGAAGGATGAAGAAGATTCTTACGTGCACTCGTAGAAGAGACCAAATACCGTGTATCACGCAGTCTAGACGAAGGCACGCTCCTTCCTCATCCCTGGCGGCACAAAACACACGAATAAACGCCGAGGCAGCCCCCGTTCTCTTCTTTGCGTGTCCCATTGCGAGCAAATGGAGACAAAAAAAGGGCGGAGCAAGGTTTTATAGGGGGCACCCCTTTTTCCAAGACTCGGGGAGGACCCACCGGAGTCAAAAGACCCGTGCGGGGGTCCTTTGACCCCACTCGGACCCAACAGGGTCGAAGACCCTAGTGGGGTCAAACGACGCCCGGCGGGGTTGTTTGACCCCAGTCCCCCCCCCCTCTAGGGTCAACTGGACCCTGCGGGTCCACTTGACCCCGCAGGGGACCCAGCGGGGTCAAATGACCCCGGTCGACCCCCACTGGGGTCAAACGAGACCCGCAGGGTCGTTTGACCCTCGGTGGACCTGCGTGGAGTCCAATGGACCTCGCCGGGTCCTTTCCTCCCTCCGCTCAAAAAAAAAAGGAAAAAGAAAAAAAAGAGGTGGAGGGCCCACCTTGACCACCTAAGGCTCAAAATTGATTTTTTTTTGGCATCAAGGTGGGGTCCAAAAAAACACATTTTCTGTCCGAATGAAATCCAAAAACCCCTCTTTTGTCAAGGTGTGTCCCCCACCTTCAATAAATACCTCCTGGGTCCAAGGAGACAGAGAGAGAGACAAAGAGACAGACAGACAGATCTCCACACGGTGCAAGGAGCTTTGTTCGTTGTTTTGGCCCATTAAGGGTATGTGATACCCCAAGGTCTTGTGTTTGTGTCCCTAGAGGCTATATTTGTAATTTTCCATGCGTTGTAGACGGCCAAATTATGTAATTCCCCCAAATAATCAAGAATTACAGAAATGCCCCTCTTAAGACTGTAAGAAAATTCAAAGTCCTATTGTTTATAATTTTACCCTGCAATTTTTTGTAATTGGGGCTTGTCCCAACATCCCGTGTCAGTACGAAGACCCCCTTTCTTTTGTACAGTCGACAACTCGTTGACAACCTTTGTACTCATATGCATCATGAATGCACTTAGTTGTTCCTTTGTGTGCTGGTCAAGGAAAACTATAAATGAGCCCTTGACTTTCAAAAATTGTGCATATACCCTTCTCTCAGAAATGAACGCGTGTGTTTTCCACGAAACCCATCGTCGTTCTTCCACTCAAAGACTTCGTCAAACTAACCTTGCACCTAAGGGTGGTCTCGAACCCTAAGCCTACCTTGGGTCCGATGAAATTACCGAAATACCCTTGCATTCCAGAAATAGCTAAATAACCTCTAAATTCTCCGAAAATGGCTTCAACATCCTTGGAAGTCATAGATTTTACCATACTCTCCCTCCAACCCAAAAATTCCTCAAATGCCCCTGGCCTAATAAAATTACCAAAATAACCCTAAAACCTGGAGTTATCAAAATATCCCTGGAGTCCAAGAAATCTCCCAACACTTCAGAAGCGCCTACAACTTCTACAAAATTGCAGTCATATCCCCGAGTCAGAGTTTTTTGCCTAACCTAGAGGTCTTTGGTGAAACCCTAATTTCATTAATCTTTCGGTGATGAGTAAAAATTAACTTTAAGCCATACAAGCAAGCCTACCCTCGGTATTAGGACCCTTATAGAGGATCTTAGGATTTCTTTGACAGTTAAACAAAGGTGTTCGGATATTAGGCCGATGTAAATCAACATTGACTGCGGTCAGTTGGGAAAAGTCCATCACACGAACCCAAATCGTCTGATACGATGTGTGCACCCACAGAATAAACCCCGCATAGGCTATTTATACAGCCCCTCTATGTGCAATCTTCATGATTCTTTTAAAAGAATATTCTGTGACCAACAGACTGGCACGCCCGGTGGGACCTTTCTCGCCTTTCTTCTTTCTGCCAAAGAAGTCATAAACCTTCTTCAAGGTCTTGATTCCCCCTTTTCCTTTTACAGGACGAGAAGAGGAAGGCACACCCCCTTTGCTCACTTGCGGGCTCTCTATGCATTTACACGCCACTTCACTCGTCCTACGCACCACCACTGACAACAACAATAAGACGATGGCATCCGTCATATACGGCCCCCAAGTCATCGCCAACTATGCTAGGTTCGGATACCTAGCAACCCTCATCGTGTTCGGCGACTTCCCAGCTATCATCGATTCACCCTTTTTTTGGGCATCGTACCTGTGGCTGAAACCAGTTCAGCTGCACTTGCCACTATAAACGTCGAGGGCTCCCGACCCTCGACCTCGACTATTGGCCGAGTCAACTCGGTCCGTAGACCAGCGGCTGAGGGTGTCAAGCCTACCGCCCCCGCAACTGGCCGAGCCTGCTCGGTCAACAAATCAGCGACTGAAGGTGTCAAGCCTTCCGCCTCAACAACCGACCGAGTCCGCTCGGTCAACAAATCAATAATTGAGGGTGTCAGGTCCTCCGCTCCGACAATTGGCCGAGTCCGTTCGGCCAGCTCTTCAACTGCCGAAGGTGGCAAGCCTTCAGCCACAGTGGCCAAGGGTGTCAGGCCCTTTGTCTCAACAACCGGTCGAGTCTGTTCGGTCGACAAAACTGTTGAGTTCCCCAATTGATTTTGGCGTTAAAGTTTTGATGATAACAAAACATGTGTTAATGCAAATGATGGATTTTATACACTTGATGAAATCTTGAATAGTTCCTAAACTTGTTGAGATTTGATTCCCCTTATGGTATGAGCTTATGCTCCGCATGTTCATGTCATTGACTCTTAAAATAAGAAATGAATGAATTTTTATCTCACCATTTGGCTCATTGAATAGGTTAATGTTTAACTCTTCTCCAAGTGTTTATCAGGTCCAAAAAGAGCCCAAAAATGTTAAGATCAATCTAAGGTATGTTGGAGTTATTGGATTAAATACAAGCTTATTTGGATTTAATTTTGTGTTTTTCAGGTGAACCGGTCGACCTGAGCAAAGGGTCGGTCGACCTACTCTTCCAGCAGCCTGCAGGGCATGGGCCGGTCGACTGAAACAGGTCCACCAGTCAACCGGATTTCCCAAAACCCAAAAGAAGAAATCTTAACAGGAACAGGTTGAACGAAGCCAGAAACCGGTCGATCGATCCATCAGTCGACCGAATCCAAGGACCGGTCGACCGATACGACAGGGTCATTCACGCGCTCGAAGACGAATCCGACGTGGCTCACACGTGGGGCCTCCTTAAGGCCAGGTAATATGTCCAAATGCCCCCAACTCATTCCCTAACATGTGAGAGGGTTAAAGGATGGTTCTAGAAGGGGTATAGAGGTCTTTTGACCCCTAAATCTCCTACATAAGTTCTTATTGCGAATTTGGGAAAAATTATCCAAGAGAATAGAGAGGAAATACCTTGGTGAAGGAGAAGAAGAAGAGGAAGAGGCTCCCCCATTGCTGTCAAGAGAAGAATCCTACTAGTTCGAGGTAATTTCTTCTACTTCGGATCGTGATCAAGACTTGTTCGTGTTACGTGGATCGTCGATTCGACCGTTCTCGAAGCCATCTTCGTCATGGAAGGAGCCATCTAAAGGGGGAAATCATATTTACTGTAATTCTTTCTATTCTAGTTGATTTTCTGTGTCATTGAGTCCTTATTTGATAGAATTTATGTGGGATGTTGATACATTTGATGTGTGTGGTCGGACAGAGATTAGTCCAGATTTATGTTTGGGCTGCGATCCGCAGCGTGTGTGTGTGTGGGGGGGGGGGGGGGGGCTGCAAATCACAGCGTGTGTGTGTGGTTGGTGCTGCATCTCGCAGCGTGTGTGTCAAAATCTACTCTTTAGTGGATTTACAATCCTCACTTCGTGAGGGGTGGACGTAGGGGGCAAGGTTTGCACCCGAACCACCTAAAAATCCTGTCTCCTGTGATTTGCCTTGTGTGAATTATGTCCATTTGATCTTCTTGTGGCCAAATCGAGTGTGATCCGGTGAGATTTGAGTGAAACGTTAAATTGTTGGATATATCTTGCAAATCTAAAAACCGCTCACGGGATAGATTTTTATTTACGAAAAAATTTCATAACAATCAATTCAACCCCCCTTCTTGATTGTCGTTTGTTTGGGACAACAAAAAACCACGACCGAAGGTGTTAGGCCTTCTACCCAAGAATTGGCCGAGTTTTCTCGGTCAACCAAGTCACTATCGGCGTCGCTCCTACATAACGGGAGCAACGCTGCCGTCGCAACGGCACCAATCTGCAGCGGTCACCCTCAGAGGTACTGCTCCTACACAACAGGGGCAACATCGTTGTCGCGACGACGCCACGCCTATGGCAGGCGTCACTAGCGTCCCTCTTGCTCAACGACGGCAGCGTCATAGCCGCAAGGGCACAAAACCTGCAGTGACAACATTTTGCTCCAGCAAGACAATAATTGTCAGAATTTTCGCATCCGACTCGATGAAGGCGAGCTGATTTTGCCTCGAGACTAGCACATCCCAACTATTTCCACCTCCAACTGCTTCGAGCTTCTCCGACAAGTCCGAGAGGATGGAGCGAAGTTTAAGAAATCCGTCGTATCAGCGACAAATCGAAGTCTGATGCAACAGCCAAAACCAGTAGCTCCCCGCTCGAAGTCAGGGGACAACCCAGTTGAGGAGCGTCAGCTCCGCCTCAAAAAGATATGGGTCAACAAGGAGGAGGCCTAAATTATTAAGCGGGCAAGGTCAGAAAGGCCCTTCCGCATGTCGGACCTGCAACAGATGCAGAGCCCGACAAACATTGAGACCTCAATCTCTCCGAGGTCCACAACTCAACGCCCCCATGAGCAGAAGCGCCGGGGGCCCACAAGCAAGTCCGGCCAACCTTCCCGTGGGCCAGTTCAATGCACACGGACGAGGATTGCTCCACACAGGCTTCTACGTCCTGGGTGTCTGTTTTTGACAGATTAGGGATGGCACCTAAGCCTGGTAGACAACCGTCCAAGAAGAAGCGAGTGGTTCAGGTGACCAACGACACTGTCAAGGTGTTCACCTGCTACACAACCTCCGCCCATAAATAGCTGGAGGACACCTCGGGAGAATTGAACCAGCCTCTCCAGACCTTGAGGAAGTCAAGGCTCGTCTCCCGAGTTCTCGCCCATATGCAGCAGACACCCATCGGCGGAACATCTCAACCCGAGCCAGCGCGACAAGAGGAGCACCAAAAAGATGTCCATGGTGTCGATGGGGACAGTAACCCAGGGCATGAGGAAGATATTGGAAGAGAGGCTCAGGCCGTCACATTGGAAGAACTCTAGCGCGAAAATCAAGAACTGAAGAACCTCTTGCAGGCACTTTTGCGCGAAAGGAAGGTTCATGTCCAGCCTTAAGCTGCGCCTGCTGGTGGGGGAACAACAGTCTCTTCCCATGCCAGTCGTGGCCAATGCATCAGCCACTACGGCAAAGTTACCAATAGTAGTGGAGTTTGAGGCCCCGCAGAAAGAGGCCCATGTGCGATCATTTGCTACTTCTGCTGCAGAATGCCCAATGGCTCCGAGGCAGATGATCGAGCGAATTGTGGAGGCAAAGTTCGCTCAACATAATGAGGACATGGTCACCGTTGATCTATACAACGTGCCATATCCCCTTCACCATCAGTTCAAGAAACTTCTGCCAGATTGCCCAAAAGCCCCGAAACTGCAGAAGTTCAATAGACAGGGCTCATCACATGAACACCTGGTCTACTATATGACGGCCATGGGTGAATTGGCACTGGAAGAGTCGTATCTTCTACAGCATTTCACCGCATCCCTGACAGGCACCACCTTTCAGTGGTATTCCAAGCTAAAGCCCAACTCAGTGGCTGATCCGGCTGATATGCAAAAGAAATTCGTCGACCGTTTCCAAACGGCCGAACGCAGTCTCTCTTGCGGAACTTTGTGCCCTCAAACAGAGAAAGGGTGAAACCGCGTTGGGCTTCATCAAGCGGTGGAGGGACGATAGTATGCACTACGATAATCCTGCAACGCCCAAAGACGCGATCACCATATGCTGCAGAGGCTTAGCAGTGAAAGTTAGCGAAAAGCTTTTGGGCTCAAATATCAGAAGCTTCGACCAGCTGAACACGGTGGTAGTAGAGATTGAAATGCTCTTCGCCGATCACCAGACACATGCTTCTGTCAAAGGCAAATCCTCCAAAGATCGCCTGGCCAACAGTAAGGAGGTAAATTCTGTGGACTTTTTCCTGACGAATGGAGACAAGGGGGAAGGAAAATCAAAGAGTAATGGCAAAAAGCCCGACGCCAAGGCTGCAGCAGCTGTATTAGCAGAGCGTATGAAGGTGCCTTACTCCTTCAGGAAAGAGCATACAAAGATGCTCTTTGATTTGTACATGAAGGAAAAGCTCATCACCCTAACTGATCCGCGAAAGCCCGCGGAGGTGGATAAGCCCTACTTATTATGTGTATCACCGAAGATTGGGTCATACCGTTGGGGACTATTATATTTTCAAGAACATAGCAAAAGAGCTCATCCAGAAGGGCCTAATTAATATGTTAGGCCATGCAGTTAACCCGCCGTAGCCCCATGTCTGGAGCCGATCGAATCGATCGGCCAATGTGGTCTACATGGTAGCAACTGCTTCGAGCTCCAATGCATCGGAAGTCGGACCATCAAATCAATGGCCCAATGCTGACCTCTGAGCCGCTCCTTCCTCACTACCTGAATGCCTGGCACTGCGAAGGACCATTTAAAAGATTCAAGGGAAGATCCGATAGCTGCAGCTGGAATAACGGAGGCTGCCGCAATTCCTAAAGAGCATCGATGAGCAGTTGGCTACCTTCCCCTTTGGGTCATTCGCCAGGGGACTAGCTCCGACACACATGCAGGAAGCAGGTGTACCACCCGCTGCCCGGATCCCTCCTAGCTCGAGGGGTTGGCTGTCTGAGGAATCGTCTGATTCATATGAGAACGAGGAATCGGAAAAGTTAAACTCTTTTCCTTGTGAGAAGACCTTACAAATTTTCTTCGTGTGTCGCCGTAAAGGGCTACTGGATCTCCCGGCGTCGACCAATCATCAAGCAACAGGCGTCGTGCTACATCAAGGCTATTGTCCATACCACCAGGTGGTAGGCCATTCATGATTGCCAGGCCTTCAAAGACCTCGCCGAGGACTTAATCAAACAAGGGGTAATCGATATGGGTGACTCCTTGGTTTGCCTGCCACGGCCACACAGACAGGGGAGTTTGAAATTCTCTGTCAATGCCATACATGCTTCGGCTATATTCCAATTCCTCGAGTCAGAAAAGGAAGGAGCCAGCTCTCAACTGCCTAAATCCACACTGTGGTACCCAGGGTGGCGACCATCTCATCAGTGCTTTTTCCCCAAGGAGGACACTGAGAAGATCTTCGACAAACTCCTAAAGGAGGGTCGAGTGTTGGCGCATGACCCGCCGTCTTACTATAATGAAACGGCCAAGGGTCACCCCCACTACTGCAAATATCACGCCAGAGTGTCCCACCCCACTGGGGAATCCCTGGAGGTCCAAGATTGCATTGAGGCCCTCATCCAAAAAGGGGAGATCGATGTGCAGGGGAATTCAACAGCAAGGCAGCGTCTCAAAGAGGTCACTGAGAAGATTCTTCGGCAAGCTCAGCAGGGGCAGGTCAGGCCACGAGAGACCAGGCCCACCTCTCAACAGGTTCAGCCGGGCAAGTCTACAGACGAAAGTCCCCAGCCGAACCCTAAAGGCAAGGCCTAGTGCGAGGGGAGGAAAGCCTAGAGTCCAAAAGGCCAACCCATGGAAGGAGGTTCTAGGTCCACTTCCGAGTCAAGTCAGCCCGGAATGACTATAGGTGGAATCCCTGGAGGTCCAAGACTGCATTGAGGCCCTCATCCAAAAAGGGAGATCAATGCGCAGGGGAATTCAACAGCAAGACAGCGTCTCAAAGAGATCACTGAGAAGATTCTTCGGCAAGCTCAGCAGGGGCAGGTCAGGCCACGAGAGACCAGGCCCACCTCTCAACAGGTTCAGCCGGCAAGTCTAAAGTCCCCAGCTGAACCCTAAAGGCAAGGCCTAGTGCGAGGGGACGAAAGCCTAGAGTCAAAAAGGCCAACCCATGGAAGGAGGTTCTAGGTCCACTTCCGAGCCAAGTCAGCCCAGAATGACTATAGGTGGCAATCCTCAGCCAAGCAACAAAGGCAAGGCCAAGATGAGGGAACCCAGAGCCCAATCTCAATCCCGTGTTGAGCCAACAAGGTCGTCAATTGTAGAAAGACCTCAACAGCTCGAGCAGGCAAAATCACCGACTAAAGTAAAACTTGTGGAATTGGAAAGACTGTAAGGACCCCATTTTGGCTTGGCAGAGTTCCAAGAGCTGTCGCACGAAATAATTGCTCAAGCGATCAATGCCACCTTCTAGGTGCAACTAAAAGAGGCTGACTGGACCAAGGTTACCCCAAGAAGGAACCGCAGAACCAAGGCTCCTAAGGAGCCGACCCATAGCAGAAAGAAAAACGTTAGGGGCAAGTCGGTCCCATCATCGAAGTCGATCCCACTTTCTCCTCAAGAAGCGGCACGCCAAAAGAAACAAGAGAAGAATCGCAAAAAGAACTGAAAATGAGGTTAAAGAAGCAAGCCGAGCAGGCGGCGACCATGGAGGCTCCGAAAGAGCTGACTCCTTTGCAACAATTGCAGAAACTAATAGACGAGTTGGAGGAGTATGTTCCCCCTCGCCCCATCCGGGCTGTCACTCTTGACAAATATATTCCTTGGGAAAAACTCGAGTGTAAAGCCAGGCTCATCAGTTAGCTTCGAGAGACAGTCCAACACCTGGAAGACGGTGAAGTATTTCCCATCCCCGAGGAGCTCTCCTTATTTTATAGGGACGAGGAACTCACCGTAGAGGCGCTCAAAGAAATGCTCCAACAACTCTCCTGCAACATGGTGGTGATCCCGCCACCTAACAACATAAACTCTCCGTCGAGAGAAGGCAACACAACTGATGGCCCTGGGGGCAACGTTCCTGTGGCAACGTACCAGCGCCGCCCGACAAAGAGCAATCGAGGCCATGGTAGAGGACGGGGTCACGGACGTGAAGGTCCCTTAACTCTCGATCGAGTCATATTATTCAGAAGGGAAGAGCCATGCCCTATCCCGAAGACACAGGTACAGGGCATCCCCTTTATCCTCAACTCCTCGAAAGGTTCGGGCCCCATCCCAGAAGCTAGAAAACTTGGTAGGGTCCCCTTCATACTCGCCTCCTCTGATGAAGAGGAAGACCCCGCCAGGCCGCCAGTGCAAGATAAGGCATCAGAGCAAGTGGGTCCCTCTGGTAAGGCTGACCATGCAAGCCAAGCAGGTCCTAATGAAGGCGAACAAAATGAACTCTTGCCATCCCCGGAGGAATCTCTGGCACCACTATTCCAAGAAAAAGTGGATGGCCGGAATGAGGAGGAGCCTCCTAAGCAGGAGAAGCCTCCTAAGCAGGAGAAGCCTCGCGGAGCACCGAAGACTCTGGCAGAGATCATCTCGCCATTTGATAAGACCCGCACTCGAGCAGATCGCAAGATCATCCACCATAAGAAGCGGTTCCCAACTAATGTCACTATTTGGGAAGCCATGGCTTGGAGCAAAGACTTGAGAGAGGCTCTCATCAAAATACTCCAACACCCTGAGACATATGAAGCCCATGATGCAGAGTTGCAGGCCCAAGCATATGAGACATTTGCAGCCAACATTATATTCACAGATAAAGACATGTTGTAGTCCTCTTCGTGTCATAATCACCCTTTGTATATGCGAGGGACGATCAATGGGCACGATGTAAATCGAATTCTGGTCGACGTTGGAGCGGCCGTTAATATCATGCCTCTAAAGACTTTTAAGTCTATGTATTTAACACCTTACTTGCAAAAGGTGAATGCGGTCAAAATTTCAGGATTCAACCAGGACTCTGAGGAGACTATCGGTAGAGTCGAAGTGAAGCTCGTCATGGGCGACTTTGTCACCCAAGTGACATTTTATATCATCAATGCCGACACATCTTACAAGGTGGTGTTGAGGAGGCCATGGCTGTACGAAAATTGGGTTGTTCCTTTAACCCTGCACCAATGCCTTAAATATGCCAGGGGAGGGGAGCAACACACCATCTTTGCAAACCAAGCTCCATTCCATCCCAACGAATGCCATTTGACTGACGCTTCCTTGTATTTTGGGGAACCTACTATAGCAAACCCTAGGTCTACAAAAGACAGAGGAAAGCAAAAGGTGGACCCCAAAGTTGAGGAAGGACAACTTCTCACTTTCAACCAAGACTTGGCAAAATTGCACAGGTTAAGTCTTAAAACCGGCTCCAAGCCGACTTAGCCAGAAAGACGAAGTGTTGACTTTGAAGCCAACCTCATCAGCCGGGTCATCGACTATAGCATCTCCTTAACACCCAACTATGTTTAGCTCTCGTTTCAGAGGGAAGAGCACGAGATGGAGCAATTGAAGACTTTCATAGTCTCCTACCAGCGGAAGAGGAGGAGCAAGAAAAGTAAGGAAGACAAGCCAATTGTCGTTTATAAAGGAGATTTGGTCCCGCAAGGCCCTCCCAAGGATAATTTTGGTTGGGATATTCTCGCCGACAATACACCGGGGGTAGTCCAAGAAATGGACAATATGTCGAAGCACATCAGGGAAATGTGCAAAAAGCAGCATGTCCCTCACGTCCAAGACCCCGATGGACCGCATATTTCCACCAGCTGTAGAACCCTTCGCAGGTCCGAGGGCAACCTCCCTATCCTGAGGACTTGAGTATGATCAAGAGAGGGATTTTGAGGGCCATTACGCAGTCAATGCTATAGGGTTGCTACCTCCTCCTGGGCAAACAGAAGCTGACCCCAAAATTGACAACTCCGAACAGGAGACCAGTGAGGTGCCAATGTCACCCTCGCTAGGGAGCGCCAGTGATCACCTCCCCGAAGGAGGGACAACTCAGTCTGCTGATCATCAGCCAGACAAAGGAAATCACTCAGACTCAAACTGTGAAGAGCAAGGTTTCAAAGAACCCGAAGTCTATGAAGCCGACACTGATGATGAGAAAGATTTTGTCGACCTCCAACCAGCTCCACCGGAACTTGAAGACGGTTGCCAAGCAACTATGGACGAGTTGATTTAAATCAACCTCGGGAGCAAGCAAGACTTCCGGCCGACCTTCGTCAGCGCTCTTCTCAGCGAGAAGGAAAGACAAGCATATCAACAACTCCTTGAAGAATTCAGGGACTGTTTCGCCTGGACTTATAAAGAAATGCCCGGGCTCAATCCCTTTGTGGCTGAACATGAGCTGACAATACTATCAACAATCAAGCGAATCAAACAAGCTCAAAAACGTATGCACCACGAATTGGAGCTTAAAGTTAATGCTAAGGTTAACAAGATGCTCGGCGTGGACTTCATAGAGCCATGCATGTACCCAGTGTGACTCGCCAATATAGTCCCCGTCAAAAAGAAGAATGGCCAAGTACGAGTCTGCATCGACTTCCGAAATTTGAATAAGGCATGCCCAAAGGACGACTTCCCCGTCCCAATCACGGAGACAATGGTTGACATGACCACCGATCATGAAGCCTTGTCCTTCATGAATGGGTCATCGGGCTATAATCAAATCCGCATGGCCATCAAGAACAAAGACCATACAGCTTTCAGATCCCCCAAGGGAGTCTTCAACTATAAAAAGATGTCGTTTGGCTTAAAGAATGCCGATGCAACTTACCAAAGGGGGTTGACCAAGATCTTCAATGAGATGCTGCATGACTTCGTTGAATGCTATGTCGATGATCTCGTCGTCAAGACCAAGTGACGAGAGGATCATCTGGCCGATTTGCATCGAGTCTTCGAAAAACTTCTGCAGTATCGGCTAAAGATGAATCCAATAAAGTGTGCATTTGGCGTCTCCAGTGGCAAGTTTCTCGGCTTCATCGTCAGGTACCGAGAGATAGAAATCGACCCTGACAAAATCAAGGCCATAAAAGGACTGCCCCCGCCTAAGAATTTGACAGAGCTCAGATCTCTGCAGAGAAGACTTGCCTATATTAGGCGGTTCATCTCGAATCTCTCTGGAAGGTGCATGCCCTTCGGTAAATTGATGAAGAAGGGAGCACCCTTCATTTGAGATGAAGACTATCAGAGGGCCTTTGAACAATCAAGGAATATATGTTGTCTCCTCCTATCCTAGGAGCACCTGTGAAAGGGAAGCCCCTTATCCTTTACATTGCTGCCATGGATGCCTCTCTAGGGGGACTTTTAGCCCAAATCAACGAGGATAAGGAGCAACCGCTGTACTATCTCAGCCGGAAGCTGATCAGGCCTGAGCATAGATACGCGCCTATGGAAAAATCAGTCCTCTGGAAAACTCGAAAAGTGGGCACTCATCCTTATGGAGTTCGACATTACCGTCGTCCTACGCAAAGCAATTAAGGGATAAAAAATAACTGAGTTCTTAGCTGCACATCCTATGCCAGAAGACTCACCACTCAATATCAAGCTACCGGAGGAAGAGGAGTTAGTGTCCCCGCCAGAAACAGAGGAGCACGTTGGAAGCATCCCACCACAGTCAGAGCATGTTCTCACTCTTGATTTGCCGTCCTGGGAATTATACTTTGATGGTGCTTCCCGGACGATCAAGAGGGCCGGAGGTCTTACAGACTTTGCATCTGGCGCTAGGATAGTTTTTGTATCTTTGTAGGGCAGCATTCTTCGTAATTCTTGTGCTCTCATGAAGTCGTTGACTAACAACTAAGCAGAGTACGAAGCACTAATCATCGGACTTCAACTAGCATTCGACAAGGTCTAGGCGACTATGACGTCCGGAAGAAAGAATTGATCCCCTATCATGCAGCTATCATGAGGCTGAAAGAAAAGTTTTACCTATTTGAAATAGGTCATGTCCCAATGAGCAATAATTCTCAAGCAGATGCTCTGGCGAAACTAGCGGCAACCTTAAAACTCCCACCTGAACGAGAGTTGAATGTCACCGTCAGACACCGAAGGCTCATGCCAAGTGTGCTCAACGAGGAATCTGACCTCACTGTCTACGAGGCCAATAATATTCAAGAGGAGAATGCTCTAGAAGAAGAGGATTGGCATGACCCTATCATAAAGGTAAAGAATGGGTGGCTTCCTCCTGATCGGGCTCAAAGAGTGCAGCTGCTACGCAGAGCAACATCTTATCAGCTAATTAACGGCTTGCTCTTCCGGCTCATCCATGAGAAAGATCGATTGGTCCTCCTACAATGTCTTTCACCTAAGGAAGCAAAAACCGTGATGCACGAAGTCCACTCTGGATTGTGCAGAGCCCATCAAGCGGGAGCCAAAATGAAAAACAGCATTAACCTCAAAGGATTTTACTGGCCCACCATGTACGAAGATTACAACCAGTATGCACGTACATGTCACCAATGCCAAGCATTCAGACCAGTGCCTCGGAGGCTGCTTAACACGCTCCATCCAACTGACACCTGGCCGTTTGCAGAATAGGACATGGATATTGTGAGATCATTCCCACCTTCATCTCAAGGCCACAAATTTATCCTGACCGTCACTGACTACTTCTCCAGATGAGCAAAAGCTATTCCGCTGCGAGAAGTTACAGGTGAAATAGTTGCTCGGTTCGTGAGGCACTACATCATTATACATATTCGACACCCCTAGTCGGATCATCTCGCACAACGGCTCACCATTCAGAAACAAGATCGTGTATGCTCTAGCGTCTAAGTTCCATATCGACTGGAGAACATCGTCTGTCTACAATCCCCAAGCCAACGGGTTGGCTGGGGCCTTCAACAAAACCATTTGCAAGCTACTGGCCAAAATAGTGGATGGTCGTAAACGAGATTGGGACGAAAAAGTCCATGAAACCCTATGTGCCTATCGGACTATCTACAAAACCCCTACGGGTTGTTACCCATTCTCCTTGGTCTACAGAGTTGAAGCAGTGGTCCCCGTGAAAATTAAGCTGGCTTGTTATCGCGTCGCTATTCATGTTGGACTGTCAGGGCTAGACCAAACTGAAATGGAAAGAAGGCTCGAGGAATTGTCAAATCTGGAAGGCAAAAGACTTCGAGCCTATAAACACTTACAAGTGTATCAGGCCCGCATGACACGTGCTTATGATAAGCTAGTCAAGCAAAGGGCATTCAAAAAAGACAATCTTGTCATGATCAAAAAAAAGGTCGTCTTGGTAGGAAGATCCAACGGCAAACTCCAGTCCAACTAACGCGGACCTTACGTCATTCAGAAGATCTATGAAGGAGGTGCCTACACGGTCGTTGACCACAAGGGAAATAATCATTTCCCTCCTCTTAATGGCAAGCACATGAAGCGCTACCATGCGCCACCGCATGAGCTTCCGCAACAGTCCTCTCAAGACATAACTCTTCTCGGCGAAGGTTCAAGTTTTTTTTTTAAAAAAAATGGGGCTAAAAATATTGATGCACCTGGGGACTTAGTCACCTCTCATTCGAGGGCTAGCTAAGGGCAAAAAGGCCATAAACTCGACTGAGGTGAAAACCCGCAAGGGCGTCTCAGACAAAAGTGGGTAATCCCTTGGTGTGAAAACTTGCAAGGGTGCACCGGAAAAAACTAAAGAGGGCCAACCTCGACAAAAATCCGAAAGGGAGGTGAGGTTGGTAATGTGAAAAAAAAACAAACAAACAAACACAAATAAAAAAAACCCCTCCTGCAACATATTTCGATGGGTGAATCCAAGCCAACGACTTCATTTTGTGATGGCAAGTACATCATAATGACGCCATGGCTATAGTTCCACCGTCGCCATGCCACATCCAGTCCTACCGAGACGCCATGGCTATAGTCCCCGCGTTGCCATGCAACACTCAATCCCACCGGGATCATCAGCATGTTGAACTTTCGAATTTGATTCATATGTCCCTCGGGCTGTTGAATCCATCTCTCTGCATCGTAGAGTTGATTCATGTCTTTCGACTCGTCAACCCTACTTACATTTTTAATTTCAGACTTGATCCCTATGCCCCTTCAGACTGTCAAATCCATTCATTCCTTTTCTAAAGTTGACTCATACGTCCTTCGACATATCAGCTCCACCCATATTTTGGACTTTCGGATTTGACACGTACGTCTCACTAGGGCTATCAAATCCATCTTTTCAATCCCATTGGGCTTGGCCTATGAGACCCCTTTCGGGCTACCAACTCATCCCGCACATCGACTTTCGGATTTGATCCATATGTCCCAACTGGGCTGTCAAATCCATCCTTTCATCTTTTGGGTTTGGCCTATGCGTCCCCTTTCGAGGGGCCAACCAATCCCGCCTATAGGCCTTCGGGTTTGACTCACACGTCCCACTAGGGCTGTCAAAATCATCCTTTCATCTTCTGGGTTCGGCCTATGTGTCCCCTTTCAGGGCTGCCAACCTATTCTGCCTGTTGGCTTTCGGGTTTGACTTGCACGTCCCACTAGCGCTGTTAAATCTATCATTTCATCTTCTACGTTCGGCCTATGCATCCCCTTTCGGGCTGCCAACCCATTCTGCCTATCGACTTTCAGGTTTGACTCGCACGCCTCACTAGGACTGTCAAATCCATCCCTTCATCTTTCGGGTTTAGACGCGTCCCCTTTCGGCCTGCCAACCTATTCCACCTATCGGCTTTCGAATATGATCCATATGTCCTAGCACAACCCATTCCACTTATCAGCTTTCGGATTTGATCCATATGTCCTAGCCGGGCTGTCAAATCCATCCTTTCATCTTTTGGGTTTGACCAACGCGCCCCCTTTTGGGCTGCCAACCCACCCTGCTTTTCGGCGCTCGGGTTTGACTAATCAGGTCCCACTAGGATTGTCAAATCCACTCGTTTGTCCCACAGAGTTCGGCTCATACGTCCCTCTCAGGATGCCAACCCCCCCCCCAGCCTTCCAACATCATAGGTATCTCAAAAAGGAAAGAGAAAGGGGCTAAAAATATTGGTGTCCCAGCAGACTTGGTTGTTTTTATTATGAGGGCAATCAAGGGCAAAAAGCTTCTAACCTGGCTGAGGTGAAAACCCGCAAGGGCGCCTTAGGCAAAAATGGGTACCCCTCAATGCGAAAACCTACAAGGGTGCACTGAAAAAGCTAAAGGGGGCCAACCCTGGCAAAAACCCGAAAGAGCGGTGTTACACCTGTTATTTTTCTCGAAGGAATCGAGACACTCCCCTCGAGTTGGTCGAGGTTCAACATTCAGCGAACCGCCGCTCCGTGGAACATTTCCACACGTCAAGACTCTGTGGCCCGTGTATTACTTCAATTATAAACCCCTTGTAACAATCGAGGTGGTCGAGAACCGGATTAAATCCACAACGGTTGTCAGGATCCTGTGGTTCCGGGTGATCCTCGAGAGGCGAGAATTTTCTCCCTTGGATGTTCGGGGTAAACAAAGGAAATCTCGCAGCAAGGAAAGAAAGCGCAAGAGACAGTGTACACATCTCCCGAGAAGTCCAACGCACGTGTATCACGCAGTTCGGACGAACACAAACTCCCTCCTCTTTACTGACGGCGCGGGGAAGATGACAAATGAACAAGAAGCACATTCTCTCTGCTCTCCACGCGGCGTGCTGCGAGCAAAAGACTTCAAAAAGTCTAAAGGAGGAGGCCTTAAGGAGAAAAGGCGGACAAGGAAACCCGTCCGAGGTCGAAGAGACTCGCGCGAGGTGGCCTAACCCTCGGCAAACCCGCGCGGGGGTGGGCAGACCCGCCCGGGGTCAAATGACAACGGTGGGCCCTGCCCGGGGTCAAACTACCCCGGGGAGGACCTACCCGAAGTCGTTCGACCCCGGTGGGCCGTGCTCGGGGTCAAATGACCCCGCGCGGACCTGCCCGGGGTCACTTGACCCCGGGTGGGGTCCACGACATCACTTGACCCCGCCGCCCCTTCTATCTCTCGCCAAAAAAAAAAGGAAAGAGAAAAAAGAAGAAAAAGGACCCTCCTGGGGTCATTTTCATCCCGTCCACCCCGTACGGGCTAAATCAACCCCGGTGGCCCTCCAACTTCTATAAATAGACCCTTGGGGGTCCAGATCGAGCTCTACAAAGACACATAAAAAAGAAGAGAGGAGGAATCCAGGGACTGCAAAAAGAAGCATTGTTCGTTGTTTCAGCCCATCAAGGGTATGTAATATCCCAAGCTTTGTACTTATGCCCCTGAGGGCTATGTTTGTAATTATACCCCTCTGAGGGCCATGTTTGTAATTTTCTATGCACCTGGGACGGCTAAATTATGTAATTCCAGCACACAATGAGGAATTGCAAAAATTCTCTTCTTAGAATTGCAAGAAAGATTCAAGTCCTGTTGTCTACAATTTTATCCTGCAACTTTATGTAATTGGGGCTATGCCCTCACGCCCCATGTCAAAGCGGAGAACCCCTTTCTCTTGTACAGTCGACAACTCCCCGACAACCCTTGTACTCATGAATCAAAAATACCCTCAGTTGCTCCTTTATGTGCCGGTCAAGAAAAATTATAAGAGAACCCCGACTTTCGAAAAATTGTGTACATGCCCCTCCTTGCGAATCAACGCACGTGCGTCTTCTATGAAGTCCATTATTGCTCCTTTCGCTTAGGAACCTTGCTAGTTCAGTCTTGCACCTAGGTGTCATCTCGGACCTAGATCCGTTTGGGGTTCGATAAAATTACCAAAATAATCCTATGACCTAGAAATGGCCTAGAAGCCTTCAAAACCCACCGAAAAACTACCTCAGTGCCCTCGAAAGGCAAAGATCTTTCCATACTCTCCCTCCAACCCAGAAATTCCAAAAATATCCCAGGCCTGGTAGAATCACCAAAATACCCTTGAGAACCCAGAATTATCAAACTTTCCCTGGAGTCCAGAAAACCTCCCGACACTTCAAAAAAATGCCTATAACTTCTACAGAATTGCATTCATGCTCCCAAACTATAGGGTTTTTGGCCTAAACTTAATGAGGCCTTTGATAAAGCCCTAGTTCTATCAATCTTCCAATGGTAAATGAGAGGTGACCGTGAGCCGTGCAAGTGAGCCTACCCTCAGCATCAGAACCTATGTAGGGGACCTTAAGATTTCTTTGACAGTTAAACAAAGGTGTTCGGACGTTAGGCTGATATAAATCAATACTGACTGCGGTCAGTAGAGAAAGGTCCAGCACTCGAACTCAATTCGTCTGATACGATGCGCACCCACTGAATAAATTCTGCACAGGCTATTTATGCAGCCCCTCTATGTGCAATCCTTATAGTGTTCTTTTAGAAAGACCACCATACATCTCTCTCTCTCTTTATATATATATATACTTATTCTGTGATGCCAACAGATTGGCATGCCCAGTGGGACCTTTCCCGTCTTTCTTCTTTCTGTCAAAGAAATCCTATTTTCAAAGTTCTGATTCCCCCTCTTCCTTTTACAAGACGGTGAGAGGAGGGCATACCCCTTTGCTTACTTGAGGACTCTGTGTGCATTTGCACGTCACTTCATTCGTGTTACACACCACCACCAACAGCAGCAACAAGAGGACAATGGCCGCCGTCACGTACGGACCCCAGGTCGGCCCCAACCACGCCAAGTCCAGATACTTGGAAGCTCCATTGGTGTTCAACGATTTTCCGCTAGCCGTCGGCTCGCCCTTCTTTTTGGGCGTTGTTACCGTTGCTGAAGCCAATTCAGCCACGCCTGCTGCTACAGCTGTCGGGGGTGTCAGGCCCTCCGCTTCAACAACTGGTCGGGCCCGCTCGGTCAACAAACCAACTGCCAAAGGTGTCAGGCCCTCCGTCCGATCAACCGGCCGGGTATTCCCGGTCAACTCTTCAACGGCCAAGGGTGTCAGGCCCTTCGTCTCAGCAACCGGCCGAGTCTGCTCGGTCGCCAAAACAACAGCCGAAGGTGTCAGGCCTTCTGCCCAAGCAGCTGGCCAAGTTTTCTCGGTCAACCAAGTTACTGATAGTGTCGCCCCTACTCAACAGGGGCAGCACCGCCGCTGTAATGGCACAAATTCTACTGCAGCCACCCTCAGAGGTATTGCTCCTGCACAACGGGGGCAACGTTGCCGCCAAAACAACGCCGCGCTTATGGCAGGGGTCACTAGTGCCGCTCCTGCTCAACGGGGGCAGCGTCGCAGCTGTAATCAAAGCCTGCAGCGGCAACATCTCGCTCCAGGAAGACAATAATTATCGGGGATCTCCGCATCCGGCTCGATGGAGGCGAGCAGATTATGCCGCGGGACCGACACGTCCCAACTATCTCCACCTCCAACAGCTTCGAGCTTCTTCGGCAAGTCTGGGAGGACGGGGCGAAAAGGAAAAATTCCATCGTACCAGCGACGAACCACGGTCTGATGCAACGACCTAAACCAATAGCTCCTCGATCAAAGTCAAGGGGCAACCCAATTGAGGAGCGCAACTCCTCAATTAGAAGATATGGGTCACCAAGGAGGAGGCCCGAATTATCAAACAAGCAAGGTCGGAAGGGCCCTTCCGCATGTCAGATCTGCAACTGATGCGGAGTCCCGCAAACATTGAGACATCAATCTCTCCGAGGTCCACAACTCAGCGCCCACATGGCCAAAAGTGCCCGGGAACCTACAAGCAAGTCTGGCCAACCTCCCCGTAGGCCAGCTCCACGCACACGGACGAGGATTGCTCCGCACAAGTTTCTTCGTCCCGGGTGTCTGTTTTTGACAGACTGGGGATGGCACCCAAACAAGAAGACAACTGCCTAGGAAGAAGCGGGTGGTTCAGTGACCAACGACACTATCAAGGTGTCCGCCTACTACACAACCTCCATCGATAAGCAACCGAAGGACACTTCGGGAGAATTAAACCAGCCTCTCCAAACCTTGAGGAAGTCGAGGCCCGTCTCCCGAGTTCTTGCACAGATGCTACAGACACCGGCCTCCAGAACATCCCAGCCCGAGTCGACACGACAAGAGGAGCGCCAAGAAGATGCCCATAGTGTCGATGGGGACAGCAACTCAGGGCACGAGGAAGATCTTGGAAGAGAGGCTCAGACCCTCACGTTGGAAGAACTCAGACGCGACAATCAAGAACTCAAGAACCTCTTGCAAGCATTATTGCACGAAAAGGAGGTTCATATTCAGTCTCAAGCGGCGCCCACTAAGATGGAACAACAGCCTCCTCCCATTCCAGTCGCGGCCAATGCTTCAGTTACCGCTGCAAAGTTACCAGTAGCAGTGGAGTTCTAAGCACTGCAACATGAGGCCAATGTGCGATCTTCTGCCACTCCTACTGCAGAAAGTCTCATGGCTCAGAGGCAAATGATCGAACGGATTGTGGAGGCGAAGTTTGCTCAACATGGTGAAGGCGTGGTCACCATCAATCTGTACAACGTGCCATATCCCCTTCACCATCAGTTCAAGAAACTTCCGCTAGATTGCCCAAAAGCCCCAAAACTCTAGAAGTTCAATGGGCAGGACTCACCACATGAACACCTGGCCTATTATATGACAGCCATGGATGAACTGGCACTGGAAGAGTCATATCTGCTACGGTATTTCGCCACGTCTCTGATAGGCACCGCTTTCTAGTGGTATCCAAACTGAAGCCCAATTCAATGGCTAATTGGGCTGATATGCAGAAGTTCATCGACCGTTTCCAGACGACCGAACGCAAAGTCTCTCTTGCGGAACTCTGTGCCCTCAGGCAGAGAAAAGGTGAGACCGCGTTAGACTTCATCTGGAGAGACGTCAGTATGCGCTGCGATAATCCTCCAACGCCCGAAGACGCGATCACTATATGCTGCAGAGGTTTATCGGCAGAAGTTATTGAAAAGTTTCTGGACTCAAATATCAGAAGCTTCGACCAGCTGAACACGGTGATAGCGGAGATTGAAATGTTCTTCGCTGATCACCCGACACATGCTTCTGCCAAAGGCAAATCCTCCAAAGATTGCCTGGCTAGCGACAAGGAGGTAAACTATGTGGACTTCTCCCCGACGAATGGAGACAAGGGGGAAGGGAAATCAAAGAGTAATGGCAAAAAGTCCGATGCCAAGGCAAATGTGACTCTATTAGTGGAGCATATGACGGCGCCTTACTCTTTCAGAAAAGAACATACAAAGATGCTCACCGATTTATGTATGAAGGAGAAGCTCATCACTCTACCTAATCCGCCAAAGTCCGCGGAGGTGGATAAAACAAACGACCCTACTTATTGTGTATCACCAAAGGTTGGGTCATACCGTTGGGAACTGTTATGTTTTCAAGAACAATGCAGAGGAGCTCATCCAAAAAAGCCTGATAAATATGTTGGGCCATGCGGTCGACCCGCCGTAGCCTCATGCCTAGAGCCGATCGAACCGGTCGGCCAACGTGGTCTACATGGTGGCAACTGCTTCGAGCTCCAATGCATCCGAAGCCAGGCCATCAAATCAACGACCCCATGCTGGTCCAGGAGCCGCTCCTTCCTCACTACCTGAATGCCTGGCACTGCGAAGGACTATTTGAAAGATTCGAGGAGAGATCCAGCGGCGACAGCTACAGTTGGAACAACGGAGGTTGCTACAATTCCTAAAGAGCATCGATGAGTAGTTGGCCACCTTCCCCTTTGGGCCATTCGCCAGGGGACCAGCTCCGACCAACATGTAGGGGGCAGGTGTAACCACCCGCCGCCCAGATCCCTCCTAGCTCGGGGGGGTGGCTCTCTGAGGAATCGGCCAACTCATCTGAGGATGAGGGGTCGGAGAAGTTATATTCTTTTCCTCGCGAGAAGACCTTGCAAATCTTCTTCGCGTGTCGCCGTGAAGGGCTACTAGATCTCCTGGCGTGGCCTTGTCAGCAAGCAGCAGGCGCCGCAATACATCAGGGCTATTGCCCATACCACGAGGTTGTAGGCCACATCATCTATGATTGTCAGGCCTTCAAGAATTTCACTGAGGACTTGATCATGCGAAGAGTGATTGATATGGGCGACTCCTTGGTTTGCCCACCACAGTCACACAGACAGGAGAGTTTGAACTTCTCTGTCAATGTCATACATGCCTCGGCCGCAGTCCAACTACCCGAACCAGGGAAGGAGGGAGCCAGTTCCCAACAGCCAAAATCCATATTGTGGTATCTGGGGTGGCGACCCTCTCATCAGTGCTCTTTCCCCAAGGAAGAGACTGAGAAGATCTTCAACAAACTCCTAAAGGAGGGTCGAGTGATGGCGCATGACTCGTCGTCTTACTACAATGAAACAGCCAAGAGTCATCCCCTCTATTGCAAATATCATGCTAGAGTGTCTCACCCCACTGGGGAATGCCCGGAAGTCAAAGATTACATCGAGGCCCTCATCCAAAAAGGGGAGATCGATGCGCAGGACAATTTGACGGCGAGGCGACGTCTCAAAGAGGTCGCTGAGAAGATTCTTCGCCAAGCTCAACGGGAGCAGGTCAAGCCACGAGAGACTAAGCCCACCTCTCAACAAGTCCAGCCAAACCCTAAAGGCAAGGCTTAAGTGCGAGGGGCCCAAGGCCAGAGCCCAAAAAGCCAAGCCATGGGGGGAGGTTCCAAGTCCCTTTCCAAGCTGAGTCAACCTGGCATCGTTATAGAGGCAAATCCTCAGCTAGACGATAAAGGCAAAGTCAGGGCGGGAGAGCCCAAAGTCAATTCCAGTGTCGAGCCAACAAGGTCATCAATTGTAAATAGACCTCAACAACTCGAACAAGCAAAATCGCCAACTAAAGCAAAACCGGTAGAATTGCAAAGCCTCCAAGGGCTTCACTTTGGCCTGGCAGAGTTGCAGGCCCAAGCATATGAGGCGTTTGCAGCCAACATCACATTTACATATAAAGATATGTTGCTATCCTCTCCGTGTCATAATCGCCATTTATATATGCGAGGGACGATCAATGGGCACGATGTTAACCGAATTTTGGTCAACACTGGAGCGGCCGTTAACATCATGCCTTTGAAGACTTTCAAGTCTTTGTATTTACCTTACTTGCAAAAGGTGAATGCGGTCAAAATTTCAGAATTCAACCAAGATTCTGAGACGGCTCTCGACAGAGTCGAAGTGAAGTTGGTCTTGGGCGATTTTGTCACCCAAGTGATATTTTATGTCATCAATGCCGACACATCTTACAAGGTACTATTGGGAAGGCCGTGACTGCACAAAAATTGGGTCGTTCCTTCAACCCTGCACCACTGCCTTAAATGTGCCAAGGGAGGGGAGGAGCATACTGTCTTTGCAAATCAGACTCCATTCCGCCACAACGAGTGCCATCTGGCGAATGCTTCCTTGTATTTTGGGAAGCCTACTCTAACAATCCCCAAGTCTGTAAAAGGCAAAGGAAAGCAAAAGGTGGACTCTGAAGTTGAGGAAGGGCAATTGTTCACAGTCAACCAAGACTTGGCAAGATTGCACCGGCTAAGCCTTAAGGCCGCCTCCAAGCCGACTCAGCCAGAGAGGTGAAGCATTTGACTTCGAAGCCAACCTCATCAACCGGGTCATCGACCAGAGTATCTCCTTACCGCCCAACTGTGTTCAGCTCTCGTTTCAGAGGGAAGAGCACGAGGTGGAGCAACTGAAGACTTTCACAGTCTCCTACCAACGGAAGAGAAAGAGTAAAAAGGGCAAAGGAGACAAGCCAATTGTCTTTTATAAAGGAAATTTGGTCCCACCAGGCCTTCCTGAGGATGATTTCGGTTGGGATATTCCCTATTCCCGCTGACAATGCACCAGTGCTAGTCCAAGAAACGGACGACCTGTTGGAGCACATTAGGGGAATGTGCGAAAAGCAGCATGTCCCTCAAGTCCAAGACCCTGCCTGCGCGAGCTGCATACTTCAACCAGCTATGGAATCCTCCGTAAGTCTGGGGGCAACCTCCCTTCTCCCGCAAAGATACGAGAGGACTCAACTATGATCAAGAGAGAGACTTTGAGGTCCATTATGCAGTCAATGCCATAGGACTGCTACCTCCTCCTCATGGACAAACAAAAGCGGAGCCCAAGATTGACAACTCTATGAGGGAGTCTGGTGAGATGTCAATGTCACTCTCACCAGAAGTTAACAATGGTCGCCTCCCCGAGGGAGGGACAGCTCAGCCCGCGGGGTGTTGGCAACAAGAAAGAGGTCCTTCGACTTCAAGCTATGAGGAAGAAAGCTCTGGAGAATTTGAAGTCTATGAAGCAAATACTGATGATGAGAGAGACTTCGTCGACCTCCAACTAGCTCTATCGGAACTTGAAGACGGTGGCCAAGCAACTGTGGACGAGTTGATTGAGATCAATCTCGGAAGCAAAGAAGACTATCGGCCAACCTTCGTAAGTGCTCTCTTCAGTGAGAAAGAAAGACAAGCGTATCAACAGCTCCTGGAAGAGTTCAAGGATTGTTTCGCCTGAACTAATAAAGAAATGCCTAGGCTTGACCTTTATGTGGCTGAACATGAACCGACAATACTTCCGACAGTCAAGCCAGTCAAACAAGCTCAAAGACGTATGTGCCACGAGCTGGAGTTGAAAGTCAATGCTGAGGTTGGTAAAATGCTCGACGTGGACTTCATAGAGCCATGCATGTACCATGTGTGGCTCGCCAACATAGTCCCTGTCAAGAAGAAGAATGGCCAAGTCCGAGTCTACATCGACTTCAAGGATTTGAACAAGGCATGCCCGAAGGACGACTTCCCTGTCTAAATCACTGAGACAATGGTTGACATGACCACCGGTCACAAAGCCTTGCCCTTCATGGATGGGGTATCAAGCTATAATCAAATCCACATGGCCATCAAAGATAAAGATCATACGGCTTTCTGATCCCCCAAGAAAATTTTCAAGTATAAAAGGATGTCGTTTGGCCTAAAGAATGCCGATGCAACTTACCAAAGGGGAATGACCAAGATCTTTGACGAGATGCCACATGATCTCGTAGAATGTTATGTCGATGACTTGGTCATTAAGACAAATAGACGAAATGATCATTTGGCTGACTTGCGTCAAGTCTTCAAAAGACTTCGACAGTATCAGCTCAAGATGAATCCAATGAAATGCACCTTCGGCGTCTCCAGTGGCAAGTTTCTCGGCTTCATCGTCAAGTACCAAGGTATAGAAATCGACCCTGACAAAATCAAGGTCATAAGAGGACTGCCTCTACCTAAAAATTTGACAGAGCTCAGATCTCTACAAAGAAGACTCGACTATATTAAGCGCTTTATCTCTAACCTCTCTGGAAGGTGTCTGCCTTTCGGTAAATTGATGAAGAAATGAGCACCCTTCATATGAGATGAGGATTACCAGAGAGCCTTCGAGCAAATCAAGGAGTATCTACTATCTCATCCTGTGCTAGGGGCACAGGTTAAAGGAAACCCCTTACCCTTTACATTGCTGTCATGGATGCCTCTTTGAGGGCGCTACTAGCCTAGGTCAATGAAGAGGGCAAGGAGCAGCCGTTGTACTACGTCAACCGTAAGCTGATCGAGCCTGAGCATCGATATGCGCCTATGGAAAAGGTGTGCTTAGCATTAGTATTTGCTGTCAAGAAGTTAAGGTACTACTTTCTAGCTCACCGAGTGGAGCTCATCTCAAAATGTGATCCGCTCAAATTCCTGCTTAGCCAGCCCGTCCTCTCCGAAAGGCTCGGAAAGTAGGCGCTCATTCTTATGGAGTTCGACATCACCTTCGTCCCACGTAAGGCAATTAAGAGGCAAGGGATGGCTGAGTTCTTAGCCGTACATCCTGTGCTAGAAGACTCGCCACTCAACACCGAGCTGCCTGATGAAGAGGTGTTAGTGCCCCGGTCGAAAACACGGAAGCATGCTGAAGTCATCCAACCACAGTCAGAGCATGATATTCTCACGCTTGATTTGCCATTCTGGGAATTATACTTTGATGGCGCTTCCCAGACAATCAAGAGGGTCAGCGGCCTCACAGAC
Source organism: Amorphophallus konjac (assembly GCA_022559845.1). Taxonomy (NCBI): domain Eukaryota; kingdom Viridiplantae; phylum Streptophyta; class Magnoliopsida; order Alismatales; family Araceae; genus Amorphophallus; species Amorphophallus konjac. Next base: position 292,419,443 of record CM040122.1, on the reverse strand, counting down.
TTTGCATCTGGCACTATGATAGTTTTTGTATCTCCGCAAGACGGCATTCTCCATAATTCTTGTGCTCTCATGAGGTCGTTGACTAACAATGAAGCGGAGTATGAAACACTAATTATCGGACTTCAGCTGGCACTAGAGATGGACATCAAGTGCATCAAAGTGTATGGGAATTCTCAACTCGTCATCCAACAAGTCCTTGGCGACTATGACGTCCGGAAGAAAGAGTTGATCCCCTACCATGTAGCCGTCATGAGGCTAAAAGAAAAATTCTACCTATTTGAAATAGGTCATGTTCCAAGGAGTAATAATTCCCAGGTAGACGCTTTGGTAAAATTGGCAGCAGCCTTAAAACTCCCACCTGAAAAAGAGTTGAATGTTATCGTCGGACACAGGAGGCTCATGCCAAGTGTGCTCAACGAAGAATCTGGCCTCACCGTCTATGAGGTCAACAACATTCAAGAGGAGGACACTCCAAACGAAGAAGATTGGCGTGAGCCGATTATAAAGATAAATAACAGGTGGCTTCCTCCCGATCGGGCACAAAGAGTGCAACTACTACGCAGGGCAACATCTTATCAGCTGATCGACGGCTTGCTTTTCAGGCTCGTCCATGAAAAAGACCGATCAATCCTCCTACGGTGCCTTTCACCTAAGGAAGCAAGAACCGTGATGCACGAAGTCCATTATGAATTGTGTGGGGCTTATCAGGCAGGAGCGAAAATGAAATACAACATTAAGCTCAAAGGGTTTTACTAGCCCACTATGTACGAAGATTGCAACCAATATGCTCGTACATGTCACCAATGTCAAGCATTTGGGCCGGTGCCTCGAAGGCGGCCTAATCCACTCCATCCAACTATGCTTACCTGGCCGTTTGCGGAATAGGGTATGAATATTGTGGGACCATTCCCGCCTTCGTCTCAAGGCCACAAGTTTATATTAGCCGCCACTGATTACTTCTCCAGATGGGCAAAAGCTATTCCGCTGCGAGAAGTTAACGCGTGAAATTGTTACCCGGTTCGTGAGGCACTATATCATATACAGATTCGGCACCCCCAATCAGATCATCTCGGACAACGGCACACCATTCAGAAACAAGACCGTGTATGCTTTGGCGTCTAAGTTTCATATCGATTGGAGGACATCGTCGGTCTACATTCCCCAAGCCAACGGGTTGGCTGGGGCCTTCAACAAAACCCTTTGCAAGCTGCTGGCCAAAATAGTGGATGGTCGTAAACGAGATTGGGACGAAAAAGTCCATGAAACCCTTGGACCTATCGGACTATCTACAAAACCCTTACGAGTTGTTCCCCATTCTCCTTAGTCTACGGAGCTGAAGCAGTGGTCCCTGTGGAAATTGAGCTGGCATCCTATCGTGTTGCCGTCCACGCTAGGCTCCAAGGCCAAGACCAATCTGAAATAGAAAGAAGGCTCGAGAAATTGTCCAACCTTGAAGGTTAAAGACTCAAAAGCCTATAAACACTTACATGTGTATCAGGTCCGCATGACACGTGCTTATGATAAGTTGGTCAAGCAAAGGGCATTTAAAAAGGGCAATCTTGTCATGATCAAAGGAAAAGAGGACTTGGCGGGAAAATCCAACGACAAACTCCAGCCCAACTGGCGTGGACCTTACATCATTCAGAAGGTCTGTGAAGGAGGCGCCAACACGGTCATCGACCATAAGGGAATCAGCCCCTTCCCTCATGGCAAACACAGGAAGCTTTACTATGCGACACAACATGAGTTTGCACAACAACCACCCTCAGAGGATACCCATCGACCTAAAAGAGTTGAATTGAGTTCGTAAAAAAATAAATGGGATAAAAAATATTGATCCCCCAATGGACTTGGTCACCATTCGTCCAAGGGTCAGGTAAGGGCTAAAAGGCCATAAACCCGGCTAAAGTGAAAACCCGCGAGGGCGCCTCAGACAAAAATGGGTAACCCCTCGGTGTGAAAACCCGCAAGGGTGCATCGGAAAAAGCTAAAGGGGACCAGTCTCGGCGAAAAGCTGAAAGGGCAGTCAGGTTGGTAAAGTGAAACAAAAAAAAGCCCGCCTGCAACATGTTTCTACGACTTCACCCTGTGACGAAAAGTGCATTATAATGATGCCATGCCTATAGTTCCAACGTCGCCATGCAACATCCAATCCCACCGGGACGCCATGGCTATAATCCCAACGTTGTCATGCAATACTCTGTCCCACCGGGATCGTCAGCATTTTGAACCTTTGGATTTGATTCATATGCCCCACCCGGGCTGTCAAATCCGTCTCTTTCTCGCAGGGTTGATTCATGTCTTTTGGACTTCCCGGGTATGGCTCGCACGTCCCTCTGGACTATCAAATCTATCATTTCAGTCCCATCGGACTTGGCCTATGCATGCCCCTTTCAGGCTATCAACCCATCTCGCCTATCGGCTTCCGAGTTTAACTCATGTCCCTTTCGGACTGTTAAATCCACTTACTTATTGTCTCAACAGGGTCTGCCCTATGCATGCCCCTTCCGGGCTGCCAACCCATCTTGTCTATCGGCTTCGAGTTTGACTCTCACGTCCCACTAGGACTGTCAAATCCACCCTTTCATCTTCGGGTCTGGCCAATGTGTGCCCTTTTCGGGCTGCCAACCCATCTTGCCTATCGGCTTTCGAGTTTGACTCTCACGTCCCTCCGGGCTGTCAAATCTATCCTTCTTTCGGGTCTAGCCCATGTATGCCCCTTTCGGCTACCGACCCATCTCACCTATCGACTTTCGGGTTTGACTCATGTCCCACTGGGGCTATCAAACCCATTCTTTTGTCTTACCAGGTTTGACCTACACGTCCCCTTTTGGGTCGCCAACCTATTCCGCCTATCAGCTTTCAAATTTAATTCGCACGCCCCACTAGGGCTGTCAAATCCACCCTTTCATCTTTCGGGTTTGACCTATGTGTTCCCTTCCGGGCTGCCAACACTATCTGCCTATCGGCCTTCGCATACGAACTGTCAAATCCATTCTTTCATTCTACCGGGCTTGGCCTGTGCATGCCTCTTTCAAGCTGCCAACCCATCTCGCCTATTGGCTTTCGGGTTTAACTCATGTCCCTTCGGACGATTAAATCCACTTATTTGTTGTCCCAACCGGGCTTGGTCAATGCATGCCCTTTTCGGACTGCCAACCCATTCGGCCTATCGGCTTTGATTAACCATGCCCCACTAGGACTGTCAAATCCACATGTTTGTCCCATCGGGTGCGGCGCACACATCCCTCTCGGGATGCCAAACTCCCTTTGCCAGAGAGGGATGCCAAACTCCCTTTGCCTTCTGGCACCATAGGTATTCTTTTAAAAAAAAAGAAAGGGGCTAAAATATTGATGCCCCATCGGACTTGGTTGTTCTCATTAAGAGGACAATCAAGGGCAAAAAGACTTTTAACCCGACTGAGGTGAAAACCCGTGAGGGCACCTCAGGCAAAAATGGATACCCCTCAGTGTAAAAACTCGTAAGGGTGTACTGGAAAAAGCTAAAGAGGGCCAATCCTGATGAAAACCCGAAAGGGCGGTAGGGCTAGTAAAGTGACAAAAAAAGAAACATACATGCAAAGAGGATGGAAGCAAAAGCTGTTAAGCTCTGTCCTTTATTCATCAGTATCATCAAAGAAGGAGCCCGAGACAAGCCCTCGGGGTAACCAAGATAAAACTGGGCAACATACAAAAGCCCTATGTACAAAAGAGTAGCGAGGCCTATCAAGATCCAGACTCACTCTTCCTCAGCTCAGCAAAGCGAGTCTCGCGTTGAAGAACCTCCTCCTGGAGCCCCTCAAGTCTGCGATGAAGGGTCTCTACCTCGGCCTATGCACTGTTGTACTCCCCCTCAGCCTCCTGTAGCTCCCTCTACAGCTCCTCTACTCAGACGGAGGCTCTTTGACTACGCTCTTGAGCAGCCTCCACCTGGACGCATACCTCGGCATGGGTCGCTCGCAGTCTGCAAAGTTGCTCCTCCTGTCGAATCATCATCTGGGTCCTTTGTCTCTACTCCTGAACGGCATGAAGACGGGCGAACTCATCCCATAGAGCCGTGAGCTCCGCCATCTAGGCATCCCTGGGAAGGCCAAACGCGTGGTAACCTCTAATGCAACACTAAGTGGCCCCTCATGGCCTCGACAGTCGGGAGGGGATCAATCTGTAGCAGCAATCAGAGATTCTGAATAAGTCGAGCACCCATATCGGCATCCGCCAATGCCACACCAAACTGAGGACCGTCAGGCAACTTTATCCCAAGAGCGGGACAGCAATGAGGCACCTCTGGGGCCACATTTGCCGAGCCTAAAATCAAAAAAGGGAAAGGCAGGAGATAGTGAGGACTCTGTCACAACAAAATCCGCACGTGCAAAACTACCAGAGTACAAGTCATAGCGGTCTAACTGGAGACAACCCTGCACGTGAGATCAACTACGGAAGGAGGCTCTTCCTCCGAAATTAGGGGAGAAGTATCAATTAGGGGAGGCTCTTCCAGCCACTGTTGGCAGTTTCGGCCGAAACCGATACGTTTCGGCCGAAACGTATCGGTTTCGGCCATAACCGATACGAAAAGGCCCTTAATCACTGTAGCAATCCGAAACTTGGTTTCGGCCGAAACACGTGAACTTATGCCTTTATGCTTTGCTGTCATGCCCCCGAAACCCCACTACCCACAGGTTTCGGCCGAAACCCTCCCCCCTGCTGTCTGCGAGTGTCTGCTGCTGTCTGCTGTGTGCTGCTGCCGCTGCTGTGCTGCTACCGCTGCCGAGCTGCTGCTGCTGTCTGCACTGCGGGGGGGCTGCGGCTGCTGCCTGCTGCAGCAGCTGTCCGACCAAGGGTGAAAGGCCGCGTCTGCTACGACTGCTACGCCTGCTGGAGGTGGACAGGCCCGACAGGGAGAGGCCGAGAGGGAGCCTTCTTGCTGCGCACACCGGGGGCCAACACAACTTCAAGGGTTTGATTGTTTTGTTTGAGGTTAATTTCATTGGGTTTTGTTTGATTATTTTGTTGTGTTCTTTTGGTTGGGTTAAAAATTTGGGGTGAGCAAGCCTTGCTTATTAAGTTTCTTCCAAGGGTGATTAAGGGCTTAAGGGTTAATTGCTAATTAAACCCTAATCAGTTTATAAAAATTGGGACTTTTGTCTATTTTGATTTGCTTAGGCTCAATTGAAGTTAAATTAAGGTTCATTGAAGATTTTGGGGTGGGATCATGCGGGTAATTAATTTTTCCCTAGGGTGATTAAGGGTTAATTGCTAATTAAGCCCTAATTAGGTCATAGAAATTGGGGCTTTGTCTAAATTGGTTTGCTTAGGCTCAATTGAAGTTAAATTAAGGTTCATTGAGGATTTTGGGGTGGGATCATGCGGGTAATTAGTTTTTCCCAAGGGTGATTAAGAGTTAATTGCTAATTAAGCCCTAATTAGGTCATAGAAATTGGGGCTTTTGTCTAATTCGAGTTTCTTAGCCACAATTGAAGGTTAATTAAGTTTCATTGATGAATGTGGGGTGGGATCATGCTGGGATTATATTTTTATGAAGGGTAATTAGGGCTTAATTAGTAATTAAGACTTAATTAGTTCATAAAAATTGGGCCTTTTGTCTAATTCGAGTTTCTTAACCACAATTGAAGGTTAAATAAGTTTCATTGACGAATGTGGAGTAGGATCATGCTGGGATTATATTTTTATGAAGGGTGATTAAGGGTTATTTGGTAATTAAGCCCTAATTCATTCATAAAATTGGGTCTTTTGTTTTGTACTTACAATTGTTTGTCTTTGACTGTGTAACTTCTTAATGCAGCATCATGCCTAGACGTCAGCAAACACAGGAGCAGCAAGGGCAGGAGGATCCGGGGTGGGCCCACATGTCCTTAGTTGATGCTAAGAGAAGGAAGGTTAAATGTAATTATTGTGGTAGGGAGATGTATGGCGGAATTACCAGAGGCAAGCAACATTTGGCAGGGGTACGAGGAGAGGTGAGACAATGTGACAACTGTCCACGAGAGGTGCGAGAGGAGATGCGCCAGTGCCTTTTGGGGAAAAAGGAGAGGGTGCAACAAAGGGCTGAGGATGAGGAGGAAATTGCTGAGAAGATTTCTGGCAGAAGGGTTAGGAGGGATGATGATGAGGAAGGCACTGAAGATTCTGATCCGGAGCTGACTGAAACAAGGGAGCGTGAAGAAGCCGCTCGAAGGAAAGGAAAGGCACCCATGGGTTCAGGAGGGACCTACTCCAGTACAGGCTGTACAGATGCACGACGTCCTGATGTTGCTGCCCCGCCCCCGCAGACGCAGAGAGCAGGCCCCATGGACAGTTATCTCCACAGAAGGTCCCAGGCTACACAACCTAAGATCAAAAGTGCATTAAGAGGGGTCAAAAAATCTGCAGAAGTTGCAGGGCATGCATTTAAAAGCATATGTAAATGGTTTTTTCATGCAGGTGTCCCTGCACATGCTGCTGAAAGTGAATATTTTCAACCTATGTTGGATGCCATAGCAGATGCTGGCCCTGGCTTGAAGGCGCCGTCACGTCGGGACATATACGGGCGTGGGCTTGAGGCAGAGGTTCAGGAGCTCCATGACTGGGTTCAAAGCTTCAAGCAAATATGGATGGAGAGAGGATGCACTATTATGTGTGATGGTTGGACTGGTACCACGAAAAAGTCCATGATTAACTTTTTGGTGTATTGCATCGAAGGTACAGTATTTGTAAAATCTGTAGATGCATCAAATTTTGAAAAAACTGCCAATTATTTGTTTCATTTGATGGACAACATGGTAGACGAAATTGGTGAAGAAAATGTTGTACAAGTTGTGACTGATAATGAAGCCAGTTATAAGGCTGCAGGGAGGAAATTGATGCATAAGCGCAGGTATTTATATTGGCTCCCATGCGCAGCACATTGTCTTGATCTCATACTTGAAGACATAGGGAAGGACAAACATGTGAAGAAGACGGCTGAAAGGGCACAAAAGATTACCCAGTATATTTATGGCCATCCTAGGATATTGAACATGTTCAGGGAGCATGCAAGTGGGGGGCGGGATATCATCCGTGCAGGGCCAACTAGATTTGCTTCAAATTTCATCTCTTTGGAGTCTCTGCATAGGTATACTGTTGAACTCAATTATTACTTCTTTATCCTTATAGTTATGATCCGTATTTGATTCAAATTTTATTTCTTTGCACAGGTATAAGAATGAGTTGAAAGCTTTCATGTACCACAATGCCCTGCGGGAATACATCGACAAGGGCAATGTTGATGCTCAGATGGATTATTTGGATGTCTGTCAAATCGTGGACGACAACAAATTCTGGGGCAGAGTAACACGATACATGAAAGTAGTCACCCCCCTCGTGAAGGTCCTAAGATTGGTGGATGGCGATGACAAGAATGATATGGGATATCTGTATGAGGCCATGGACCGTGCGAAATTGGAGTTGCAGGAGTCCCTTCCCAAAGAACATGCAAAGTGGTGGAAGATTATTGACCATAGATGGGACACCACATTACACCACGACTTGCATGCAGCTGGTGAGTGATTATTTGTATTCATATATTATTGACCATACATTAACTATATACAAATGCAGGTTATTTTCTGAACCCTCGATTAATGTACAATGCCAATGCACATGTTGATGCCGAGGTGCTTCAAGGCACTTTAAAAGTCATTGGTCGTTTATCGAGGACACAAGATAAGAGGCTTCAGGCGGAAGTAGAGGTTGGCCTGTTTGATTTCATGAATAAGAGGTATAGAATTTACTTACGTAGTAATGCTAATCTATTATGTAATTTTTGTAGATGAACTCCTATAGAATGAGAAGTGGGACGTATTCTGACTCCCAATTGCAATACGCAGTGGGAAGAGTGAGCCCAGGTATACTTCATCTTTGTGCTTTCTTTGCAATTACATCTTCCTTAATTAATTTTTATTTACATCTTATATTTATTTGTTTATGGTTGGTTGGTGTAACAGCTGACTGGTGGATCATGGTGAACAATAGAGAATTGGGCAGTTCTGCATTGGCTTTCATTGCAATCAGGGTGTTGAGTCAAACCACATCAGCAAGCCAATGTGAAAGAAATTGGAGCACGTTCAGCCTTATACACTCAAAGGTTCGCAATCGGCTAAAGGCTGATCGGTTAGAGAAATTAGTGTACTGCCACTACAATATGAGGTTGAGAATAAAGAATATGAGGTTGAGACAACAGCTGCGAGACAAACGCGTCGCCGAGGATGCCGCCGCAGAGATTGATGTGGATGCCTTATTTGATGATGATAATCCCTTGCAGTCTTGGGTGGAGACACGAGAGCAGGTTGATGAGCCCGTTTTTGATGTTGATGATAGAAGATGGGCAGAGGGCATACTTGATGAAGATGAGGCAAGAGATCCTGAATTAAGAAGCAAATCAAAGAGGGCCAGAGATACTCATGCGCACCAGTCTAGGGTGGTTGATGACACTGAGGAGCAGTTCGAGTTTGAGCCAGCTAGACACTCAGATACAGATAGCAGGCCAGTCACTCCTAGAATGTCCTTAAGAAGAAGTACATCAGTGCATGGGCAAACTGAGAGGACAAATGCTGCTGCTCGAGAGGACCCGGCAATTGAGCAGTTGAAGCAGATATATGTGAGGCACACGCCAAGAGATAAAGGACTCATGTCAAAGATCACTGAAAAATTGACACCACAAGAGAAAAAAGCATCCCCGAAGGCTAAAAGGCGACTGGTTTCTTATGGTTCTGATGATGATGATGATGATGATCATCCCGGAGGTGCTGCAGGTGGTACTAGTACTGCAGGTGCTGCAGGTGGTACAGGTGCTGCAGGTGGTACTACTGGATACAGTCAAGGTCAGCAAGGATATGGTTCACCAGGTTACGAAGGTGGCCAACAGCAAGCAGCTATTTATGGGTCGTGGAATTATGAACCATCATTTCAGTTCCATCCATATCCGACCAGTTCCTCTTCTCTTCCTCAAGATTCCTATGTTGATACTGGATTCGAATCAAGTCAACCAAACACTCCAAGAGGGATCCAAAGAGGGATGCAGGACTTGGCTACCTCATTGTTTGGTTATAGTGAATATAGACCATACATGCAACCTGGTTATAGGTATCGACATCAAGGGCCAGACGATGAGGGAGAAGCTTCTTCTAGTAATTATTATCCATATTAGGTAAGAATCAATGAATTTTCGTAACATTCATTTTGTCTAATTTGGTTTATTGTACTGCTTGTATTAATGTACAATGGAATATTAGTTTAACTTTCACATGTTCAATGTTTGAAGTTCGATGCGTAGTTGTCTACTTCAAGGTTATTGCACTAACTTATACAGTCAATCGTATAGGAGAAAAATGACAAGACAACAGTCAATCCTATACTACAAGGTTGGGACCCACTTCTAGTAATGCTTTTTCAGGAACTAGGTAACTTATTCATGCTCAACAGAAAATCGTATAGGAGAAAAATGACAAGACAACTGTCGATCCTGAAAAATATATTAATCAAGCTAGCCAGCATAATTCCCCTGCCAATATGGTCCTGCTTCAGACCAGCCAACCCAATGTACAGACTTTGAGCTACAGCAAATGGACAATGTACAGACTTTGTATGCATGGAACACACGGGCTGTAAAGAATGTATTGGTCCAAGAGTGTATAGACTTGCTATGAAGATGCATGGAGAATGTATAGACTTTGAAGAATGTATTGGTCCAAGAGTGTATAGACTTGCTATGAAGATGCATGGAGAATGTATAGACTTTTATGAATGTATAGACTTGCTGGATGTATAGACTTGATGGATGTATAGACTTGCTGGATGTATAGACTTGCTGATGTATAGACTTGCTATGAAGATGCATGGAGAATGTATAGACTTTGAAGAATGTATAGACTTTGATGAATGTATAGACTTGATGGATGTATAGACTTACTGGATGTATAGACTTGCTGGATGTATAGACTTGCTGGTGGATGTATAGACTTGCTCAGTTATCAGCTAATGGATGTATAGACTTGCTAGCATGCACCGACTTACAGAAGACATTATTTCATCATCAATGCACAAGAATGCACAAGGGGCACACACAACAACAACAATTCACACTATCATCATCATTCTTATGTGGTGACTCATTGAGTTGCTATTATCAAAACATCAACACACTATCATCAAAAAATGTACAATGGAATATTAGTTTAACTTTCACATGTTCAATGTTTGAAGTTCAATGCGTAATTGTCTACTTCAAGGTTATTGCACTAACTTATACACTCAAATATATGCGTATTATTTTTTATGATTTTTTTCAGATTTTTTAGAATTAATATGTTTTTTTAAAACCTTTTAATTGGCTTTCGGTCAGTTTCGGCCGAAACCGAAACCAATACCGAGTCGTATCGGTTTCGGACCCGGTCGAAACCGAGTCCGAAACCGAGTTTGCCATCCCTGCTTCCAGCTCTATAGGCGGTACAACTGCAGTCGAGCTCTCTGCAAGTGAAATGGGGCGTGAAGATCTTGATATTCCATTTGCACCAATAATAGGGATGAGGGCTTCTAGGTGATAAATGCATACCAATCTCTACAATGGCATTCTCCTCAACTGCGGCGACGTCGGCCTCTGTCACTGGCTCCGTAGGAGGGGGGATGACTAAAAAAATCAACGTAGGGTGATGGTTAACGTCATAAGAAAGGAAGACTCATCCAACAAATGATAAGGGCTTCTGTTAAAAGAATACATAGAGCTGAAGACGCAATAGAGGTACCCACGTAGCCAGCATTGTCTTGTTACTCTAAAGGTGCCCGAGGTGACCTCTCTGTCATGTCAATCTCCCCAGGTTGCGAGAAAGGCCTTGCCTCCGTTTGATCAGCAGCTCTCCAAATCAAGGGCACAATAAAACATCAAAATTCTCTGAATATGATGAGTATGCACAAGAGAAAATATGTGAATATATGGCGCATACCCGAAGTATGTATCCCGTTGGGCTCAATGAAGTTGGCAGTACTTGTCAATAACCCTGGGTCCAAAGGTAGCGCTGCTCCGTCAGGGGTCCTCAAGTCCAGGTGATTTTTATCAACTCTCGTCCCAAGCTCCAGGGCTCTCAGATCTCCATCATAGTTAGGCAAATCCACATGTGGCCCGAATTCAATGAGTTTTGAGAGCTCGTCCAAGGAGGAGCCCAACTTAACAGTTGCATAATGAGTGATAAGATAAGTAAAGGAGTCACAAACAAAATATGAGGACAATAGGCTTCTAAAATTACTTGGGGTCATCCTTATCTCCCCGTCCTCAGAAGAGCTCAATGAGGAGGAGGAGGATTCCTCGCCGGAGGAAGAACTAGAAAGCCCTGTACTCGACGAAATGCTGGAGCTTCCCCCGCTTGAAGACCCAGAGGATGAAGAGCCCTCCTTGCTAGAAAAGGACTCACCCCCTTCTTCGATAGTAGGGAGAGTGGGCTGGACCCTGAGATCCCCTGCAACAGGCAACATTATGTTAATCAGCATATGGGACATCTCCCAGGCACTAAAGGAGAAGAAAAGGGAGAGAATATAAGAAACTCTCACCTAAAACTTGGGCGGCAGTCACCGGTGTATAATCATTGGCGGAAGGATCCAAGCTCTCTATGTCTAGGCTGACATCAGGGTTGGACTCATCAAAAGTCCAATCCCGCCTCTACGAAGGCATTCCCCGGACGGGGGGGGGGGGAGAGAAACTCATTGCAACTCGAACTTCAGGCGGAGCTGGATCAAAAAAAGGGGGGTCATGTTTATAACATTGTGTAAACATGTCAAAATTGTTATTTGAAATGGAGTTTTCTTCCACTCACTGGAGACATCCGCCCGAGTGAGAGATTCTTCCCCAGAACGAGGACGAGAAGAAGGCCGAGTGTCATCCTCTTGGCTTTCAGTTCGGGGCCTTTTCTCAGGAACATTGACTCCAATAAGGGCCGCATCTAGAGAGGTCTCTCACGGGAAAACCCCGTCCTCTTGGCCACCAGCGTGATCTGCAAACAATAAAGGATCTCAAGTGTTGAGTATCTCAAAATGCAGAACAGGGAAATAAATAACAGAAGCAAGGTAAAGCTAGACAGTCAAGCAAATACCTGGCGCCCCTATGGCTCTCTCAGGTCTCAAGATGATTTGCTCAGGCTTCAATCGGAGAGCGCAGACCACCTTGTTCACAATGTCCAAGATGGCATTAAGAGTGGCAGCCACCTCCAAGACGGAAATGTACTCTATTGGACCAGTGGAGCCCACTGCATTAATCACATGGGCTCTCCGCTCTGCAAAAGCACTACCTGCAAATGCCCCTTCAGGGATCGGATGTGATAACTGGGACTTACTCTTTAGACCACAGGAAGTCTTCAAATCCTCCCACCAGGAGTAAGTCGTCAAAGAGTCGAGGGCTGCCCTCGAGCGTGAAGAACTAGAGGTCGAGGCTGCCACTAGTGTGCCCCTCAAGGGCTTCGGAGCCCCAGCATACTGACTCTTGTCAATGAGAATGGGGAGTCCCTTCTCCCTCCAACGAATCTCAATCTCCTTGATGGCTCGAGCGGCTCCAGAGAAATGAGGCCTGATGAAGCTTGAGTCAAGGAACAAGGGAGGCAGGTCCTCCCTCCTCAGGCGTCTCTCCTCGGCAGCCCGGATGGTATCACCGCACTGTCTGAATACATTACTAACTTTGAACCACCAACGCACATAATGTATGTCGAAATGGCCCTTGCGTGTTTGTGGTAGTTCTCCTTCACGTCACGATAAAGGAAGGCCTGCTAAGCTGCTGCAACTAGATGAACAACCCTCTGTCTGTACTGTTGAAGAGCCTGAGAGAAATCCACATTCGGAGAGATGGCATGGTCATACCCGAAGTTCCGGGCAAATCGATGTGGATAATATGGCTCAAGGATTGTTGTGCTGGAGCAGCGGTAAACTAGAACACCGGGCCGTATGCAGACGACCCACTCAGCTAACGCGTGGGAGGAAGACGGGGCCCACGAAGATAGTCTATAGGCAACTAAATCCCCCTGCTGCTCTAAATAGGGGCGATAAAGATGGGAGTTATGGTCGAAATCCAGACTCTCGTCCCTCCCAGTGTGGAGGAAAGACAAAGCACGGCGGGCACTAGCCAACTGCAAAACGGCATCCTGATCCGGGTAACTAGCAAAACCAAAGATAAGTGGAGCTGTTGCATTGTCGATCGGTGTCCTCTTAGAGAGCTTTGGCAAATGCAAACCAGCTCACGCACTCAAGTAATGGGTGGGCATCAAAATGCCCTTATCTCTGGGTGAAGAATGTGAAGTCAAGGCCCCCAAAAAATGATAGATATTTGCCAATGCAACTAAGGCAATGGCAACCCTGCACCCAAGGCCATCAGACAAGCTGTGTAAATCACCTTCGCCCAAAGAACTCCCTCCTCTCCATGAGGGATCACAAAACTGGCTAACCAGTAGGCCAAATAAGCTACCAAGTATGTCAGCGGCGGTAGCCCCCTCGAATTCCACCCCTGTGCCGGAGCAGGCAAGTGGCGCGGGTGTGAAGCAAATTTCAATGTGACTTCCCTGCATTGCTCCCAAGTCATACCAGAGGAAGCGAGCTCTTCATAGAAACAGTATGAGCTGCTGTAAAAATGCAGCACCCAAGCATTCAATGTCACTCTAGGCGTACGTACAGCCTTCGCCTTACCCACTAGGGTAAATCCCTCCATATCTTCATCAAATATCTGAACAATAGGGAAGAAGGTATCGGCCAGCCCCATCTGAAGCACTGAGATGTAAATCATCCAAGGACAGTTCCTCATAGGGCTGTCCACAAATCGGCAGGCCGGAGATCCTGTGAAAAGCTCACAGGTCCAGTGAAGTCTCCTTCTCTACAGTGACAAACGTGTTCCAGCGGCGGTTGAACCTCTCGGCTAATGCCTGAAGCAATCCTGTGTGACAAAGATAGGAATATAATGTTGCGGTCACTGCATGGCAGATCCTAGCCCTATCAAGCTCTATCATGTATACAGTCAAGATGCCCCTCAGCCATTCCGTCGCACCCCGACAGTAACAATGAGAGGGAATGACATCCCACTTCTCATACCAACTGGAAGCCTTCTGTACTAATATCCTCTCCAGCAAGCAGTCATGGTCATAGTCATCATGTGTAAACGCAGCCCCAGAGGGAGCCAAGAACAACCCGTCCACTGTGACATCTACGGCCTTATGGTGCCCTGATACATGCCAGATTACTGGTGACGATGGCCCCACTCGGACTGTAAAAAAATACCTGAAGAAGCCCACACTCTTCTAATCAGGGTATTGTCTCTGCCGAACAAAATCCTCTGGAAAGCTCGGATAAGAGAATGTACAAGTGCTCTACATGCTATCCCTCCCAAGTAATATGGCCCACTCGAGACGACGCCTCTCCTCCGACAAAAGAGGGTCATCACCCTCCATACTTGGAGGCACAAAGCTTTGGATGAAGGACAAAAGATGTCGGTCCAGTGGGTAGTGAGATGGATATCCCCCAGATCAATCATATACATAGACTCCATGTCACCTCGTGATACGAGATATGTCAACTGTGCCCTCGTCTGAACTAGCATTCTCAGTCAGGCCCTCCTCAATAAAAAAAAAAAAACCGCGGTCCACAACGTCAAAACTGTCAGAGGTGATGCTACGTAGAGGGAAAGGCGGCATGGGTCCATCTGTCCTCTACACATAGTGATCATCAGAGCTCCCAACTCTCGGCCTCCGGGAATGATCTCTACCTCTGCTTTGGCGAGCCATGTCTGCATGAGCTACAAAGCAAACAAAGACATGAATCAAATGGCGAAGTAGGCATAAGGACAGCAACAAAACATTGAGACGTGGTCCTAACAAGGCCCCATCATGTCAATGGACTCGGGACAAGTAAAAGTTATAAAAGGCACGGGCCATCCGCCCCCGCCCTCGGCCTTGACGGATGACCTGGGGGGGCATTTGTTGCACCCGTTATTTTTCTCGAAGGAATCGAGACACTCCCCTCGAGTTGGTTAAGGTTCAACATTCGGCGTACTGCCACTCCATGGAACATTTCTACACGTCGGGACTCTGTGGCCCGTGTATTACTTCAATTATAAACCCCTCGCAGCAATCGAGGTGGTCAAGAATCGGATTAAATCCACAACGGTTGTCAGGATCGTGTGGTTCAGGGCGATCCTCGAGAGGCGAGAATTTTCTCCCTTAGATGTTCGAGATAAACAAAGGAAAACCCCGCAGCAAGGAAAGAGGGCGCAAGAGACAGTGTACACACCTCGCAGCTGAATCACGCAACTCGGACGAACACAAACTCCCTCCTCTTTGTCGACGGCGCGGAGAAGACGACAAACAAACAAGAGGTTCTCCACACGGCATACTGCGAGCAAAAGGACCCTCCCGGGGTCATTTTCATCCCGTCCACCCTGTACGGGTTAAATCAACCTCGGTGGCCCTCTTTCTATAAATAGACCCCCAAGGGTCCAGATCGAGCTCTACAGAGACACATACAGAAGAAAAGAGGAAGAATCCAACGACTGCAAAAGGGAGCATTGTTCGTTGTTTCAGCCCATCAAGGGTATGTAATATCCTGGGCTTTGTACTTATGCCCCTGAAGGCTATGTTTATAATTATGTCCCTCTAAGGGCCATGTTGGTAATTTTCTATGCACCTGGGACGGCTAAATTATGTAATTCCATCACACAATGAGGAATTGCAAAAATGCCCTTCCTAGGATTGCAAGAAAATATCAAGTCCTGATGTTTGCAGTTTTATCCTGCAACTTTACGTAATTGGGGCTATGCCCCCACGCCCCGTGTCAACGCGGGGAACCCCTTTCTCTTGTACAATCGACAACTCGCCGACAACCCTTGTACTCATATGAATCATAAATACACTCAATTGCTCATTTATGTGCCGGTCAAGAAAAATTATAAGAGAACCCCGACTTTCGGGAAATTGTGTACATGCCCCTCTCCTTGCGAATCAACACACGTGCGTCTTCTATGAGCCCATTGTTGCTCCTTTCGCTTGGGGACCTTACTAGTTCAGTCTCACACCTAAGTGTCATCTCAGACCTAGGTCCGCTTGGGGTCTAGTAAAATTACCAAAATACCCCTGTGATCTAGAAATGACCTAGGAGCCTTTAAAACCCGCCAGAAACTACCTCAATGCCCTCGGAAGCCAAAGATCTTTTCATACTCTCCCTCCAACCCAGAAATTCCAAAAATGTCCCAGGCCTGGTAGAATCACCAAAATACCCTTGAGAACCCAGAATTATCAAACTTTCCCTGGAGTCCAGAAAACCTCCTGACACTTCAAAAAAATGCCTATAACTTCTACAGAATTGCATTCATGCTCCCAAACTATAGGGTTTTTGGCCTAAACTTAATGAGGCCTTTGATGAAGCCCTAGTTCTATCAATCTTCCGATGGTGAATGAGAGGTGATTGTGAGCCGTGCAAGTGAGCCTGCCCTCAGCATCAGAACCTAGTAGGGGACCTTAAGATTTCTTTGACAGTTAAATAAAGGTGTTCGGACGTTAGGCCGTAGTAAATCAACACTGATTGCGGTCAATGGGGAAAGGTCTAGCACTCAATCGTCTGATACAATGCGCACCCACAGAATAAATCCTGCACAGGCTATTTATACAGCCCCTCTGTGCAATCCTTATAGTGTTCTTTTCAAAAGACCACCATACATCTCTCTCTCTCTCTCTCTCCATATATATATATAAATATATATATATATATACTTATTCCGTGATGCCAGCAGGCGGTAGGGCTGGTAAAGTGATAAAAAAGGAGAAGAAAAAAAAGAGCATACATGAAAAAAGATGGAAGCAAAAGCTACTGAACTCTTTCCTTTATTCATCAATTTCATCAAAGAAGGAGCCCGAGACAAGCCCTCGGAGTAACCAAGACAAAAATGGGCAAAATACCAAAGCCCTAGGTACAAAAAGACCACAAGGCCTATCAAGGTTCGGGCTCGCTCCTCCTCAGGTCAACCAGGCGAGCCTCGCTCTAAAGAACCTCCTCCTGGAGCCCCTCAAGTCTGCAGTGGAGAGTCTCTACCTCGACTCGCACGAGACTACGCTCCTCCTCGGTCTCTCGGATCTGCCGCAAGAGGTCCTCCACTCTACAGGAGACCACCTGCTCACGCTCTTGAGTGGCCTCGACCTAGGTGCTAACCTCGGCATGAGTCGCTCGCAATCTGCAAAGCTGCTCCTCCGCTTGTTGGATCATCATCTGGGCCCTCCGTCTATGCTCCTGGGTGGCGTGAAGATGGGCGAACTCCTCCCATAGTGCTGTCAATCTCGTCATCCAGACATCCCTGGGGAGGCCAAATGCATGGCAACCTCTAGTGCAACCCTCAAGGCTGCTCCTCATGGTCTCGACACTCAAGAGGGGATCGGCCTGAAGCAGCAACTGAAGGCCCTGAACAAGCTGGGTAGCCGCGTCAGCACTGACCAGTGCCACGCCAGGCTGAGGACCGTCCGGCCACTCTACCCCAAGGGTGAGAAAACTCTGAGGCAGCTCCATAGCCTCACTGGCTGAAGCTGAAACAAAGAAAGGAAATAAAATCTAATGAGTGTCCTTTCACAACAAAACAAGCATGTGCAGAATTCACAAGTTGCAATGCCCTCACCTAAGGTGGTCCTAGGCTCATCTGCAGTTGTAGAAGGAAGCTCCTTTCAAGGGCCTAGAGGAGGGACATTAACAAGTGCCAATGCCGATCCAGCGGGCTGAACACCGGCATATATGCTCTCTGTACCTGAAATAAATCCATGGGTAACGCAGGAGAACCCAGTGATAAAGGGCCAAGAATGAGAGTATGAGGGGACGAGACAGACCTGTCATCAACATACCCCCTAAAGCTAAAGGCCCAACCGGAACAGCAATGTCATCAAAGATGCCTTGCTCCACCATGGGGGCTCGATTAGTCACCTCCAAAACTTTTTTCCCACTGGACCGTGAGGTGACTCCTCCCTCAATTGTATCAGCAGTTGTTCGAAACGTGAAATGGTAAATGCCAACAAAAGTATGGACAAGGCAAATGTAAAGGTAGAATTCATACCCGAAGGATCCACCGCACTGGTCACCATCACGCTGGCAGTGCGCTCTAGCAGCCCTAGGGCGAAAGGTAGCCCTACACTACCAGGAGCTCCTAACTCTGGGAGGCCTGTGTCAGCACTCCTCCCAGAAGGTACGGCCCCCAGATCGCCATGATAGTCCAGGAGCTCCGTAAATGGTCCAGCCTCAACAAGCCGAGAGAACATCCCGATAGAGGTCGCCACCTCGACCGCTGCATGATCCAACAAAGGATAAGTAAGAAAGTTGTGAAGTACAGATCCACACAGCAAAAGTAATCCCTATTTTACCTAGGGTAGCTCTCAATTCCCCACTCTCGGAGAACTCGGCGTGGGGAAGGCATGTCCTCCCCAGATGAGGAGCTAGTAGTCCCTATGCTAGAAAAGGTGTATGAACTCTCCCCATTCGCAGAGTTATAGGCCAAAGAGCTTCCCTTTTCAGGGACAGAATGATTACCTTCCCCGATCACAGGAGGATTGGGAAGGACTCCGGGGTCTACTGCAAGAAATCTTATGTCAATAGAAATACTCGGCCTCTCTCAAACAAGAGGGGGGAGGTCATACAAAGAAACTATACCTGGAACCTGAGTGCTAGAAATCCCCTCCACATCAACCATAAGCGAGGATGTGGTCACCGGTGTATAATCATCGGTAGGAGCAGCCAAGTCCTCGATATCAAAGGCAACATCGGGATTGGATTCATCTAGAATCAGCCCCACTCCTACGAGAACATCCTCAGGAGTGGGGGAAAAACTCATGCCTGCTCCAGCTCCAGAAGGAGCTGCATAAAAAAATGTGTTTTCAACATCACATGCAAATTAAAGATGCGGACTAGAACAGAGTTTTATGTTACTTACTGGAAATATCCACTCTAGTGGGAGACTCTTCTTCAATCCGAAGACGGGAAGAAGGCCCGACGTCCTCCCCATGACTCTAAGCCCGAGGCCTCTTGGAGGAGGTGTTAGCCTCTCTAGAAATTGCATTCGGAGAGCCTTCCAGCGGACTAGCCCTGTGTCCCTGGTCAATGGCGGCGCCTGCAAACAACAAAGGGGGTTCATATAAGAAGCATTCCAAAACAAACAAAAAAAACCACACTGGAAAGGGGTTAAGCCATGAAGCAGTCACCTGTGGTCCCTATGGGTCTAGAAGGCTTCAAAACAATTTGCTCATGCTTCAGTCGAATGACACGAGCCACCTTCTTCACTGTATCCAAGAGGGCATTTGGAGTGACAGCTACCTCCAACTCGGAAAGATACTCCACTGGGCCAGCACAGCCTACTACATTGATCACGTGGGCTTTCCACTCTGCAAATGTGCTACCCCCAAGTGCTCCCTCGGGCACCGGTTGGGATAGCTGGGACTTCCTCCTCAGACCACAGGAGGCCTTCAAATCCTCCCACCAAGAATAGGCCCATGAAGAGCCAGAGGTCACCACCTGGCCAAAAGAAGAGGGAGCTGAAGCAACTGCTGGTACACCTCTCAGGGGCTTCAAAGCCCCAGCAAATTGGCTTCTATCGATGGGAATAGATCGGCCCTCTGCCTTCCAAGCACTTTCTATGGCCCTGACAACTCCAGAAAAATGTGATCTGAACAAAGGAGGCACATCCTCCCTCCTCAAATGCCTCTCCTCGGTAGACCGGATAACGTCGTGATGTTCCCTAAAGACATTACTGGCCCTGAACCACCAGCGCGCATAATGTATGTCAATATGGCCCCTGCGTGTCTGTGCTGGAATAGGATAATCCCTCTTCACCTCACGGCAAGAAAGCCACACCATGCTGCTGCCATAAGATGCACATCTCTGTACATGTATAGTCGAAGAGCCAAGGGGAACTCTGCATTCGGAGAGATTCCCTAGTCATATCCAAAATTTCGAGCGAACCGGTGTGAATAGGAGGGCTCAAGGACTGCCGTGTTGGAACGTCGATATACTAGCACGCTGGGGCAGATATACATAACCCACTCAGCAAGGCCGTAGGAGGAGGACAAAGCTCGTGAAGACACTTTGCAAACTGTTGAGCTACCTTCTTGCGCCACATAAGGGCGGTAAAGGTGGGAGAAATGGTCAAGGGCTAAGCCCTCATCTCTCCGGACTAGCAGAAAAGACAGGGCCCTCCTGGCACCCACAAGCTGTGTAACAGCATCCTGAGAAGGCTGCCCAACAAAGGCAAATATCAGCGGAGCTGTAAGGTTATCAACTGAAGACCTCTGAGAAAGCTCTGGAAATAGTAGCCCTACCCACACACTCAAATAATGAGTGGGCATCAACATACTCATGTCTCTGAGAGATGAATATGTTGTCAAAGCCCCAAAAGAATGGTAAATATCCGCGAGGGCAGCAGGGGCAATAATAACTCTCTGGCCACATGCCATTACGCAGGCAGGATATATCACATCGGCCCATAGAAGACCTTCCTCGCCTTGAGAAATCACAAAGTTGGCTAGCCAGTAGGCCAAGTAGGCAGCTAAATATGTGAGAGGAGGCAGTCCCCTGGAGTTCCATCCCTGTGTAAGAGTAGGCAGATGGCGCGGATGCGAAGGGAAGTCCATAATGATCTCTCGACATTGTCTCCAATTCACACCTGACTGGGCAAAGTCCCCATGGAAATA
Organism: Amorphophallus konjac; assembly: GCA_022559845.1. Taxonomy (NCBI): domain Eukaryota; kingdom Viridiplantae; phylum Streptophyta; class Magnoliopsida; order Alismatales; family Araceae; genus Amorphophallus; species Amorphophallus konjac. The sequence goes on along the minus strand of CM040122.1, from coordinate 292,398,741 downwards.
GAATGGGCCGCTATAGAAATGACTAACCCAGGCATTTAAAATAACATGAGGAGTATGGGGAGTCTTGTCTTTTCCTACTCGAGCCAAGTCCCTCCATATCTTCATCAGAAATCTGAAACAATAAGGCATGCAGTACTTGCCTGCTCCATCTGTATGACTGAGATGTAGGTCATCAAGTGATAGCTAATTACAAGGCCGCCCACAAATGGGAAGGCCAGAAATCCTCTGGAAGGCCCAGAGATCCAGAGAGGTCTCTCCCTCAGCAATAATGAATGTGTTCCATCGGCGGTGAAATCTTTCAGCCAGGGCCTATAACAGACCTGTATGGCAAAGGTAGGAGTACAAGGTTGTCATAACTGCATGGTGTATCCCTACTTTATCCAACACCAACCTGTAGACAGACAGAATGCCCCAGAGCCATTATGTCACCCCTCGGTGATAGCTATGGAAAGAGACAATTGGCCACTTCCATACCAACTGGGAGTCTTCAATACTAAGATCCTCTCCAACAAGTAGTCGTAGACAAAATCATCGTCCGCAAATCTCACCCCCGAGGGTGTCAAGAACAAACCATCCACAATAGGCTCCATGGCTTTATGCTGCCCATGTAAGTGCCAAGTTGCCAGAGCCAATGGTGTCGCGCGACTAGAGAAGTTGTCGAAATGCTGGAAAAAGCCCAAACTCTATCGGTCCGGACACTGCCGCTGCCAAGTAAAACCCTCTGGAAAACTCAGATAGGAAAGGGTACATAGACTCTGCATGTTGTCCCTCCCCAGTAATATAGCTCGCTCGAGGCGGCGCCTCTTCTGGCAAAAGAGGATCATCGCTCTCCATGCCAACAGGGGCAAAACTCTGGAGAAAGAGGTGGAGATGGCGGTCCAGGGGATAGTGGGCTAGATACCCCCCCTGACTTGTCACATGTATAGACTCTGTCTCGCCTTATAATGCGAGAAATATCAACAAGTCCCTCGTTGTCACCAACACTCTCAGTCGAGCCCTCAGCGACCCAGTAGCAACCACGATCCACCTCATTGAAGTTATCCTCAGTGATAGTGTGAGAGGAAAAGGCGGCATGGGTTGATCAATCCGCCGAACATAACAGTCCAGTCTTGGTACTCCTGGACCGATCTCTGTCTCCGCCACGACGAGCCATGTCTGCAAGCATTATGAAAGCCATAGTAGCAAAAACTCAGGCCAGACATTCAAGGATAGCAATGCAAAAATAAAGCATAGTCCTACAAAGTCTCATTGTGTCATCCCACTTTTTGAGAGACGCAAAACAAACAAACTCCTACGGAGAGCACGAGCCGCCCACCTCTTGCCTACGGCTTCGGCGAACGTCCTGTGGGGGGCATTTGTTGCACCCTAAACTTTCTCGAAGTATTTTCGAGGAGCTGCCCTCATGTTTAATCAATGGGTGCAGCGCGACTTCAAGTCGGCGCCATCATGCCACGATACCGGGGTCCATTGACCCGATCATGCTCAGTCATGAAGTATGTCCCAGCAAAGAAGGAAGAAGATGATTCTTACGTGCACTCGTAGAAGAGACCAAACACCGTGTATCACGCGGTTTAGACGAAGACACGCTCCTTCCTCGTCACCGGTGACACAAAACACACGAACAAACGTCGAGGCAGCCCCCGTTCTCTTCTTCGTGCGTCCCGCTGCAAGCAAATGGAGACAAAAAAAAGGCGGAGCAATGTTTTAAAGTGGGCGCCCCTTTTTCCAAGACCCGAGGAGGACCCACTGGGGTCAAGACCCGTGCCTCCATTGACCCCGCTGGTACCCCGCGAGGTCGAACAGACCCTGGTGGGTCTGCACAACCCCGGTGGGCCGCTTGCCGGGTCAAACGATGCCCGGCGGGGTCGTTTGACCCCGGTGCCCCCCCCCTCCAGGGTCAACTAGACCCTACGGGTCCACTTGACCCCCCCCCCCCCCGGGGACCTAGCGGGGTCATTTGACTCCGATGGGCCCGCGCAGGGTCCAATGGACCCCACCGGTCTCCTTTGACCCCGCCGAGTCATTTCCTCCCTCCACTCAAAAAAATGGAAAAAGAAAAAAAAAGAGGTAGAGGACCCACCTTGACCACGTAAGATTCAAAATTGGTTTTTTTTTGTCAATGTGGTGTCAAAAAAAAAAGTCTTTTCTGTCCGAATAGGGTCCAAAAATCCCTCTTTTGGTCAAGGTAAGTCCCCCACCTTCTATAAATATCCCCTGGGTCCAAGGACACACAAAGGGACAGACGAAGAGACAGATAGATGGATCTCCACACGGCGCAAGGAGCTATGTTCGTTGTTTTGGCCCATTAGGAGTATGTAATACCCCAGGGTCTTGTATTTGTGTCCCTGGAGGCTATATTTGTATCTATGCCCTCAGAGGCTATATTTGTAATTTCCATGCATCCTGGACAGCCAAATTATGTAATTCTCCCAGATAATCAGGAATTACATAAATGTCCCTCTTGGGACTGTAAGAAAATTCAAGTCATGTTGTTTGCAGTTTTACCCTGCAACTTTTTTTAATTGGGGCTATGTCTCTGCATCCCGTGTCAATACGAAGACTCCCGTTCTTTTGTACAGTCGACAACTCGTCGACAACCTTTGTACTCATATGGATCATGAATGCACTCAGTTGTTCCTTTGTGTGCTAGTCAAGGAAAATTACAAAGGAACCCTTGACTTTCAAAAATTGTGCATATACCCTTCTCTCTCGGAAATGAACGCGTGTTTTCCACGAAACCCATCGTCATTCTTCCGCTTAAAGACTTCGTCAAACTACCCTTGCACCTAAAGGTGGTCTCGAACCCTAACCTACCCTAGGTCCGGTGAAATTACCGAAATACCCTTACAGTCCAGAAATGGCTAAATAACCCCTAAATTCTCCGAAAATGGCCTCAGCGTCCTTGGAAGTCAGAGATTTTACCATACTCTCCCTCCAACCCGAAAATTCCTGAAATGCCTCTGGTCTGATAAAATTATCAAAATACCCCTGGAAACCCGGAATCATCAAAATACCCCTGGAGTCCAAGAAACCTCCCGACACTTCAAAAGCGCCTACGGCTTCTGCAAAATTGTAGTCATATCCTCAAATCACAGGGTTTCTTGCCTAACCTAGCAGCCTTTGGTGAAACCCTAATTCCATTAATCCTTCGGTGGTGAGTGAAAATTAGCTTTGAGCCATGCAAGTAAGTCTGCCCTCGATATCAGGACCCTTATAGAGGACCTTAGGATTTCTTTGACAGTTAAACAAAGGTGTTCTGACGTTAAACCGATGTAAATCAACACTGACCGCAGTCAGTGGGGAAAAGTCCAGCACTTGAACCCAAATCGTCTGATATGATGCACACCTAGAGAATAAACCCCGCACAGGCTATTTATACAACCCCTCCATGTGCAATCTTTATAATTCTTTTAAAAGAATATTTCGTGACCAACACCGGAGTGGGGGGGGTCCGTCGGGTGGGGTGGGGGTCCGAGAGAGAGAGAGAGAGGAAGAGAGAGTAGAGAGGTGAGAAAGAGACGGCAAGAGTGGGGTGGTCCAACGGGTGGGAGTGGGGGGGTCCGAGAGAGAGAGGGGGGGAAGAAGAAGAAGCCAGCCTTGCCACCGCTCGACGCCGTCGGAGAAGAAGAAGCTAGTGGGGTGGTCTAGCGGAGTTCAAAATTTTTTTAATCATTTTTAAAAGAAAAGTTGCTCTGTGTGGGAACGACTTTCATCTGAAGTCGTTCCTACACGGAACAACTTTGATCTCTCTCTCTCTCACCGTTGAAGGGGGGACGCCAGAGTCATCTCCCCCACCCTACTCGCACAAGCCCCCCCCCCCACTCCTCTCTCTCCCTTCCGGCAATCCCCCCTCCCCAAGGACAACACCCCCCCCCCTCACAATGAGCCCCCCTCCCCCCCTGACCGTCTCCCTGAGAACCCCCCTCCCCCCCTGACCGTCTCCTTGAGAACCCCCCTCCCCCTCCAAGCCTCTCTCTCTCTCTCTCCCCCCCCCCCCGACTGTCGGCACCTCATAGAGCCCCCCCTCCCGTTGGGGATGAGAGGGGGATGGAAGAGAGGTCGGTTTTTTTAACCAGTGGTATTTGTGTCTTTTCTCATGTTGGGTTAAACTTAACCGTGGTTAGATTCACGGTTGGTCACAGGCAGTTACGGCGATGGCATATCTGCATTGTTTCGACGAAAATAATGGTATCCCTGCTAATACAAATCTAGGAATGGTACTTTTGCCATTTCAAGTTTAGCAATAGCATATTTGCAAAAAACCCAAAATATAACCATCAAATAACAGAAGTAGAGTGTGACTACATACGCCCCAGGAGAGAGATTGTGCATGCAAACATGCCCATTTTTTGCCTACCATGTTATTAAAAGAAACACCAACAAATACCAAAAAAAGGACACATCAAACAATGAGGATACTACAGGCCACGAAAAAGTCATAAATGAGGAATCTTTTGTGAGAAAAGCATAACTAGTGGAACTGTAGACAACATTGATGCTTGACAATATTGGCCGCATCAACAATTTGCAGTATTAGGTGAGCAAGATGTGCTAGCAGGCTTCATCAGAGTAGGATACTAGACCTATTCTGTTGTATAAGAGAGAGTGCCGCATGAACAAATGGGCCTACTTCAGCGTCAGGTGAAGAATTCAAATTCGGATCAGGCAGTCGAATCATCTGGTGTTTATTCCAACCTGAAATGGCTCAGATTGTCATGGGAAAATTTGAATAAAAAACTAAAACAGCCAGAAACGACTGATTTCAATTCCGATCCCAGCTGATCCTAGCTGATTTTGGTGGATCCCACCGGATTTTGGCTGATCTCAACAATGAAGTAAGAGATAGAAACAAAATTTATAAACTAGATCTCATCTGACAGACGCTAGACGAGATACATCAATGCATCCCTCCCCCATTCCCCAATTAAACTAGATACACTCTTAATCCTACTTAAAGTAAAACTAACCCCACAGCAATTCTCCACTCTCTTTTCTTTTTCTTTTTCATTTTAAAGTGGATGGTACCACATTTTCATTGAAAGTAAAACCAGAAAAGTTCCTCTCAAATGAACTTTGAGTGGTACTTGACAAAATTTCTTACTTGTCCTAATCCTCCGAGTCTTCCACCAGACTCCTGACGCTCGACCTCTATAGATCACAACTCTGCTCACATGATGGGACTGAAGCAAAATCTATGTTTACCAGAGTCATCGGTGGATTACAATCAACCACATCATCCAAAACCTCATTACCTAAAGAAACAAAACACCTCATCTTTCTGGAAGGCTGAGATAGGTGAAGAACGAGTAGACCTTGGGCTTCAACTTAGATGAGGAATGTAGGTCCACACTTGGACTGAGAGGATCGTGAACTCTCAACAAGGCAGCACCCAACTCATTTACTCTGCTATATCTACAAGTTTTGCCAACGAGCAAACCTCACCAAAGTGAAGATATTTGTTAGTTGGCCTGCCCACTCATTACATCTATCATGTCAAATGCACAGGGAATGCCAGAATCGAATCGGCCCCTGCCGATCCTGATCCAAATTGGCCGATTCTGCATTCCATGCAAATGAAGGCCCATCACCAAAGGACTCCACCACCTTGGATACTTCTGATACATGGTGGCAAACCCAAATTCATATCGAGCACGAAAGTTCCATGTATGCAACAACTTCTGAACCTACCCTAATAAAGATGATGGGACATGTGAGAACCGCTCCATGCTCCTATGCAACTAATTATTAGTGGGGTTCCCCATCAATAAACAGTTCGTGCCTACTTGAGCATACTCCAGCAAAAAAACAAAGCAGAAGCATATTCAGAGCCACACTTCCCAGCTTGCAGATTAAATTTTCTGTGCCTGTAGATTCGACACTCAATGACATATGTTTGTGTGTCCCAAGTCTGTAGGAGACACCTACATATACCTACCAAGTTCAACCAGGCTTGGCAACAAGCTCTGTCAAATAAAGAACCCAACTGGAATGGCACCAGTATATTTCTTTTGAGTCATTTGGTCATGTAATTGATCCTCAATGCCACGTGTTTGTGTCCCAAGTCTGTAGGACACCTACATATACCGACCAAGTTCAACGAGGCTTGGCAACAGGCTGTGTCAAATAGTGAGCCCAACTGGAATGGCACCAGCACGAGTATATTTCTTTTGAGTCCTTTCGGTCAGGTAATTGAGCACCACAAGATAGACAATCAGCTTTAGCACATGGTGATTGACATCAGCACCCAAAGACCAAGACCCGCTTGGACACAGCACTTACAGAACCAGCTTCTCATTCCCTAATCAATAGTCTGTCAGCTGATCAATTACCCACATGCGGTGTGTGTCCCCTTCCTCAACAAGGGGCATATCACGCCCATGCTCCAGCTGGTCAGGCTCCTGCACTCCAAGAGCCACCACATCTCCTTCATCCACACAGAGCCCACAGTCACCTGGTCAGGTCCTGCAGGCCGGTGCCATCAAAGGCCTTGCCAACTTCTGGTTCAAGGCCAACTGGACTTGAAGCTGAACTGGTTTCAGAACAGCCAGCCTGGAACTAGATGGCTCCAGTCCAGTTCTAAAACAGGTTTTTAGGCCATGTAGGTCATTTCCTATGCACCTGCACTAGTAATACATATCCACTTTAGCAATTATGCTGGCTACTTCCAAGTTTATTCCAATGGCTTATCTTTCTAATGGGCAAGAATGCTTGTACATCTCTACACAATAGCCAATAACATGGATGAACTCGTGTCACATGCATTGCTCAACAATGACATCCAAGTCCGCAAATCCTTTTCAGAGAAAGAGGAGCCTCTCCTTTTCCTCTTTAAATGTACTACCTCTGCAATAAAATTGGTGGTTTAATCTACCTTTTTCGGGGAAAAAAGGTCTGCAGTGCCTCATACACATTCACTTTTTCATGTTCACCATATATAGCAGTATTCATGGTAGTATTTTAATTAAAAGGCAATCATTGAACAAGCCAATAGCGAAGGGTTGACCAAACATTTCATTAAAAGTGACCTGTTCATTGCTTGTCAACATATAGAATGCCCTTGAAAACTGAAAGAAACTGGAAAGGAAATGATGGCCTCATAAAGTTGATCTCTATGGTTAGCACACAAAAGATATAAGCAAAAAAGACAGTTGCAGAAAGCATATAAAGCATACCCGATCTAGAAAGTAGCTGGCAACATCAGGAAGAAAATGTAGTTCATTTTTCCTTTTATATGTCTCCTGAATTGCTGAATCTTTCCAGACCTCATCCACAACAGGGGCATATTCACGTGTTGCAGCAGGAAAAAAGGCTTCCAAATCTCCCATAGCCATGATTTCCAGAAGCCAGTCAGAAAAATGCTTCAATCTTTGGTTGATAGAATAAATGCACGGCTTACTTTCCTCCTCTCCACTTGCTCCTGAAAGAATTATGAGACCATATAATCAAAAGTGCATTCTAGTCTTTAACATGGAAAACGTATATATCCGAGATAACCATGATGTCCTCAAAATGAAACACGTGAGGGAAAAAACTCAGCAGAGATCGAAGTTTACAAAATTTAAAAGAAATTCATGACTTTCAAAAAGTGCCACACCAGAGTCAAAGCTTATATGGCCAAAAAAGTTGCATTTAAAAATAAATATCAACAGTAGAAAAATATGTGGTGGTTGCTAGGGCTGAAAGTAGATATCCGACTTCCGATTCGTTTCAGGTTTAGATAATGGATGTGGAACTCCGATAAGGAGCATCCGATGGCGTATAGGAAACAGATGTGAAACTCCAATAGCCATAATAGTCGGAAAGCGGAAGTAGTTGCTTTTGCATCTGATCATCCATATATATATATATATATATATATATATATTGTGTGTGTGTGTGTGTGTGTGTGTGTGTGTGTGTGTGTGTGTAAGGTTCTGTTGTCACCGGTGGGAAAAAAACAATGGCACCACCTACTTCAAAACTGCATGATTCAGTCTCCGATTTTTTAACCATACGGTTAAATCTTCTCTGCTATTAGTAAACTACTTACAGATTAAAAATCATATAGTGTTGACATTTATTTTCCATGCATCACACAAGCATAAAATGAACGGCTTAGATAGTGCAATTTATAGTATCATGTGATGTGTAAGTTTTTTTTGAAAGTGGGCAATACCAATATTGTATTAAATGAAAAAGGGAGTGATATGTAAGTTTTTGATATCGGAAATAATTGATTTTTTTATTTGTAGTTAAATTTATGATATTAGAAAAGATTAAACAGTGTACATTGAAAATCAGAGATTGAATCATGCAGTTTTAAAGTAGGTGGCACCGTTCTTATTTTGCCATCGGTGGCAATAGAACCTCTCTCTCTCTCTCTCTCTCTCTCTATATATATATATATATATTGTTAAACATGGAAAATTTTGTTTGTTTATTATGTTTATTTGTTAAACATAAACGCACATTTGTTAGCTATTTAAATAGCATGTGTATTACTGGTTCTGTAGATTTAATTTATCAGACGATTAGGTTCAGGTGTTGAATCTTTTCCCATACATTGGCGTAAAGTTCGAACACCTTTATTTAAATGCCAAAAAAGAACTATAGTTCTTTACAACATCGATTATGATGCTGAGGGCAAAGTTGCAACGACAACAATAAACTCCTTTAAAAAGGGATAAGAGTTCTTATACCGTGACGAGGGTCATCATCATCATCATCAGAGTCTTATCCCAATTATTTGGGATCGACTACATGAATCATGTTCCGTCAAAGGTTTCTATCAAGTGCTATATTCATATTTAAACTCAAAAAATTAATGTTCTTCTTAATAGCATCGCACCATCTCACTTTAGGCCTTCCCCGAGCTCTTTTACTAGCATCCACTAAGATTCGGTCACATCTTTTAACCGGCACTTAGTTAGGGCAACGAAGCACATGTCCAAACCACCTGAGTCTATTTTCTCTCATTTTACTATCAATTGGGGATATCAGTCTTACGGATGCGCTCATTCCTAATCTTATCTTCTTAGTTTTGCCACACATCCATCTCAGCATCCTCATCTCTGTTACAGACATTTTGTGAATGTGTTCCTTTCGTATTGCCCACTCAATACCATATAATAAAGCATGTCTCACAGTCGTTCTATAAAACCTCACTTTGAGTTTCACAGACATACGACGATGTTCGGCCACGGAATTTTTATAGATAAATAAATGTTCTTTTTGAAAAGAACATTCCCCTATATGTGTAGAGATTTATTCTGTGGCTGCGCATAGTATCAGACGATTTGGGTTCGGGTGCCGGACCTCTCCCCACTGACCGCGGCCAGTGTTGATTTATATCGGCCTAACGTCCGAACACCTTTATTTGACTGTCAAAGAAATCTCAAAGTCCCCTCCACAAGTTCGGATGTTGAGAGCAGGCTCACTTGGGTGACTCACCACGATCACTCATTTACCACCGACACACTAACTAGGCTAGGATTTTCGCCAGACTTTGAAGTTCGAGCGAAACCCTAGAATTTAGGGGGATGAATGCAATTTTGCAGAGGCCATAGGCCTTTTTAATGCGACGGGAAGTTTCCCGTACCCCGAGGGTATTTTGGTAATTTTACCCAGGGTTTGCCATCCCGGTCCGTCCCGCCCCGACCCGCACAACCAGACCCGTCCCAGGCGGGTGGCGGGATGCACGGGCTGGGGGTCGTAGCCGGGACGCACTGGACCGCATGGGTCCCGTGCGTCCCGCCATGTACCGGACCAGTCCACTATTGGCCCGACCTGGTACGTGCCGGTCGGCGCGCTCGTGCCGAGACGCCCATTTAACGGGCCGGGCCGAGGCTTAGGCGATGCATCGGAGGAGCCGATTGCAGCGGTGGCTTGCGGCGGTGGACCCGGCGGTGGACCTAGGCGGCGGGACCGGCCATCGGAGGTAAGTGAAAAGCTTTAAGTTTTTTTTTTTTAAAATGAGGAGGGTGGCCGGTGGGGGGCCGTGGGAGGGCGGTGGAGGGCGGACGGTCTCGGTGGGGGATGGATCCCGCCGGTGGAGGACGGGGAGGGGGCGGTGGGTCTCGACGGGGGACGGATCCCGACTGTGGGGGAGGTGGGGGTGGGGCAGGGGAGCGGTGGGGGCCGGTGGGGGACGAGGAGGGGGTGGGGGACGAGGGGGTGGGGCAGGAGGCGGTGGGGGGCGGTCTGGCGCCGGTGGGGGAGCCGGTGAGGGACGGGGAGGGGGTGGGGGAGGTGGGGGTGGGGCAGGCGGTGGTGGGGGGCGCTCTGGCGCAGGTGGGGGAGGTGGGGGTGGTGCAGGGCCGCAGGGGGCGGTGGGAGCCAGTGGGGGACGGGGAGGGGGTGGGGCAGGGGGCGCCGGTGGCTAGTGGGGGAAGTGGAGGTAGGGCAGGGGTGAGAGAGAGATGGGGTTAAAAATTTTAAATTTTTTTATAATTTATGAATTATAAATGAAATTAAATTAAATTTTGTAGTGATAAATATTTTAGAATTAATTTTAATGTTTTAGAAAAATTTACAGATTATAAATTTTATTTGATGGTTCTATAAAAATTTTAATTTCTAAACAAATTGTAGATTTAATTTATATGTATTAAATAATGTATTTAGTTTTACATGTTGTAGAATTAAATTTCTTATTTTAATTAAAATTATATTTGTAACAAAATTTGTAGATTGAATTTAGATGTATTAAACAATGCATTTAATTTTACATGTTGTAGAATTAAATTTATTGTTTTCATTAAAATTATATTTATAACAAAAATTGTAGATTTAATTTAGATGTATTAAATAGTGCATTTAGTTTTACATGTAGAAATAATGATATTATTTTCATTAAAATTATATTTGTAACAAAAAATGTAGATTTGATTTAGATGTATTAAATAATACATTTAGTTTTACATGTTGTAGAAATAATGATATTATTTTCATTAAAATTATATTTGTAACAAAAATTGTAGATTGAATTTAGAAGTATTACTTAAATTTTTTAGTTGTAGATGTAGAAGTGTAGAACAATGAAATTTCATATTTTAGAAAAAATTCACAGATGGTAAATTTGATTCGATAGTTGTAAGTAAAATTAATTTAGATATATTATTTAATCTTTTTAGTTGTAGATGTTCTAAATTTAAATATAATTTTTTAGATAATTTTTTCATTTGTAAATTATATTCGATAGTTCTATGTAAAAATTAATTTGTATTTCTTCATTATCAAATTTAGTGATATTTATAATTTGTATTTCTTAAATTTAAGAGATACAATTAAGCACTCTATGGCTCCTAAGGAACGTCCAATTGACATTGGATGGCCACACGGAGTTATGTTGGATGGCAACCGTAGGTGTTGGCGTTGCAACTACTGCAAAACAGAACAACGGGGAGGAGATGTGTCTCGGTTGAAGAGGCACTTGACAAGAGGAGTCGGTGCGGGATACTCTGAGATTGATGGGTGTACCCATGTGCCTAGAGATGTGAAACTTGCAATGGCCAGGTACCTGCGGGAGAAGAGAGTCGAGATGCAAGAAAACAGAACAACGGGGAGGAGGTGTCTCGGTTGAAGAGGCACTTGACAAGAGGAGTCAGTGCGGGATACTCTGAGGTTGATGGGTGAACCCATGTGCCTAGAGATGTGAAACTTGCAATGGCCAGGTACCTGCGGGAGAAGAGAGTCGAGATGCAAGAAAAGGAAAAAAAGAAGAAAAGAGATGAAGTGACAGTTAGCGGAAGAGCAAGCGGCAGCGACGAGGATGAATGCGCATGGACACCCAGTGACGAAGACCAACAAGCGCGTACTGACCAGCCTAATATGTTTGTCACGGTGAATGATCCATATGAAGCGGAGTTTCGTGAGACAGTACGTCAGAGTAGAGATGAGGCAAGACATCCCGAGGAGACGAGAGTGCGAAGCCGCGAGGCGGCAAGGACCGGAGCATCAGGCAGTCGTTGTTCATCTACGACTCGACAACCACGGGGCATGAGGAGTTTTTTCACTCATGACTCGGGTTCACAAAGAAAAAGGACACAGTCGATCAACACTGAAGATGTGGAGCCCGGTGCACTATCCCGATAGCATGGCAAGCAAACAAGGGTAGATGATGCATATGGCCAGAAGGGGCCTAAATGGAAACTTAGACAGGCTGTTACAAAATGGTGGCACCACGCGGGTCTGCCTTTCAATGCGGCCAACAGCCCTTACTACAAACCAATGTTTCAGGAAGCACAAGTTCTTGGGTTACACGTGCAACCACCTACAGCAAGAGAGTTGGCCGGCATATATCTTAATGAACAAGTTGCTGAGATCAAGAGTTATGTTGACTCATTCAAACAAAAATGGTCAAAGTACGGAGTCACACTAATGTGTGATGGATGGTCAGGTACCACAAAAAGTAGCATGATCAACTTCCTTGTTTATTGTGACAGACAGGTTTTCTTTCACAGATCAGTGGATGCGTCAGGCCAAGTCCACAGTTACCAATGTATTTTGTCATTGATGGAACAAGTGGTGACCGAGATCGGGGAGGAGTACATTGTTCAAATGGTGACAGACAATGGCTCGAGCTATAAGAAGACTGGGGAGGAGCTGATGAGGACGAGACGACACATTTTCTGGACCCCCTGTGCAGCACACTGTGTAGATCTGATGTTGAGAGAGATTGGTCAGCTTCGTGTAGTCAAATCTGTGGTCGAGGTGGCACAAAAAGTCACAAAATATATCTACAACCACGCACTTGTATTGGCATGGATGAGAGAGCATTGTGACAGCGAACTGTTGAGACCTGACATCACACGATTTGCCACCAACTACATCGCATTGCAGAGCCTTCTGAAGCACAAGGATGGGTTGAAGCAAATGTTTAGGGGTGAGACTTGGCTGAGTTCCTCTTTTGCCACTTCGCGTGAAGGAAGGGAGGTCGAAGGGATTGTCAACACCTGTAACTTTTGGGATAGAGTCAAGATATTAGTATCATTGATAGAGCCACTGTATGAGGTACTGAGATGTGTGGATGGGGATAGAGTACCAACCATGGGGTTGGTGTACAGTAAAATTGAAGCTACAAAGCGGAAGATTCTTGTGACGTCCAAGAAATATAGACCCACTATCTTAGAGATTGTGGAGGACAGATGGGACTGGCAAATGAGCAGCGATCTTCACATGGCAGGTAAACATTTACAGTCTCTAACAATAAATGAGCCGCGATCTTCAGATGATACAAAAATTTTGTTTTGTCTTGTGATTGCAGCGTACTACCTACACTCAGCCTTTCCATATGCTCGGGGCCTCGCTTATGACGATACTTTGATAGAATCTGTCAACATTGTGGTAGACCGATTGTCTCGCAGGCCAACAGATGTTGCTGATGCGTTAAATGAGGTATACTTGGATATTTTGCCATTGAGAATATGAAATGAATTATGTACTTATTATTTCCGATAGTGCAGATTAAAACATTTAGAGAGGCAATTGGTTCATTTGCGACACCTAATGCCGTGGCCAGCCGTGACAGACTCGATGCAAGTAATGTATTTTCACAATGCACATTGTATAGCTCGACAAGTAATTATTGCATCTAATTATTATATTGTACGCCATTTGCCTTAATCACAGCTAAGTGGTGGCTAAATTACGGCACAAGTGCACCGACATTAAGGAAGATCGCAATGAGAGTTCTATCACAAACATCCTCATCAAGTGGGTGTGAGCGGAATTGGTCGACATTCTCCTTCTTACATACCAAGCTCAGGAATAGGCTAACACACCGAAGGCTGGATAAAATGGTGTATGTTCATTACAACATGAAGCTAAAGGTTTGGCATGTGCAGATGGATGCAAGGAGATGAGAGGGAGATTACGACCCAACAGATGCTATGTACTTGCGAGACGATGATGACCCTATAGTTTCATGGGTTGCAAGAACCACAACTGAGCGTGGTGAGGCAGAACTTGACGAGGAGGGCGAAGAACTAGGCGAGACACCACGACCTAATATTTTTCTCGCAGCAGCTGTGCAGCAGGCACTGGGGGAGGGAGATGACATCGATGTGCAGACGGTTGGAGACGAGTCGACAACGGGACGTGATGAGGAAGTTAATTTGGATGAAGACCTCATCATTGGGGGTGGAGACACATCGTAGACACAGCATGGGAGCGATTGATGCAACCTCCAGCAAATCCACATCCACCGCCAACTCAGGTGAAATAATATATACAAATCGAATCGCATATTTGATTAGAGAGCGTAGGCATACATCTATGTATGATGATGTAAGAAATATATTACAGGCCAATCCGACAAATGAACACTGGTCTCGGGTTGCTGCACCGCGACATTCAGTATCTACAGAACCCAGAAGGATATCCACTTCTAGAGAGGCTAGAGGGAGTTCGTCATTTAGAGAGGTGAATTTATATGACTACAAGAAGATTTATATGCTATATTCTATTGCTAATTGAATTTGTTGTTGGCTCAATTGTGTAGCCTTCGGTAACATCCATACAGCCATCTCAGTCAACTGCACTACAACGCTCAGCGTCTAAGGCACCCATGCAGTCGTCTCATGTATACTCGTACGTATATTTACACAGTACGAAATGACTCGAACTTCTTATCTAACAAAACCTCCAATTCTCATGTATCTAGAGGGACACAACATGCAGCAGATAAGCGACCGCCTACTCCACAGAAGAAGCAATCGTCATGGACCACATTATTCAAGAGCAAAAATGGCACACAACCACAAGTAAATCCGATGGACATTGCAGACTTGAAGACATTAGATCCCAATACAGATGACGACACTCCCGAGCCATCTGTTGAGCCCCGCATCAGTGGGAGTCATGACTCCGATGACGACAGTACACCGACAAGGTCTTCATCCCATAGTCGTGGCGGTTCTCAAGGTGGTCAACGGAGTCATCGTGGGGATACTAGTGCTGGTGGTAGAGAGTATAGCAATGATCCAGATAGAGGTCATGGGGGCCGCGAACGTGCCGCATGGACAGAGGAGCAGCAATTCACACATGCCACGCAAGATGAGGACCACGGTGCTCCACTGCCAGGGGCAAGGCGGGCAGCTGATTATTGGGATCCCTACTATGGAAATTTTGTTGCAGACAGTATCAGCTATCAAGGCATGCTGTCTGATTTTGAGATGATGAGCACACATGACTCTCAAGGATCTGGAAGTGAGTATGGACGATCAGGGCAGCAGCAGCCGATGTATCATGGCGATTCTGAGAGCAGTAGTTCATTCTTCCCATCGTATCTATATCATCATGCCCATGCTTCAATGCCGCAATATACCGAAGGATACGATCAGCCCTCAGCTGCGCCACTGCCGGTCGTATACTCACAAGGTTTCCAACAATATGAATACTACGTACGCATGTACTAGGAGAACTATGCAGATTTCATGCATTATGAAGACTATTTGTCCTATCTGCAGAGCACGTATAATGTCAGATTGTTTGGAGATGGGATGTGGCCAACTTTGAGCCCATATGATTAGGAGTATGTATCATTTGTTTATATTTATGAGTACCTATAAATTAATCGTAATTTTCTTCGTATCTTGAGTTTTGCACTTATCATTCAAGTTACTAATACAAAATTTTACAACATTTGCACGTCATCGTGGACGAACGACGTCACCCTGCGTGGAAGCATGGTTACACTGTTGAGGGTGATCGACATGTGCACTGTAGATACTGCGGACATTGCGTCACCGGCATACACAGATTTGCAGAGCACCTTGCGGGAGTGGGACGGGATTGCCGTGCATGCTCCTTAGTTCCAGAGGATGTCCGAGATTACTTTCGGACACAGTTACGGAAGGGATATGTTTCTCGTAGCAGAGCCGGGGCATCCTCTTCTACGTCCAGGGTACCCCCACCACTAGCACCGGGCAGAGCAGGATCTTCCTCCAAGTCCAGAGTTCGAGCAGCACCAGCACCAGTCGCACCAGTAGCAGATGATAGACTTGAATGTATAGATGTAGTTAGGGCTTTTTTAGAGATTTTCATGTGCCCTCCACCGCTGCACATGACCCAGCCTTTGTGCAGATAGTTACATATTTTCAGGCTCACCCACATGTACCTCCACCCACTAGGATAGAGTTAGATTATACGGGTCATCAGTCTCATGTATCTGATTGGGATTCAGGATTCACAGATGAGTGAGTTATGGCATTTTGTACTTTATGACTGGAGTTGAATGATGTCATTGTTATGTCTATGTTTGCTTTAACATATTAAGGGATCTTTTTTTATCTCTTCAAATAAGATGTTTAATTAAGAGGTGTAATATGTTATTTTTATATAATTAATTATATGTAATTTAGTATGGATATATGATCACAAAAAATAACTCTGCATTCTAATATTTTTAAATGTATATATCATTTACAATTTAAATAAAATTTTATTAAAATTCTATTTTTTAAAAATAACATTTAAAAATTTAAAAAATCGTGTCATCTTTCCGAGCAGATCAGGACGTTGGGCGTCCTGCCCGACCAATCCGTCCCGGGCCGTGACCGGGACGAGCGGGTCGGTCAGGACGGCAAACCCTGATTTTACCTTCCTAGGGGTATTTTGGCAATTTTACCGGGCCAGGGGTATTCCTGAAATTTTTAAGTTGGAAAGAAAGTAGGATAGGACCACTGACTCCCCAAGGCACTGAGGCCGTTTGTGGAAGGTTTTAGAAACGACAAGGCCATTTTTTTTTGGTAGCAGGGGTGTTCTGGTAATTTTACCAGACCCTACATAGACCTAGGTTTGATACAGCATCCAAGTGTCAGACTGAGCTGACAGCACTCTCGGACCGAAGGAATGACAAGGGACTTCATAGAAGGCACACATCTGTCAATTTTGCCAAAGGAGAGGTATGTGTGCAATTCCCACAAGTGGGGGGGGGGGGGGGTTCTTATAATTTTCCCCGATCGACATACAAAGGGAATCCGTAGAGCACACTGAATACATTTATAGCCCCAAATGGGTACAAGGGTTGTCGGCGAGTTGTCGACTGTACATTACAAAAATCCGCACTAACGCGGGAAGCAGGGACGTAGCCCCAATTATAAGAAATTGCAGGGTAGAACTACAAATAATAGGACTTTTTGTTTCTCACGATCCCGGGGAGGCCGTTTCCGTAATTCCCTCATTATAAAGGCGGAACCACATAATTTAGTCACCCCGGGGGCATGAAAACTTATAAACATGGCCCACTGAGGGACATTTTTACAAAAATATCCCTTAGGGGCATAAACACAAGACCCGGGGACTTACCCCTCGCAGGTCAAGACAAACAAACAAGGTCCTCCGTGCATAGTCCTTCCGAGAGTTATAGATCATAGCCTCTCCATCCGGACCCTTAGGGGTCTATTTATAGAAGGTGGGGAGACCCAGGTTGTCAAAAATGTGAGGAATTGCCCCGATTTTGACAAAAATGTAGGAAATCGCTCCGATTTTGACAGAAAAGTGGGTTTTTGCCCAAATTCTGACAAGGTGGGGTGGCTTAAACCCTTTTTCTCCCCTTTCCTCCTTTTTCTTTTTTTTTGGTTTTGGAACACAGGGACCCGGGGGAGTCAAATTGACCATGTTGGGTGCCAGCGGGGTGGACTGACCCCACGGGGGTCAGTTTGACCCCGTTGGGGTCCAGCGGGGTGGGCTCGACCCCCGGGGCCCTTGCGCGCAGGCCAACGGGGTCAAATGGACCTGTGGCGCCTCTTTTGGCCCATCTCCGTGTCTTTCCTCCCTTTTTCTGTCGCCATGGGTCAAGCAGAGTAGAGGAGAAAGGTCCATTTCTGCTCCATTTAAACGAATGAGGAGGTGAGAGCTGCTTAAAATCACCATTGGCCAAGGGGGGGGGGGGGGGGGGGGGAGAGAAATGGGGTGACCATACCCCGGGGGCTTGTTCGCCCAGGGGAGGTCCTTGATTCCTACCATTGCGGTTCACCCCGGGGAGATTTCCTGTGTTTCACCACGGACAGGTCCTCTCGCTCTGCTGTTGTACGGGGTCTGCTGGACAGGTGATTGGCCACCACGGGGAA
Organism: Amorphophallus konjac; assembly: GCA_022559845.1. Classification (NCBI taxonomy): domain Eukaryota; kingdom Viridiplantae; phylum Streptophyta; class Magnoliopsida; order Alismatales; family Araceae; genus Amorphophallus; species Amorphophallus konjac. The sequence goes on along the minus strand of CM040122.1, from coordinate 292,380,691 downwards.
GGTGATCCTCTCTCTGCTGCAGATCTGATGTCCCTGCTTGGAGGGATGAGGTGTTTGCTGTCCACCCCGGAGAGGTCCCTCCTCCTGCTGCTTCACCCCGACTGCTATATGCTTAGAGGTAGAGGGAGGGTTTGCTTCACTGCTGTAGGGTCTGAGCCACTGCTGTTTCATCACACAAGCAGAGGTGGAAGGTCTGCCTCGCTGTTGCAGATCCGCCCGAACCCTGCTACTGCTGCGGTCCATCCCGTTGGGCTGCTGTTCACCCCGGACAGGCAAGCAAGGGAGGTTGTGTGTGGGCGGTCTTGGCCACCCCGGGCAGGAGATCTTCAGGCTTGCTGATGCTGCCCACCTCTGCTACTGTTGTCCACCCTGAGCTGCTCGGATGCTGCTACTGTCCGCCCCAGAGAGGTGGTGCTGCTGGAGGAGCAAAATTGTTGTGACATGAGGGGTCGAGTCACTCCCTTGAAACCCCCCCCCCCCCCGGGAGTTCTGGTCATCCCTTTCTACAGTGGTGGGCTTAAGCAATATCTCACCCCCCACATATTGTGAAGAAAGGATGAGAGTTTGTCCCGGGGTAATTTACTCCCTTTTCTCTCTTTTTTTTAGGCAAAAATTATTGCCAACAAATGCTCCCCACGGAACGTTCGTCGAAGCCGAGGGCGGAGGCGGACAGTTTGTGCTCTCCGTTGTTTTTTTTTTTTACATTTCTCCTGAGTCTTCGTGATATGGGGAGATCGTTGTAGGACCGCGCTTCACCACTTCATTGCTATTCCTCGGCGAGGCACTTTGACCCGAAATTGATGTCGACTAACCCTCAGGGTATACTGGCCAAAGCTAATGTATACCGTCCCCTATGACATATTGGCCTGAAGTTGGATGCTGGCCAATCTTTGGGGGTACATTAGCCAAAGTTGACACGGACCGACCCTTGGGGCATATTGATCCAAAGTTGATGCAGACCTGCCTCGGCGAGGCTTGTTGGCCCAAAGTTGTTGTAGACCTGCCTCGGGGAGGCACATCGGTCTGAGTCATTGTCGATTGACTGTTGATTTGTTATATCCGTGGCTTGGTCGCCCCTTGGGGGTGCGTTGGCCGAAAGCCATTGTGCCGGCTGACCGCTGAGGTGTCACCGAAGATGTGACGGCTAGCTGTTGAGGCGTGTAGCCGCAAGTTAAAACTAACCGTTGAGGTGTCACCAAAGATGTGTCGGCTAACCGCTGAGGTGTGTAGCCGAGGGTTGAAGCTGGCTAACTGTTGACTTGTGATAGCCAGAGAGGATGTAGACCAGCCCTTAGGGCACGTTGGTCTGAGTTGATGTCGGCCGTACACGAGCTGAGGATGTACACGGCGGGGAGTTTTGCTTTTTGCTCCGAGTTGACACCTTAAGAGACTTGGGTTCGCGGTTTTTCCTGGAAGTAACCTTAACGTTGCGGCATTTGGGTACCTGTTGGTCCTTCCGTAGTTTGAATGTGTTGGGGTAAATCCCTTTGCAAAGGGTCCAAAGGGAAACGTTACCATTGGTTCATCAACATGCTTTAAGAATTGTAGTAGCTCCTGTTATTCTCACTGCAGTCGCCTAACCTCCCTTTCCATCTTTCGGATACTTCTCTGAACTGCTAGATATTCAAGCGTCTGAAGAAGAATAGATCAGAAGCTAGCCTCCAATTGTTGATTCGATGATCCGGCCTCTGATGCATCGGGAACCAAGGAAGTTGTCGCCATATGAATCACATTGACCGATTGGTTCGATCGATTCCAGACATGAGGCTGGGGAGGGTTGACCAGATGGCCTAGCATGTTAATCAGGTCGTCTTGAATCAGCTTCTCTGCTACATATTTGAAATGTAACAGTCTTCAATGGTATGACCTAACATTCGATAATAAATACAGTAGTTAGGGTCGTCTAACTTTTCGACCTCTGCAGGCTTCCGTAACTCTGGCAAAGTTATAAGCTTCTCTTTCATGCAAAGCTCGAAGAGCTTCTTCATATGTTCCTGAAGAGGCGAGATCTCGCGCTGGTCCTGAGCGGATTGAGGATCACCAGATTGTGAACTGCAAGAAAGGGAAACGGATCAGGGGGCCCAGGGATGAGTCCCTGGGGAAAACCCTCCGATGCTTAAGTCAGTAGAACTATGGTGGGAGCAATGTGGGGAGGAAGTAGCTTCTGCGCGAGATCCCTCTCCACCAGAAGGGTGAAGTGGTTCCTGCTCAGGAGTTTTGAGCGTCTGGTTGCTCTTACCTTTCGTCGGAGGGTATCCCTGGTTTAAATAGTGCGCCGTCTTCTGGAGTCCTGTAAGTCGAGGAGTTTCAGGCGGGGGTTACGTCCTCGACGTGGGCTTTCATTGCCTCATCGTGGGAGCGTTATCACCTTGGGGAGCTAGAGTCCCTCACCTTTATAAATTCCTGCCCATAGAGGACTCTTAACGGCTGCATGGATAAGCAGTAGTCGGCCGTACCGAGCTCAGAGAGGCCGGCCCTATCCGGGCGATAGGCTTAAGCTCGGACGAAGATGGGTCGGATTGGTCGACACGCGCCTTCTTCTCCTGGGTGGAGAGATGACTCGGTTATGGACCTTTCCTGTGACCTGACCGACGCTCGGGCCTTCCGATCCTAGAGGCCGCCTAGGAAGGTAGTATCCTCGAGCGAATCTTTTATTGGGCTTTCTTGCCTAAGTGGGCCGCAGGGGGCTGTCACTTGGCTGAGCCGAGCCTTGTTGGGCCTTGAGGGGCCTAGTACGGCTGCTCTTTTTTGGGCTACAGAAATCTCCCTCTCCACTTGTCCCCCTCCTACTCCCGAGCTTTAATAAGCTCGGACGAGTAGTCGTTTGGGATTTTGGACCAGCGTGGCTCAGGTGGGTGGAAATCTGGCGGTGTTAGGAAGCCACATGCCGTGGTCACCTGGGCCCGTAATAATTGTGATCCTGACGGATTTGAAATGAAGGGGCCCCCTTTTCTCGGAGGTCGGAACGACGCGCCGCCTCCCTCGTGGGTTTATAGGCGTTGGGCGCTGGTTGTCATCCCAGACTCTTTCTGTTGTTAGGGTTTTGGCTCTCCTTCACTTCTTTGCTTTTGGGGCTCCTTGATGCGCCGTGAGGACACAGCGGAGGAGCAGAGACTTGCGGCGGCGTTTGAGGAGTTGGCGAAGATAACCGCGGAGGCGGTCCGGCAGCTTCCTCCTTCCTCGGAATCTTCGAGGTCTCGAGAGAGCTCTTTTTCAAGCTCTTCCTTGGAATCCATGGCGGGCCAGCGCTCAGATGCCGAGGGAGGGGGTGACGCCCCGGTGGTGAGAGCGCCGGTCCCAAACTACAGTGAGTTGGGGGAAGCCGAGGTGAAGAGGCTGGAGCATCAGTTTCGCCTGCCTCGTAAGTATAGCTTTGCTGCTGCTGCCCCGTATGAGACGAGCCTGGATGATCGCACGAGCCACATCTGCATCTTTCTTCTGGCGTGGAAGAGCAGGTTTCGCCTCCCCTTCGAGCCCTTTGTCCTCATGCTTCTCAACTTTTTCCAGTTGGCGCCCATTCAGTTGGTAGCCAACTCGTACCTTCTCCTCTCCGCTTTCCGAATCCTCTGTCGTCAGTGCGGGGTTCCTCCTTCCTTGGATCTTTTCCACTTTTTCTTCGAGTTGAAGGCTCATCCGTCGGCGGGGAAGGGTTTTTACTTCATCCAGGCGAGGACGAACAGGAGCTGCATTTCGCTGGCGGCGAAGGATTCTTCGCATAAAGGGTGGAAGACCCAATTTTTCTGGGTGAAGATAAATTCGGTGGAGGAAACCTGGAGGTGCCAGGTAATGCCCAATTTCCATCCGAATATCCCTCCCCGGCAGGAGGAGTTCCCTTCACATGTGGAGGAGTATGCTGCTCGCTTGCTGAAACATCGCCAGTTTATCGAGGAGTTGGTGACGCCAGAGAATGTCGAGCGGTGCCTTCTTACGCGGCTGAAGCCGTCAGGTACCACCACTTAGATTTTTCTTCGGGGGTGGGGGTCGTCTTTCTTTTCTTGATCACGCCTTCTCCTCTGTTGCAGACACCAAGCGGGAGCCTCTGGAGGAGGCTGCTGAGATCATCGATCTTGGTGACGACTCGGCGGCTGATGAGCCGGGCGCCCCTGTGGGTCGCTCCCAAGCCCGGGATAAGGGCAAGGGGGCGGCTTCCGAGGGGACTTCACGGCCGGGCAGCGCGAAGCGCAAGGATCCCATGGAGGGAAGGTTGCGGGAAACCGCAAAGGCCAGAAAACGGGCCAGGAAGGCCGGTCTCCTTACCACTGCCGGGAGCGATTCTGGCTCGGCGGCGCTCCCCTCTCCGGGGCAAGATAGGGCCGACCCTACCGAGCCAGCTCTCCTATCTGCAGAGCGAGAGGGGGCCGAGGAGTCCAGGGGCACCCCGGGGGGTGGCGATGATGGGTCGGCTCTCCCCTCGGTGGGAACATAGGGGGCCGAAGCTGGAGCGACCGTGGCCGAGGCCGGGGCGCCGGTCGAGGCGGGCGATGTCTCGGGCGGCGATGTGCGGGCCGAGACGGTTGAGGTTGGGGGTTCGCCTACGGAGGCGTCGCAGCCCCAAACGTCCGCGGTGCATGGAGCGGACGGGCTCATAGCGTCGGTCGAGGTCGGGGGTTCGCCTACAGAGGCGTCGCAGCCCCAACCAACCGTAGCGCGTGGGGCGGCCGAGCCCGCAGCTCGATCCGGGCCTTCCGGCGGGACGCCAGGTGCGGAAAGGGTTCCCATGCCGGAGGCTCTAGAAAGGCTCGGCATCTCGAGCAATTTATACCAGCTTTGCCGCGAGGTGTCCGCGAGGATGAAAGGGGGGGACAAGCGTCATTCTCCACCCGGGGTCCTCGACATCATTATGGAGGGCGGCCTGGTCATGGCCCAGATGGGGGCCACAATGGCAGAGACTTATGCCCGGTCGGAGTTAGAGCGGTCGAATCTTGCTTGGACCCTCGGAGGGTGCGAGAGGAAACTGGCTCGACTCCATGAGACGCATGAGGGGCTCCGACGGGAGTTCTCCGCGATCAGGGAGTTGTCGCGGTCGAGCCGACTGGAGGTCGGAGCGCTGACCGAGCAACTAGCCAAGGCTCGGGAATCGCTCGAGAGGAAAAGCAAACTCCTTGAAGAGGAGCGCCTTTTTCGTCTCGAGCTGGACGGCCGTTGGGAGGCCGAGCGCGCCGAGTTGGTGGACCGGGCGGAGGCAGCGGAGCGCCATCGTTTGGAGGCCGAGGCCGACCGAGCTGAGGCGGAGAAGCGATCGGTCGAGGCCGAGGGATGGGCGGCCGAGGCCAAACTGAAGTCGGCCGAGGCAGAAAGACGATCGGTGGAGGCCGAAGAGCGGGCGGCCGAGGTGGAGAGGGCGAAGGCCGAGCTTGCTGAAAAGATGGGGCTGGCCGGAGCGGAGGCAATCGAGCAATACAGGGGCTCGGAGGCCTACCAAGCCGACCTTCAGGAAGCTGCCCTTCCCTACTATGAGGCAGCACTCCGCCGAGGCATCCGCAAGGGGTTCAAGCAGGGTTACCGCCGGGCAGTAGCTTACGTCGATGAACAAGATTCTGGGATCGACTTCCCCTCTGGCCAGCGCTATGACTCGGACGAGTCGTCTTCCAGCTCCTCTGCGTCGAGCGGGGAAGATCCAGAGGGCTCTTCTCCTGAGGGGTCGCCAACTCCGGCTGCCTCGGAAGGGCTCGCGAACGAGGAAGTTCCCGCGCAGGCGGGGTCAGTGCCAGGGCCGGCCGTCACCGAGGGCGCCGGGGGCGAAACACCCGCGCCTTCTGCTTCCGAGCTTCAAGGTGGGCCCTAGGCCTGATGTATCGTCTTGTCTTGCCTCCTTCCTTTGTTTGTTTCTTTTTCTAAAAAAGGGCTTCCTCTTTATGAGACAATAAATGACTTACTTGCATCTTGCCGTGATTCGATCAGCGTATCTGCAGTAGTTGGAAAGTGCCGATACGTCCCGCGTGGTTCTCGCATGCTGGTTGGACGGGCCTCTGACAAGGTGTCTTTCCGTTTTCTCACGCTTTGAATGCCTGGCCGCTTCGTGTATCCCGCTGAGGCGGAAAATGAGGGGCTTGAGGTGACCGTTCAGAGGGGAGAATTCCTTTGGCGTGTTTTCGAGGAGGGAGTCATTTAAGGCAAGTAGCCTCCCTTTGCCTATAAAAAGACTGAAGGGCGTCCCTTCCTCTCCATCGTTGAGGATTTTCCCTGACAGTCTTTCCTCGTCCCTTCTTCACGTTGCGTTGTGCCGTTGCATTCGGAGCATGGAGGAAGATCCTGATGAGGGGGCTGTCGATGGCAAGGGGCAGGGAGTTCCTGCCGTTCCGGACTTGAAAAGGAGTCGACGGCTGGCAGGCGGATTTGAAAAGGGTTCGACGTGTGGAGGCACGCCGTCTACCCTTTATCAGTTCCGGCGAGGCTTGCAAGGGGGCGAGATGGAGGGCGGATGGGGGCATCCCTGATGCCCATCCCCTCCGGGCCTTCCCCTGCCTCCTCATCCAGCTCTGCTGGTTTCTTTTTCTTTCTGGCAGCCTCTTTTTCCCTCTTCTGCTCTTCCTTTCTTTCACTCTTCGGAGGGTGCCCGCACCCTCTTTCTTCCAAAGAGTTTGCAGGTTGGAGGGGGCTTCCCTACGCATTCTTTCCCTCTTCCTCTTCCAAGTTCAACTTGGAAGGTAGCCTTTCTTTCCTCAATCCCTCTGTCACCTTTGCTCTGGGCTTCCCGAGCCAACTGGATCGACAGCCTTTTATCCGAGCCAGTTTCTACGCGAGGTAGAGTCAGTGGCTGGACGCAAGGAGATCAAGACCGAGTCAGTCGAGCGATGGCCTCTTGCAGTGGTGCCAGATGGACTTTTTGCTTTCTGTTGTGTAATGTATTGGCTTTTGCCTTTCTGATGTACCAACAATTGTTTGAATGAAAAGAAGAAAATTTTATTTCACTCAACTTGTTTGCACAACTTCAAAAGTAGAACTTGCGTAGTGTGGCTGCGTTCCACATCCGAGGGATGGGTTCCCCTTCCATTGTAGCTAGCCGGTATGCTCCTTTCCCGAGCGTCTCGACCACTCGGTAGGGGCCTTCCCAGTTAGGGGATAGCTTGCCCGCCGCCTCTAGTGGTCGAGAGGCTTCGGCTTTCCTGAGGACGAAGTCTCCCGGTTGGAAGTGACTGTCTCGGACTTTGGCGTTGTAGTAACGAGTGAGGCAGCGCTGGTACTCCGTTGCTCGGATGCTGGCGATCTCTCGGAGTTCATCTGCTAGGTCGAGGTTCTCGAGTAATTTTTGCTCGTTTACCTCGGGCGAGAAGCGGATGACTCGGAGAGAGGGGTTGGCAACCTCTAACGGAATGACGGCCTCGGTGCCATACACCAACTGGAAAGGACTCTCACCGGTTGCCGTTCTAGGAGTCGTTCTGTGTGACCAAAGTACGCTAGGCAGTTCCTCGAGCCAGCTACCCTTGGCCTTGCCGAGTCTGGTCTTTATGCCTTTTAAGATAGTCTTATTGGCATTCTCGACCAGCCCGTTGGCTTGAGGGTGGGCGACCGAAGTGAAGTGGTTGCGAATGCCTAGGTCGGCGCATCGGTCTCGGAAATAACGAGAATCGAATTGCCAACCGTTATCGCTCACTATCACCCGGGGGATGCCGAAGCGACAAATGATCGACTTCCAGACGAAACTCCAGACGACTGTCTCGGTGATCCTCGCCGTGACTTCGGCCTCGATCCACTTGGTGAAATAGTCGATGGCGACGATGATAAACTTCTTCTGGGCCTGAGCCGTAGGGAACGGCTCAAGAATGTTGATCCCCCACCGAGCGAAGGGATATGGCTCGATAAGGGTGACGAGCTCCGTAGCCGGCTGATGGACTAAGTGGTCGAATCGCTGGCATCGGTCGCACTGTTGCACGTGGGCCGTGCAGTCGCGCTGCAGAGTGGGCCACCAGTAACCCTGCCGTAGCAGGATCCTGGCGAGCGACCTTCCTCCTGAATGCGCTCCGCACAGACCTTTGTGAATCTCTTGGATGGCTCGGCTGACTTCGTCGGGGCCGAGACACTTCAGGAGGGGACCAGAGAAAGATCTCCGGTAGAGAGTGTCGTCTAGAACGACGAAACGCCAGGCTTGGTACTTCAATCTGCGGGCTTCTCGAGGGTCGGAAGGCTCTTGAGAGTCCCGGAGCCAAGACAGATAGGGGGTGCGCTAGTCGCTCGGAATGGCTGAGTCAACAGCAAGGAGCTCCGAGTCAATGCTCGGGTGCTCTAGCTCTTCAAGGAGGACCGATCGGGTACCTTCTGGGTCGAGAGAGAGGCCAACCGAGAGAGGGCGTCCGCTCGGGAGTTTTCCTCCCGAGCTATTCGGACTACCTCGAATCCCTCGAACTGTTGGGCCAGGTCTCTGACCAGTTGGAGGTATTTGATCATTGGTGCCTCTCGAGCTTCGTATTCGCCGTTGACTTGGCTAGCGACCAGCTGGGAGTCGGTGTAGATTTTGACTCGCTCAGCCCCCAACCGTCGGGCCATGCGTGCTCCCGAGATAAGGGCCTCGTACTCGGAAGCGTTGTTGGATGCCTGAAGCTGAACTTCAAGGCGTACTGTAGCTCTACTCCTTCGGGGGACTTCAGGAGGATTCTGGCACCGCTACCGACCGAGTTGGAAGATCCGTCGACGAACAGTTCCCAGGTTGGCCCGGGCGCGGACGGGGATCTCTCTTCAGTCGGGATGGTGCTCTCGGCGATGAAGTCGGCGAGCGCTTGGCCTTTCACAGTTGAGCGCGGCCGATAGGATATATCGTAGGCCCCAAGCATAATGGTCCATTTGACGAGTCGCCCCGAGGCTTCGGGGTGGGCCAGGATCTTCTTCAATGGTTCGCCGGTTAGCACGGTGACAGGGTGTCCCTGGAAATAGGGCCGGAGGCGCTTGGCGGAGGTGACCAACGCTAGCACGAGTTTCTCGGTTGCGGGGTACCTCCTTTCAGCCTCGTTGAGCACCTTGCTGGTGTAGTAGACGGGCCTCTCGATTCCCGAGTCATTTCTGACTAGGACCGAGCTGACTGTAGATGGCGTTGCCGAGAGATAGAGCAACAAGACTTCACCCGGAACGGGCTTGGAGAGCACCGGGGGCGAAGCCAAGAACTCCCTGAGCTCGGCGAACGCTCTCTGGCATTCCTCATCCCATGCGAACGTAGCAGATGCCAACTTGGGCCCCCTCAACAGCTTGAAGAAGGGCAAGCATCGTTCGGCCGCACGGGACAGGAACCGGCTGAGAGCGGCGACACGCCCAGTTAGGCGCTGGACGTCCTTGACGCAGGTGGGCGGGCGCATGTCCAGGATGGCCTGGACCTTGTCGAGGTTGGCCTCGATCTCACGTTGAGTAACCAGGAAACCCAGGAACTTCCCGGATCTCACTCCGAAGGCACACTTGGCAAAATTGAGCTTCATGTTGTACCTCAGGAGGGTGTCGAAGGTCTCGGCGAGGTCGGTGAAGTGGTCCTCGGCCTTGGGGGTCTTGACGAGCATGTCGTCAATGTAGGCTTCGACGTTCCAACCTAGCTGCTCCTCGAACATGTGATTGACCAGCCTTTGGTACGTAGCTCCAGCGTTCTTCAACCCGAAAGGCATCCGGGTGTAGCAGTATACGCCGTAGTCGGTGATGAAGGCGGTCTTCTCGACATCTCTGGGTCATTCTGATCTGATGGTAACCTGAATAGGCGTCTAGGAAGCTGAGTATCTCATTGCCCGAGGTTGAGTCAACCAATTGGTCGATGCTCGGCAACGGATAACAGTCCTTAGGGGTGGCCTTATTCAGATCGGTGAAATCCACGCACATCCGCCACTTGTCTGAAGCTTTCGGTACCAGGACGACGTTGGCTAGCCACGTGGGGTACAGGACCGGTCTAAAAAGGCCAGTCTCTTGTCCCTTGGTGACCTGCGCCTTGATGATCGCCTGCTTCTCTGGTGCGTGCTTCCTTCTGCGTTGCTGTACGGGCTTCACGGCGGAGTCGAGGTTGAGCTTGTGCATCACGGTCTCCTCCGGTATCCCAGGGAGTTGGTCATCAGACCAAGCAAAAACTCGGATGTACTCAGAAAGGAACTTTTTATATTGCTGTTGAACCTTAGACGGTAGGTCGACTCCGATCCTTACTCCTAGGGTCGGGTCATCGTTCAGGAAAACCGTCAGCAACTCGCCACCAGGTTCGGTGGTTGCGGTTTTATCCTCGACTCCCCGGGGGCCCTTATCCTTCCCGTCCGGCCTTGTAACCTCTACCGAGATATTGTAGCACCTTCTGACCGCGGCCTAGTTACCTCGGACTTCCCCCAACCCATTTTTGGTGGGGAACTTCATTTTCTGGTGATAGGTAGACGGTACTGCCTTTATTCGGCTGAGGATTCCCCGGCCGAAGATGGCGTTGTACGCTATCATACCTTTAATCACTATGAAGTCCACCATGACCGTAACAATTTTGGGTGGGGTGTCGAGGGTAACCGGCAGGCTTAGGGCTCCCTCGGGATAGGTGGCCAGGCCATTAAACCCGCAGAGGGGGGTTCGGACCGGGCGGAGTTTGGATGGATCCTCCCTCATCTTAAGGAAACAGTCATAAGACAATACATCAGGGGCACTCCCATTGTCAACTAGAATCCTATCTACGTTACAATGGTTTATCGTAGCCGAGATCACGAGGGCGTCGTCATGCGGGGTGCTCAGCCCTTCCAGGTCTCGGTCGGAGAAGACTATGACCTGGGGCTCACTCGGCGGGGCCTTGGGAGGCTCTATGGCTCGGCTCGCCCGCTCGGCATGACGCTTCCTTCCTCGGCTGCTGTCGCCTCCTGATGCCGTCCCTCCGGAGATGACGTTGATGTGGACCCCTCGGGGGGCGTTGTCGATCTCCTCTGGGGCGCCTCGGTCTTCCTTACGCTCGGCTGTGAACCGGGCTAGGTGACCCTGACGGATGAGGCGCTCGATCTCGTCCTGGAGCTGGTGGCAGTCACCAGTGTGGTGCCCGTGATCGCTGTGGAACAAGCAATGCTTGTGGCGATTACGGCTCTTCGACCTCATTGGCTCGGGTTGGCGGAGGAGTCCCGAATCTTTGATGTCTTCATAGATCTCATAGACCGGTGCGGCTAGTGGGGTGTACCGCTCGTACTTCCGGTTGCGTTCCCCATCACGGTCTCGCTTTTTCCCCGAACCTGAGTTTGGCTAGGGAGCCCGCTTCTTGTCCCCCTTCCGACCCGGGTGCCCCGAGCCGGTTGCGTCTAGGCAAGCGCTGAGCACCTCCTCGCACTCGGCGTGGCGCAATGCCAGAGTCACTAGCTCGGCAAGGGTCGAGGGAAGGTGGAGGGCAAGTTCGCGGCGGAGATTCTCGTCCCGGGTGCCCCCAGTCAGTGCGGTTATGGCTGAGGCCACGTCCAGGCGGGGGATTCTCAGAACTTCCGATTTAAATCGGTGAATATAAGGTCGGAGTCTTTCCCCTTGCGCCTGTTTAAGGGCCAGGAGCCCCGCTACCGACCTTGGGGGGCACTTCCGGCGAAACTCTCTTTGAAGACTCGCCCAAATTGCTTGAAGTCTCGGATGGATCCGGGGGCGAGGGCCCGGAACCATACTTGAGCGCCTTGGACCAGGGTGGTCACGAAGGCTCGGCACTTGATGGCGTCGGACGCTCCGTGCAGGGTCATCAGAGCGTCGAAGCTGTCGTAATGATCGGCCGGGTCGCCCTGGCCGTCGTAGAGCTTGAAGGTAGGGATGGAGGTTCTAGGAGATACCTCTGCCTGCAAGATATATTCGAAGAACGGGGATTTCTCCTCATCTTCGGAAAGAGGTCTTCTGCAGGGCGCGGAGGGCACGCTCCTGTTCTGCGAAACGCATCTCGAAATCTCGTAGCCGGAGGGATAACTCCGGCTGCTGCCGTGTCGTGGGGCTGGGGGGGAGCGTCTTGGCGATCTCCGGGAACGTCAGTTTCCGGGTTCGGACGGCGCGCCCCCAGTTTTCCCCTTCTCGGCGTGGAGGAAGCCTCTTGCTCCGGCGGCGGAGCCTACGAGGGTCCTCCAATCCTGTTGGGGATGATCTGCTGGCCGCGGAGGGTGAAGCGGCCTCCGGCAGTATGCTGGGACACGTTCTCGCGGGGAGGACTCCCTGAAGGGGCGCGCGACCTTCCATCCCTGGCCGCCTGGGTCCTCATGAGCTCCACGAGGATATCCAGTTTCGCGTTGAGGGCTTGGAAAGCGTCGGCACTGCCACTGAGAGGGAGTCCCGCCGCCGCGGGCAGTGGAGGTGGTGGTGGCGCCAGAGGGGGGATTCTGTGAGGTCTGAGAGGGACCTTCTCCCGCCGCTACCATGGCCTTTCCCCTATCGCCGGCGGACCTCCTCCCTGAGCTCCTTCGCACCATACTGGCTTCTTGTACGTTTCCCACAGACGACGCCAGATGAAGAGGCGAGATCTCGCGCTGGTCCTGAGCGGATTGAGGATCACCAGATTGTGAACTGCAAGAAAGGGAAACGGATCAGGGGGCCCAGGGATGAGTCCCTGGGAAAAACCCTCCGATGCTTAAGTCAGTAGAGCTATGGTGGGAGCAATGTGGGGAGGAAGTAGCTTCTGCGCGAGATCCCTCTCCACCAGAAGGGTGAAGTGGTTCCTGCTCAGGAGTTTTGAGCGTCTGGTTGCTCTTACCTTTCGCCGGAGGGTATCCCTGGTTTAAATAGTGCGCCGTCTTCTGGAGTCCTGTAAGTCGAGGAGTTTCAGGCGGGGGTTACGTCCTCGACGTGGGCTTTCATTGCCTTATCGTGGGAGCGTTATCACCTTGGGGAGCTAGAGTCCCTCACCTTTATAAATTCCTGCCCATAGAGGACTCTTAACGGCTGCATGGATCAGCAGTAGTCGGCCGTACTGAGCTCAGAGAGGCCGGCCCTATCCGGGCGATAGGCTTAGCTCGGACGAAGATGGGTCGGATTGGTCGACACGCGCCGTCTTCCCCTGGGCGGAGAGATGGCTCGGTTATGGACCTTTCCTGTGACCTGACCGACGCTCGGGCCTTCCGAGCCTAGAGGCCGCCTAGAAGGTAGTATCCTCGAGCGAATCTTTTATTGGGCTTTCTTGCCTAAGTGGGCCGCAGGGGGCTGTCACTTGGCTGAGCCGAGCCTTGTTGGGCCTTGAGGGGCCTAGTACGGCTGCTCTTTTTTGGGCTACAGAAATCCCCCTCTCCAGTTCCTTTCTGAAAGAGTAGAGCGTCTTCATATGCTCTACCAATGGAGTAATAGGTGCCTTAGCCTCAAGCTTTTTGCCGCCACCCTTTGATTTTCCTTCTCCCATATTTCCATTTGCCGAAGAGAAGTCCATTGCATTCACCTCTTTGCTACTGGCTTGGTGATCCTTGGAGTAGTTGCCTTTAGTAGGGGTGTAGGTGGGATGATCAACGAAGAACATTTCAATTTTCGCTACCAGTGTTTAACTGATCAAAGCCTTTGATGTTCGACCCCAAAAGCTTCTCACTGACTTCCGTTGTCAAGCCCTTGCGGCATATAGTGATTGCATCTTCAAAAGCTGGAAGGTTATCACACCTCGTACATCTTTTGATAAAGTCCAGCGATGGTTCACCCTTCTTCTATTTAAGGGAGCAAAGTTCTGCCAAGGACACTTTGCGCTCGGCCGTCTGAAATCGGTCTAGGAACTTCTTTTGGATATCGGCCCAGCCGGCCACCAAATTAGACTTCAGTCTAGAAAACCATTGAAAAGCGGTACCCGTTAGGTATGTGGCGAAATAATGGAGGAGATATGACTCCTCTAACACCAACTCCCCCATGGCTGTTATATAATAAGCCAATTGTTCATGAGGCGAGTCTTGCCAATTGAACTTTTGTAGATTTAGGACACTGGGGTAATCTGGCAGAAGCTTCTTGAACTAGTGGTGCAGAGGATATGGCGCACTATATAAATCAATGACGGCCGCACCCTCGCCATGTTGGGCGAACTTCGCTTCTACGATCCTTTCGATCATCTGTCTTTGAGCCATTCAGCTTTCTGCTACTGTCGTGGCCGATGATCAAACATTTGTTTCATTATACAGAGCTTCGTACTCCACTGCTATTGGAGCTTTTGCTGCAGTAGTTGAAATATTGATAGTAGTCGGAGCGACCTGGGGTGACCGCTCGACTACTATGGGTGCCGCCAAAGGCTGTGGTTGAACCTCCCTCTCTCGCAAAAATCCTTGCAAGATATTCCTCAATTCCTGGTTTTCACACTGAAGATCCTCCAATGTGGTAGCTTGGATATTGTCTCCGAGCTCATAATCATGTCCTAGATCATCATCACCCTGGACACTGTGGACTTCATCTTGATCTTCGCCCGGTTGTCCCTGTCCTAGTTGAGACGTCTCGACAGCGACAGCTGTTCGATTCATCTGAGCTAAAGCTCGAGAAATAGGCCTAGATTTCCTCAGGGCCTGAAGTGGTAAATTCAAATCAATTTCTTCTGGTAGTTTACCAGCAGAGGAAGTGTAGCAAGTGAATAGTTTGGCAGTGTCATTTGTCACTTGGACCATCCTCTTGTTCCTAGGTGGCTACTTTTCGGGCCGAGGTGCAGCTCTTAATCTATCAAAAATAGATAGTCGAGATGCAAAAGTTTGAGTAGAGTATGCCTCCTCCATTTGGGCTGATTCAGCGAACAGAGAAGTGGGGCAGGTCTACTTGTAGACCCCTCTGCGCATTTACTCACGCGAGTGTGTTGGAGGTGCCGAAGCCTCGGCTTGGTGCCGACTTGTCGAACTTTGAGCTTGTTGCAAGTCCGACATACGGATAGGCCTTTCTAACCTAGCTCGCATGATAGCTCGGGCCTCCTCCTTAGTGACCCAGATTTTCTTCATACGGAGCTGACGCTCCTCTATTGGGTTGCCCCCTGACTTGGATTTGGGGGCTTTGTATTTAAACTGACACATTTGCCCCCGGTTTGCTACTGGTGCGCCGGATTTCTTCAGCTCCACCTTGTCTTCCCGAGCTTGTCGGAGAAACTCAAAGCGGTTGGAGGTGAGAATGGTTAGCACATGCTTGTCCCAAGGCATGATTGGCTCGCCTCCATCGAGCCTGACACAGATTTCCAACAATCACAGTCTTGTCGGAGTGAGATATGGCCGTTGCAGGCTTCCTGCCCTTGCGACTGCGACGCTGACCCTGTTGAGGAGCGACATCAAAGCTAATATAATTGACCGAGAAAACCCGGTCAATAGTTGATACCGAAGACTTGGCGCCTCGGCGGGGGTAGGTGCAATTGGTTCGTCCTCAACCACCGACACAACGCCCAAGAAGTAGGCCAAGCTGGCAACAGTCGAAAAGTTGCCGAACATTATGGGAGTTGTCGGGTATTTGAACTTGGCGTGATTGGCAATGACCTAGGGTCCATAAGTAACCGCCACCATTGTTCTGTTGTTGGTTGTTGTTTGCTGTTGGTTGCTTAGTGCAACTCGAGCGCCCTCCACTTCTCGTCCTGTAAAAGGAAAAGAGGCATCAAAACCTTAGTATATGTTTAGATCTTTGGTAGAAAGAAAAAAGACAGGAAAGGTCTTACCGGACGTGCCAGTCTGTTGAACACGGAAAAATCTATTTGCTTATTATGTTCGTTTGTTAAACATAAACGCACATTTGTTAGCTATTTAAATAGCATGTGCATTACCGATTCCGTTGATTTAGTTTATCGGACGTTCGAGTGATGGACCTTTCCCCACTGACCACGGTCAGTGTTAGTTTACATCGACGTAAAGTCCGAACACGTTTGTTTAACAGCCAAAGAAGAGCTATGGTCCTTTACAATATTGATTATGATGTTGAGGGCAAAGTTGCAACGACAACAATAAACTCCTTTAAAAAGAGATAAGGGTTCTTATACCGTGAAGAGGGTAGAAGTGTAATTTGGTGCAGGACAAGGCAGGTCTACAAGCTTAGAAGAATAGGGATAGGTTGGAAATTTACATTAGGATTTGGGCATAGACTAAGGACTATGCCACAGTTTAACGTTGTTTAGGGATTTAAAATTTAAATGAAACTTGGTGGGAGAAAGGGTATGCTTGCAATTTGATACCTCCCAAGGTTTATTTGACATCGGCCAGAGGTATGCAGGCAACATGGTATTGAATATGGGTGCGAAGACAATTTGAGCCTTAAGAGGGGTATATGTGCAAACATTTCATGTCAAAGAGCGATATTCACGCAATTAGCGAGAAGCCAAGGTATTTTTGTAATTTCTTGAAAGGAACAAAGGGATATTCGCATAAATACATAGCTTTTCTGCAAAAACAAGACTTTGTCAACAAATTGTAGATTTTACAATACTTTTCCGCAAAAATGTGGGACATTTCTACACTTTTTGAAACTTGTAGGGTATTTCTACAATTACAGGACAATGAGGGATCTTCTTGTAATTTTGAGGATATTTTTGTAATTTTTGATTAATTCAGAAATTTACAATATTTTCACCGCCAAATTACATAGAAAATTACATCATAAAGCCCCTAGGGGCATAAGTGCAAAACCAAGGATATTTATAAATCATACCCTTATGTGAGTCTTCACAAAAACACAAAGAACAAGTGCTCTGAACGCACCTTGCGACGCCTTCGAGTGTGCTTCCTCGATCTTCCTCAAATGGGGCCCACGGGGGGTATTTATAGAACTTAGGATTCATTTGAGAGCAAATACGTCCCTTTGGGGACCTATTAGGGATTGAATGGCCTCATCCCCCCCCTTTTTGGCCTGGATATGCCTGCAAGGCCTATCCGAACCAAGTAGGTCCCCATAAGACCTACCCGATCCCATTAGACCGAGAGGAGAGAGAGGGAGTGTGCCCCCTATAAAAAGGCCTCTTTTTATTTTTATTTTTTTGGCCTTGGGTTTGGTGCTTGGCCACGTAGAGAGGAGAAAATTACTCCTCCTTGGTGCTTTGTACTTTGGTTTGGTCGCTTCTTGCACGGTTTGTTGCGTGGGGAGGCTCCAATCTTCTAGGATTTCTTCCTGACCAAACTCGGATACCTCGTAAGCTGCAAAAAAAAATTCTTGCATTATTTGCTTGCTGCAAGGGTATTTGTTGTTGCTCCAAATACCCGACAGGGATTGTCGGGACTTGTGTTTGACCCGGTGTTGTGACGTCACGAACTTTGTGTCATTTTGTGACCATCATCGGATTAATATGATTTTTATGTTCGTCGACTAATTTGGAAAAATAAATGGGTTCAACCTATATATATATATATAGTGTGTGTGTGTGTTACATATATACTTTATATAAGTTATATATACTTTATATAAGTTATATAGATTATGTGCTACTAAAAAATAGATAATTTGTAGACCATTGGATGGGATCTAACCTACATCCAATGGTTATGAAGACAGGTAGAGTAGGAAATCTTTTAAATTCAAAGTTCATAAATCTTTGTTACGGATAAGTAGATCTTATAATTTTATATATTCTATGGCCTTGTTAGCTTTTAATTTTAATTTTAATTCTTTTAAAAGAGAATGTTCATTAGAATTTGGACGTACATGAAAATGGTGACATGGAATTATATATTAGGATAGCGATGATAGAAACAGAAACTTTCGTTTCCAAGTTGGAAGCAGAAGTTGAGACACCCATTTCCATTCGGTTCCCAATAAGTCTCATTGGGAATGGAAGCAGAAGATGTCATTTCCAATTTTGTCTCTGACCCGCTTCCAGCCCTAGTGGTTGCCCACTCATTTAACGAAGGATCTCAGTACATGGAGATGTGGTAATGATATGCTCCACGCTATGATTGGAGTAGACAGCCAAAGCTGTCGGTCAGGTGGGTCAAGATATGACAATTTGAACACATATGCCCACAAGTTGACAAACACAATTACCTTTGATGTACCATCCTCAAGTAACAAGCCCAATGATGCAAGAGTCTTTTCAACATATGTAGTACATAAAGTACTTCGTCGGAGGAACAAGATATATGCAAGATATATGCAAAACTTCAGGATCACATCATCTTCATTATTTGATTAGTCTCTGATGCATTACCATGTTCAATAGTTTATTGAAAGTTTTGCATCAACTACTGAACTTGACATCGAATAGGGATCAATTTACAGGGTGTCGGCCACGGAATTTTATCGTAGATAAAATAGAATATATGTTCTTTTTGAAAAGAAACATCTCCCCTTCCCCTATGTGTGGAGGGTTTATTCCGTGGGTGCGCATTGTATAAGACTATTTGGGTTCGGGTGATGGACCTCTCCCCACTGACCGCAGTCAGTGTTGATTTATATCAGTCTAACGTCCGAACACCTTTGTTTAACTGTCAAAGAAATCCCAAAGCCTTCTATGGGGGTTCTGTTATTGAGGGCAAACTCGTGTGGAGGGCTCACAATATCCACTCACTTACCACCGACCAACAGAATGACTGATTTAGGGTTTCAACTGAGGCCCCTCATGTGTAGACAAAACCCTGGCATTTAGAAATAGGGAAATGATTTAATGGAAAGCCGTAGGCATATTTGAAGTCACCGGAGGTTTCCTGGACCCTGGGGGTATTTTGGTAACTTTACACTTCCAGGGGTATCTTGATAATCTTACCAGGCCAGGGGTATTCCCGAAACTTTTGGGTTGGAAGGAAAGTAAGATAATGTTCCTGACTTCCCAAGGCATTGAGGCCGTTTCTGGAGAGTTTCGGGACCTACTAGGCCCTTTTTTAAGTTACAGGAGTATTTTGGTAATTTTACCAAACCCTACGTGGGCCCAAGTTGATGTGGCACCCAAGTGTCAGACTAAGCTGACAATGTCCTCAGACCAAAGGAATGACGAGGGGCTTCGTAGAAGGCTCACACATGTCAACTTGGTCGCAGGACGGGTATATATGCAATTGTTTTGAAAGCCAGAGGTTTTCTTGTAATCTTCCACGGTCGGTGTACATGAGAGAATTGTGAAATACACCAGATTCATTTTACAGTCCCAGTGGGTACAAAAGTTGTCGGCGAATTGTCAACTGTACAAAGATCCGCACTAACGCGGGAAGTAGGGACGTAGCCCCAATTACAAGAAATTGCAGGGTAGAACTGTATATAATAGGACTTTTGCTTCTCGCGACCTGGGGAGGACATTTTTGTAATTCTCCCGTCATAAGGGCAGAACTACATAATTCAGTCGCCCCCGAGGCGTGGAAACTTACAAACACGGCCCGCTGAGAGGCATAATTACAAAAACACCCCGTAGGGGCATATACACAAGACCCGGGGACTTACCCCTCATAGGCCAAGACATATAAAACAAGATCCTTGCGCGGGTTGCTTGGTGCTTCCTCCGTAGAAAAATCTCCTCTTTTTCGTCCGTCCTCCACTTGGACCCTTGGTGGTCTATTTGTAGAAGGCGGGAGGACCCAGGTTGACAGAAATGTGGAGAAATGCTCTGGTTCTGACAGAAATGTGGAATTTTGCCCAAATTCTGACAGGATGGGGTTCAAAATCCCTTTTTTTGTCAAGGTGGGGTGGCAAAAAGTATTTTTTGACCCCTCTCCTTTTTTCTCTTTTTTTTGTTTTGGAACACGGGGGGACCGAGGGGGTCAAATGACCCCGCTGGCTACCAGCGGGGTGGACTGACCCCGCGGGGGTTAGTTCGACCCCGCTGGGTGCCAGCAGGGTGGGCTCGACCCCCCAGGGTCGGCCGCGCGCAGGCCAGCGGGGCGCCGGGGTCAAATGACCCCGTGGCGCCCCTTTTGGCCCCTCTCGTGCCTTTTCTCTCTTTCTGTCATCCTGGGTCAAGAGAAATCCATATCAAAAGAAGAGAGAGGTGACAATTGTCTTATGATCACCATTGGAGAGAAATGGGGTGACCATACCCCAGGGGCTTGTTCACCCCGGGGAGGTCCTTTGCTGGCCTGTTTCACCCCGCACGGGTTGGCTGGGCTGCAGGTGTTTCACCCCGGACGTGGGCTGTTACCCTGGGTGCAGGTCTGCTGGTTCCTGCTGTTATTGACCCCGGGCAGGGTGGTAGCCAGGCTTTTGCACCCCGGGCTTTGCCTCTGCTGCGGACAGATGGAGGTGTTTCACCCCGGAGGTGGGGGAGGTGCTCCGCTCTGCTGTTACACTGGGTGCAGGTCTGTTGTCCCCGCTGGGACGGATGAGGTATCTGCTGTCCACTCCGGGGAGGCTAGGCTTGATGTTTTCACCCCGGGGAGGCTTCTGCTGGACTGTTCACCCCCGGAAAGTCTTCACCCCGGACTGCAGGTGGGCAGGCTTGTCACTCAGACTGCTGCTCACCCCGGACAGGTGGCTTCACCTCGGGGAGGTGTCCCAAATGGGTGGCAAGGTTCTTGCCTTCGCTGTTTCACCCTGCTGCTGGCCACCCCGGAGAGGATGCATGAGGAGCAGAATCAACGATCTTCTCTTCCCTTTTTTTAGGCGAAAATTACTGCCAATACAGGGTAAGCCTTTTATTGGTGCAAGAAGTTCTAGATCCATAAATTTAAGAAAAAGAATAGTAGTAAGTATTTTGTCTGAAACATTTTTTTGCTAAAAAGGAGGTAAAGCAACCACTGCCGGCATAATAAAAACAGACTTAGATAAAAGCATCAGTTTGGTCACCAAGGATGCATTTGAGAGGCATTACAAGAATGTCTAATTAGATATACATTCAAAAACTGGGTGGAAATGTTCACAATGAGCAGACACATATTTCCTTTTTTTTAACATTTTTGAAGACGAAGAGTAAACCCACCCACCCAGGATCAAGCCTGAATCGCTGATAGCCTGAGCTGGGGGTAGCCCAAACGTCTCTTGGACAATGGCCTGGTGAAATTAGTGAGGTCAGAACTCACGTGAACCCCAGGTTGGTACCCACCCTGCATTTATGTCCACTAGTGGGATTTGATACCATGACTTCGTGGTTGCCCACAAAGTGCTGATCCAACTCTTACACATATCTAAGAGGTGGCATCAGTACCTGAATCACTGCCAGCAGCAAGCATACTGTAGCTACTTTTCCCTTCCAAGGCTTCCTCTTCAAAATGCTCCCGCCCTTCTAGCAGTGTGCCAAGGTATTTGTACATGTTGCTTTGGATCATGAGTTTGATATCTTGCAACTCTTCTGAGGAAAAGTTGTTCCCATATAGGAACTTGGCCTGTTCAAAGAGAAATGGCATGCTTATTATGGTCATCACAAAATGTACCCATCTTTCTACTCATAAAGAATTACCTAAATAATATGATTTGGCATTACACAAAAAAATGAAACAAAATATTCCCCTTAAATGACAAGAAACTTAAAAAATAGATGCAAATGTATTTTATATTTTTTTGGAAGTCAATCAACTTGCATTACAAAATTAAGAAGTTGCCTATAAGTTCATATAAAAAGAAAATTGCCATTTGAAACATGGAGATGATTATAATGCTTTCCCTAGAAAAGAAACCTAGGATTCAAATTAATTCAAATATTGGATACAAGATCAGATCTAATCAACAAATAAACCATCTGTGCTTTCTGCATTCGTGAGTTTATCCACACTTCAGGTAAGATACGTTAACACTTTTCTTTCTGCAACTGAACTGAACATTTTATATTTGCTGACAATGTTATCTAATTCCACAATATTACTCATGATTAAACATGTCAGACTAATGCATAATGCTTCCACAAAAACTGCAATCCTATTAAGTGATAGAAAACATTGAATATAAAAGTTGCTGGCCATGAAATTAATACAGATGCAAACTGTAGAAAGACCGAAACTTAGGTAAACAATAACTTGCAAACAGACCTGCTTAAAAATTGTGCTGGTTCCTGAGCATTCTGGTCCAAGTAACAAAAGCTTCTGGACCCTTTTCTGTTCTAGATACTCTGGCACAGACCTAGTTGAGAAAGCAGTTGGATCTTCTTTTGAGCCAGGAAGATTTCCAGGTGTAGGCAACGAGAACAAAGAACAGATAAGACGAGTTGATGCCTGCCTAGCAAAGACCACAATGAAAGTGTTCAAGTCAATCTATAACTCTAATAGGAAACTGTTGGGATACAACTTTCACTTACGTTTTAGATACAATGAGAGCACATGAATTAGTACCTTTCCCCAAATGTTTCCTTTAATATTATTCTGACCCTCCTCCTCATAAGAACCATCATCATATACCCAGAAATGAGTGTCCCTGGGGCATTGTACCTTGGCCAACTGGATAACAAAAACCAACAAAAAAATACCCATTAAGTTCCAAATAAGTAATGATTGCTCGATATTCACAGGTGTCAAACTTTTATTAAAGTAAAAGATCGCTTGCCAAATGCAAGAAAAAAAATGTTCCATATATGTGATGCTTGCTCAATATCCACAGGCTTCAAACTTTTAGTAAAGTCAAAGATAACATGCTATATGCAAAAAAAAATGTTGGCAAAAAAAGAATTCACAAAACAGAAGGGGAAATAAGCCAAAATACCAGAACGATAAAAAAGGTTAAACCAAACACAGCTTAACGAAGCAAGCATCAAGACACTTGAGCATCCTTGCAACTCTTATTTTGCTACATGATGATAAAAGAAGCTGATGCGGGTTATGGTATAGGACAACATTCAAGGAACATGTTTCAAAATCACCAAGCCCAAACTGCCCAGTTGAATTTCATGGTGTGCTCTTGTGCATAGCACACATGCCTGTTCTTTCCTTCTCCATTGGCATGAACAAACAAAGAAATTAACAAAATAATTTAATAAAACAAAGCACTTGTACAAAGAGAGAAGTTTTGCATGCTAGAATTCAGGATCTCTGGTCAAGACCCAAAATCAAGGAAAAATAGATCTGTTGGATCATTATTCATTTGACAAAACTTGAAACCAACCATCAACACTTAATACTCACATCATGGTATGAAGCAGATACAAGGGTTGGTCAATACCCATAATCCAAGGTTTACTTGGAAGCCTTCTCAGGAAAAGCTGACCTTCGTTGTCTTTAAAAAAAGGAAAGGAAAGGGAAACAAAGTCAAAGAGAATGCTAAACCTTGGATCAAAAGTCAAGCATCTTCATCTATAGTAAAACACAACAGAGACATTTCAGTGAACATAGATAAATTGACCACTTTGGGATGAGTAACCATGGTTTGACTTCACAAGCCAAAATTGCCAAACGCCAATATGATGCCATGCCAAGTAATCAGCCGAACCATATTGGTAGTATCTTTTACACTTTAATAGAGTATCTAATATTGTACATCAGATAGTTCAGGATATTTACTTCTAATTCGGTAAGGGTTCAGTTGGTTGGATAATTGCCAGGCCAGTTCAGGCTCAGGTTGAAGGAGACTCGATTAGAGGTCTGGTTAGGTTGGATTCAGGTTGACACCTCTTTCAATGGGTTGGATTTTCCCTTTCTTCTTCCTTTTGGATCTTCTTTTAATGGTGGTCTGTGGGAGATGACCTTCAAGATCTTCTACTACTTCTTTCCGTCCCTTTTCTTCTTTTTCTCTCCTCTTTTCCTCTTTTTCCTGCCAAAAAGAAGGCTCACCAATGCCAGAGATGAGCTCCCCAGCATCAAACAGGGACCACTGGTGCCAGAGCAGGTGGTGGGGAGTCACCATAACAATGACTGGGATCTCCACTTGTCTAAAAGATCCCAGCCACAGGCTGGAACTTCAGCATGCAGGCCATGCCTGCCTGGATAGTGCCTGCACCTGCCAGACTAGGCGGGATCAGCTGATCCAGGCTGACACAACCAATTTTGGGCCAATTCAGCCCTGCTTTACCCCAAGATAAGATCGGATAGGCTCAATTCTGATCTAAAGCGGTTGATCTGAATTGGAGTCAGCCAATCCTATGAACCAGGGAAAGGGGAGATGGCATCTCACTTGCAGCAGACCCAATCATAGTGATAATATACACTTTCAAGAAAATCACAATAACACACTATGTAGTCCGAGGCATGAGGCGAGCGAGGCGACCACGGAGTCGCCTCACGCCTCAAACGCCTAGGCGATGGCCGAGTGTTTGAGACGAGATATTATTAAATAATTATATGTAATTTAAAAATTAAATTATATTTCAAAATATCACAAAAATATTTTTTTGAACAGTAAATATCATAAAACTGTATATACACTAAACAAGAATAGCAACTAACAAGTGCAATATTATAACAAAACAAAAATAGTTAAACAACCAAACAAGTTAGTTACATAATCTCATAACACAAAGTGTTTCAAATCTCTCTCAACTCTCAAGACTCCTCATCACTCATAAAAGAGGAGAGAGTGAGCGGGAGACAGAGAGAGACAGAGTGAGGGCGAGGGAGAGAGAGAAAGAGAGGGGCTCGGCCCCTCCCTCTCACTGTGAGGGAGATAGAGAGGGGGAGAGAGAACGTGCGGGGGGAGAGAGAGTGACAGGGTGGGAGAGGGGGCGAGCCCCTCTCTGTGTCTGCGTGCATGAGAGAGAGAGGGAGTGGAAGACGGAGAGAGAGGAGATGGAGATGGCGAGAGGGGCTCGCCCCTCCCTCTAACTGTGAGGGAGATAGAGAGGGGAGAGAGAGAGTGACAGGGTGGGAGAGGAAGAGAGAGTGTGGCAGGGGGGAGAGAGAGTGATAGGGTGGGAGAGGGGGTGATCCCCCCTCCGTGTGTGCCTGCGTGAGAGAGAAAGAGAGAGTGGAAGGTGGAGACTCGGAGAGAGAGGAGATGGAGACGGCCAGAGGGGCTCGGCCCCTCCCTGTCACTGTGAGAGAGAGAGTGGCAGGGGGAGAGAGAGTGACAGGGTGGGAGAGGGGCTCCTGCATGAGAGAGAAAGAGGGAGTGGAAGACAGAGAGAGAGAGGGAGATGGAGACGGCGAGAGGGAGATTACCGGACGCCGCCACTCGCTCACTGCTCGCTGGATGCCGCTCTCGCCACTCAGACGCTGCTCGCCGCACGCCGATCGCCACAAGCTGCTACTGTAGTTGGGGATGAGCGCTATCGATAGGGAACGAGGGAGGAGTGACCGCGGGGTGGGAGGCGATCGAAACCCTCACGGGTTAAAGAGGGTTCGTTTTGTCGAGGTTAACGGGTAAACATACCTGATACGCAGATCCGGTTCGCAGCGAGGCAAGTGAGGCGCGCGACGCGGGCGAGGCGAGCTGCGGCGAGCAAGGCATGCAAAGCGGCGCTTGAGGCGTTCGCCTCGACGAACCACGACGGCGAGAGGCGAGATGCCATCGCCTCTCCCCACCTCAGCACCTAGGCGAGCACCTAGGCACGATTTTCACTACACAAGTAACACAAGCACGCACTCAAATCCAGACATTCAAAAAGGCCAGGCCAATGGCAGCAGTGTCTTAACATAGGTCAAGGATAAACTACACGGCACAATGGACACATACAGGCCACATAAACACCCAAACATCCACCGGAGTTCAGTAATCAAGATCTACTCGCTGAAGAGAAACATGCCCAAATTTATTGATTCAATGTCAGCATAACCAAAAGCATTAATCTACAGTCCACTCACAAGATATCCCAGTGACAATGAAGCAACTGGTCACCCTGTTGAGGAACAAAATCTGATAAACATATGGATGATCATGTGGGTGCTACTAAATCACAAGCCGTGATAACATTTGTTCTACTTCTAAACCACCCTGAATTTTTTTTGGATTGAAACCCATCTGCAACCTTAAAGGTCCAACCGGAGAAAATCCGTCGCGGGGGGGGGTGCAAGTGTGCAGGGGGAGAGAAACCGGAAGGACGCAGGGACCTCAAGACCGCAGGCCAGTCTATTTCCGATGCCGACGGGTCAGCCACTTACAGAGGTCCTGTAGGCAGCAAGGTCTTCAAACCCGGTACCGGCCGATACCGACATGTACCACCCAGTACATGAAGAAACTGAACTGTACCAGCCAAGGCTAGTACCGGTACATACCGGCCCAGTACGATATGTACTGGGCAGTACTAAATACCATGGTAGGCAGTCGTGGCCATCGTACCGGCCAGTACTAAATACCATGGTAGGCAGCCGTGGCCGGAGGAGAAGAAGAGTACCTATGCGGACGTTGCCCGCAGTAGGCTACTGGAAGCACCGGTGGTGGCTGAGTCTCGCCAATACCTAGATGTGGAAAGAATCCCACCAGATATGATAGAGGGTCAGCTATGGCAGATCCGCAGATGCCTGTGGGCACAGCCGGTGGAAGGGGGAAGGCCAAGGAGTTATTAGACAAGAGGTGGGAGGATGGGAGCCATTGGAAAGTTCGTCCGATCTCCGCGTCAGCTTTTCTGGTGGTCGGAAGTCGGGAGGAGGTGGTTGTGGCGGCGGCGGCGGCGGCGGAGGCAGGGTACCTGGTAAAGGACGGTATCCTCCTCCGCCTCCAATGATGGTCTTCAGAGAGGGGCACATGCCCCAGCCCGAGACAGACGAGCATCGGAATCAAGCTCGAGGGGATCCCCCTCGCCATTTGTGACGAGGAGGGTGTTGCATGGATTGTTCGTAGCTTTGGAACCTTGGAGCCGGGGAGCCTACGCATAATTCTGGTGGGGTCGCTAACTATGGTAGAAGGGAGCATCCAAGTGTCTAGCCCGACGTCGATGCCGGCCTTCGTGGCCCTGTACATCACCGGGGAAACGTTCCTAGTCAAAATGGTGGTCTTGCCAGAGGGGCAGAGGTGGCAGCCGGTCAAGCTAGGGCACCCAAGATCTGGGCGGGAGGAGGAACAAGGCACACCCAGTGGGGTACGTAGTAGATGGTCCGAGCCCAATTCAAATTTGAATTAGGTTGAGGCACGGCAGGCTGGACCGGGTGGGCCAGATCCAAGCTGGATCCAGTGGGGGGAGAGGCAGGTTTCAGATCCTGTCTCGAACACAATCGGGTATTGCCCATAACTTACCCGATATGCAGATACCCGAACAGTTGCATCTCCCCCGACCAACTGCTATAGGGACCCCCGTGATGCACGCTAAGGGTGCAGCCTCTACCGGCAGGCAGGTCATCCCAGTGCCGGCCCGAAGCTTCAGTTGGAACTCGTCGGTGTCCAACCTATTTTTGCACCGCCGATATGGTCCCGCCGGCGGGTTCTCGACCTCTCTCCGATGCTTGCTATGGGGATCCTCTTCCTTGGCAGCAAGCGGGGTAGAAGGAGAGACCTTTGGCAAGCAGCACTTGACAGGAGAGGCATCCACCGCCCCTGGCCCATTCAGAGGCCTCGATAATAGAGGTCTCTCTTCAATGGGGGTCCGACAGTGGCCTTCACTGCCAAGCCAGAGGAGGGGGACATTTCCGCGATCCCTGAGGTGGCCGCAAGCGCCGAAGAAGGATCGCCCAGGCTGCCGAAGGAACCAACGTCCCTGTCTTCGAAGAGCCTCCCTGCGGAAGTCACGCCAGCCTACTATCTTCTCAATCGGCATCTGTTTGCTGCCCTTGGGCCAGTTCTCAGGCTCCAAGGGGCAGAACCACTGGCATTTGTGTAGTTGTCTGACTTGTTCCCAAAGCTACCATAGATGGAGGCAGGTGGGAGTATAGGGGAGGACAAGAAGCTTTTGTTGGATGCGGGTGGAAGGATCATGGCAGAGCTGCCGGGGTGTGAAATGATTGCAAATGCGGCTGATCCATTGAATACAAGCCCGCTAATGGTGACAAGCGAGTAGAGGATCCCACCAACGAAAGATGAAGAGATTGTCTTGGGTACACCTACGTCGGAGGAGGGTGAATTTGGAGAAGAGGAAGCAAAAGACGGGGGTAGTTGGGCAAGGACGAGGTGAGGGAGATGATAGGGGTAGTGGAGAAGATGAAGAAGGCACACATTAGAGAGTTGGTGGAAGCTGGGGGTCTCCTTTGAGGGGGTGGACATGGACCTGAGGGGGTTTTCAGAAGGATACAGAAGAGGTGGTTGATAGCTTTGGCCAGAGAGGCAAAGGGTGGTAAATCACAAAAGATGGCTGCAAGGGGGAGTGAGGAGAGAGAGGAGGGGGAGGAGCTAGGGGAGGAAGGGAGAATCGCAACCTTGTCCTTATGAGGATTATCGTATGGAATGTTGGGGGGATTTATGGGGGTGAAAAGAGGACAGCAAAAGAGTTGGTGAGAAGATATAAGATTGATATCTTATGCCTGCAAGAGACCAAATGTGACTCATAAAGGAGATTGGGGGAGTTACGCTATCGAAGGGGGTGGCCTCTCCGATAGAGGGGAGAGCAATCATGATTATGCGAACTTTAAAAAAAATAAAAATCATGATTATGTGAAACCCTGTCGAGGTTGAGGAGGCGGAGGAGGATAGAAAGGTTAGCCGATGGACTATCTCACTCCACTTTTGCAGCATGAGAGATGGCTTCTACTGGGACTTCTCGACGTTCTATGAGCCCCAAAACAGATAGGGGAAGAGGTCACTTTGGAAGAAGTTGCTTCTATACCACAAAAGCTCAGGCCGTCCTTGGTGTGTGGGTGGCAACTTCAATGAAGTTTCGGCGCCTTGGGAGCGGACGGGGACCAACCCCCACACGGGAGAGATGGAAGACTTCAATGATTTCATAGAGGAGGCAACCTTGATTGGCATTGGATTGGTGAATGTTCAATTCACTTGGTCCAATTTGAGGGCGACACCGGCTTGCACCAAATTGGATAGATTCCTGATTTCGATAGACTGGGAGGACCACTTCCCCTATGTGCAGTCATCCTGTGTGGCCAGGCCGACAAAGGATCACAAGCCGATCTTAGTGACGACCAACAGCCGCCAAGAGAGAAGACAAGGTTTCATATTTGAAAGGTTTTGGCTCAGGGAGGCAGACTTTATGGACAAGGTCAAGAAGGCTTGGAGTATACAAAGGCACGACCATTCTTGTATGGCTAAGTGAGTTAGGAAGCTGAAGCACCTTGGAAGAATCCTTCCAAAAGCTTGTTGTTGTTTCGGTTGCAGCCACAGCTTCAGCGGCCCATGCCTTTGACACAACTTTATGGGGGCACATGGACGCCCACTTTCAAGAGTAATCTCACGCACGAGATGGAACAGTTGGAGGGTCTCCTATTCCTCCTTGACTACACACTGGTGGAGAGCAATACCGATAGGTGGTGGTAGATAAGAAAAGGGGGGAGGATTTTCAGTACGGTTTGCATACGCACTCATCTCGGATGGGGGAATGCGGCACCGTTTAGCTCCGCACATTTGGTCTACCAAGAGTCTGTTGAAAGTGAAGCTGTTGATATGGAAGATATCTCATGGCCGGCCACCCACATGGAGTAGGATTGCCCATTTCCTCCAAGACATACACACCCTTCATTGCTTGTGTAGGAAGGTGTAGGAAGGCATGGACCACCTCTTTTCCGGGATGTGCTTTCTCTAAAGAGGTATGGGCCAAGCTTGGTGATAGGATCCACCATATCTTTGGTCCGATTGAGAGTGTGCACCACTTGCTCCTTAAATGGTACAAGAGGTGGAATCTACAAGATTACATGGTGGCTCA
Source organism: Amorphophallus konjac (assembly GCA_022559845.1). Classification (NCBI taxonomy): domain Eukaryota; kingdom Viridiplantae; phylum Streptophyta; class Magnoliopsida; order Alismatales; family Araceae; genus Amorphophallus; species Amorphophallus konjac. Next base: position 292,351,344 of record CM040122.1, on the reverse strand, counting down.
TTCTCCATGCTACACTTTGGGCATTATGGGGAGAAAGAAATGGCATAATCTTCAAAGGTGAATCAAGAACCGATGATAGGCTTGTCTCTTTTGTTTGTGAGAAAGTGAGAAATTGGACTAAGCATCTTTGTAAACGGGAATCTCACAACTCCTCTCTTTTCATTTTGTTGAGGGGATAGCAAGGGCCCACATCATCTCAGTGGGGAATTTTTGTATAGGGATTTGGGGGGTTCACTGGCTATATTTGTACATCCCACTTTCCTTTTTCAATTAATACAATTGTGGTATTATCTACTTCTCAAAAAAAAAAAACATCTAAACCACTAGGCCCCGCTTTGGTTCGGGATTAAAGATAACCTGACTAAAGTTAAGTGGATTTATTTTATCTATTTTATTCCTTTTTGCTTTGACATGTTACCGGGTTAACTTAACCTACCTATGGAGTTGGAATAGGTTAATCCAGATTAACTCGGATTAACTCTCATTTAACCCGATTATCTAAATCCAGTCCTGTCAAATCAAAAAGAGTTAACTCTGGACTAAAAAAAGGATAACTCACGGTTAACCCCCAAAACACCCCAAAACAAAGCGGGACTAGAGATCTAATAATATAATCAAAGTAAGATGTTTAGTACATTTAGTTCCGTTTAACATCTTTCCAGCTACATGCTCTTTACTTTTTCACATTGAACAATCAGGAAGCTCGATAACATAGCGTAGAGTCCCCATCATTCTCAATTGGGCTAAGCCGATCAGACCCCATGTGAAGTCGAATGTTGATGGCGCTTTCAAAAGAGATGCGGGATTGGCAAGCAAGGGCGGTTTATTGAGGGACTGTCAGGGTGGTCTTCTGTTTGCATTCTCACATACATTTGATGTCCACTCTAGCATTGAAGCTGAGGCGTTTGTATTATCGGAGGGACTCCGTTTATGCCAACGTAGAGGCTACAATGACATCCTGGTTGAATCTAACTTAGTTGTACTCATTGGTGTGTTCACTGCTGTCCATGGCGCATTCTATGAGTTGTCTGGGATGTCGAGCTTATTCGGGAATCCTTGAATATTACTTTTGCTCACATGTTCAGGGAAGCCAACTAAACAACATATCGTCTTGCAAATTACGCTCGTGTCTCCTCTTGCTTCTCTAGTCGGTCGACCTGGGCACTACATGATGTACGGGGAGACATTCTGCCTTGATAAAGTGAGTTGTCCTTCCCTTAGATGTTAGCTCCCCTTTTTTATTTCTCTCAGCTTGTATTTGCAAGGGTATGCCCTGAAGTTATCTATAGTTACTTTTTATTAATAAAATCTAGCCTTTTGCAAGAATCGGTGGAGTGGGTTCATGTCACTTCCCTGAAGTGGTGTGCACTCTCCTGATCTCTGTTTGAGACTATTTGTTGAAAAAAAAAAAAAAAAGCTCGATAACATGCCCTAACAAAAAGTTGAGGTGAAGACAAGGACATCCCTGACGCTTGTCATTTTTCCTGACATCACCTCAGAATATGTCAACAACAGCAAATGCTAACCAAACTCCAGGCATTTGTTTTGCCCTCCTCCATTGCATGCACTTGAAAAGTTGGGTTATGTTTTGGACCAGGCTGATCCTGACATGAAACAAAGCCTGAATCAGGACCTGGTCAAGCCTGAGACTAATGAATGATGCAGCAATGGAAGGAGGCACAACAGTCCAATCTCAATGCACGAATGAATAGACAAAGCAATCAAAAATCTGAAAGCAGTGCATAAAGGCGGACATTCCTCATCCTCACAAGAGGAGCCCCATTTTTGCATCTCCATCCATGAGAATCTGGAAAATGATGTTGGAAGTAGATTTAGTCAATTTGCAACCCATCTGAATCCAACAATCAAGAACCAATCTGCTACACAACATTCTAGACCAGAATAGTAAGTCCATAATCTTTTAAGACTTGGTATCTGCAGCCTCAGCTTCGAATCTAGTCAAATTTTCACTGATTTACCAACAAATATATACGCACTTGATTGTTTGAAGGTCAAACTTTTTGGAACATGGCAGGACAAAAATATAAAGGATTTTTGCAAATAAACCATTGTTAAACATGAATTTGCAAAAAATAATTCCTGAAAATGCATTAGCAGACATACCACTGCGTAAAATCATATTGTGCAAATATGCCATTTTTATTTGCAGGCATACCACTTTTTTTGCCAAAACCTTGCAAAAAAACCACACTTAGATGGCCTTACATGACATTTATGCACTATTTGATTTTATAAAGTGGTATGGCTGCAAATGTATTTCCAGGAATGATTCTTTTTGCAAATTCACTTATAACAACTGTTTATTTACAGAAATCCCAAAATAGAACAGCCGTATACGCTCAGCATAAGTGGTCAAAAATACAACAAAATCAATACAGGACAAAGGATGCAGCAGAAAGGGGCCAGACACGACAGAGAAATGCCTGATCCATCAAGATGGCAAACCAAGGCAGAACTCAAACGAACAAACCTCCAAGGCATAAAGTCCCTTTACCACTGAGTATCTGGATGAGGATAGAGCCATCTGATTCCCCATTGCTGCACCTACCAACCAATCATCCACCACCTGTTGGGACTTTTTCCAAATTTGTAAAGGCTCTTAAAATGACTGCAGAATCTTATGAAGTTGCTCAGCATCTCATTAAACAGCAAGTAAAGCAGGAGCCATCAATCCTTTCAAACTTGACAGACCACCATCTTCTCCATCCTCCAACATCACACAAAGAAGACATATTTTTAATATTATCATGGTCATCACCATCATCATAGCCTTATCCCATCACCAATTCCAAGTGCGGATGAGCATGGAGGTGGTTGCAGACAGCACTTACTAAAATTTGTCACATCCCCTAATGAACCCGTATATTTCCAATGTCATGATAGAAAATAATGTTTTTAAAACAGAGAAGATAATCTCTTTTGAATACCAGTGAAGGGTGCAAAAAGTCAAATAAAGTTGTAGAGCTGAGAAGAGAAAGAGCCATTGGCTTCCTCCGCATTTCTCTCCTCTCCAAGCTGACCCTTTCAGCTCAGAGAACCCACAATGAGGCAATGCCAAAGATCCATGTCAACAGTCACAAGTCACCACAGTTGCTAAATCCTACAGATTGACTGATCCATCCAACAGACAAGTGCTTGCTTACCATCCTTACTCAAGACAAAATCCTTATCAATGTTTGCCACAGCTAGACTTATGCAACTTGATCTGGCCAGGTCAGTTGTGCCCTCCATCTTCACTGCTTCCTCAGTTTTTATACTTCTGCCACTTTTCTTTTTCTTCTCATTTCTCAACTGTCTGACCACCAAAGGCATTCAACCACTCAGTGTTGCTAGCCTCCTACTGCACAACACCACCCACCTGTCAAGCATACACAAGATTCTGCAACCCTTGTAAGTCCTTCTTGCTGTTAAACTATGGGCAGACTGCTTGTTGATGGTTCCCTGTGACTGTGGCTGACCTCCATTCTTTTGCTGCTGACCTACTGATGGACCTCCTCTCATCACAACTCACAAACACATTGTTTGATTCAAGGAAGCAACTGCACATAGTTTTTTCTTTCTTCTCATTCTTTACTCTGTTGCTCTTTCATTATTCCTTTTGATGAACCTCCCCTCATAACAACTCATAAACACACTGTTTGATTCAAGGAAGCAACTGCACATACTTTTCCTTTCTTCATTCTTTGCTTTATTATTCTCCACTAATAACAGTGAATCAGCTAAATGCTATAATGGCATCAAGCAGCAACAAATAGGACTATAGCAGCTCATGTCGTAGTAGTATTGTTTTCCCCAATTTTTATATCCCCTTTTCCACCTCTTTTCTCTCTTCCCCTTTGTTCTCCGACCTTCTTTTCCCTTTTTCGCTTCCCACTTTCTTTTCCCCTTCTTTTATGTCTACAGTTACCTTTTATTTGTCCCTTTTTCGAAGATAAAAAATGATTGGACTACAAACAAATAAGTGAAACCAGTCGCAATCAATCAATCTCATCCCCATTTAATTGATGTTGACATCTTAAAGAGTAAAAAAAATTGAAAAATATTGATGAGAATTGTATATAGCACAGGATACTTGCAAGATATAAAGTAATGTTGCACATAATTCATGATGTGGGGAGGTAAAACAATATATAAGTGCTGGAAAAAGAAAGTTGCAATGGAGTTTGTTTCTTTTTCTGGTTTGTTTGCCCTTCTTAGAGAAAACCATGATAGAGTTATTGATGTGCTATGGTGACAAGATCAGATCAAATAGGACGAACAATGCTAAATAAAATAAGGAAGTGATGCGATAATCAAAGTACAGACTATAGCATGAAATTACTGCCACGTTCATAACTAGAGACGAAATCCCGATGCAAAAATAGGCACCATCCCACATGTAATGTCAAGATAGTCAATACAGGGCCAAACAAATGCACACGCCCATGAGTGGGAGTGGGTGGTGAGCAGCTAGAATGAACTATAATGGAGACAAATTAAGGTTTTACTTATTATTTAACCAAATAGAAAGTAGCTGTGGGAAGGGGATGTGGTTACCGGCAATACTCAAGTGCATGGCCATGTCAATACAGTGCATAGGTAGACGGTTGAAGCGATGGTGGGGGGGCTGGAGGAAAAGCGCTTACGGACGGCTAGGGCCGCTACTGTTGCAGTTGCCGGGGGTGAGCGGTGGCCCGCAGTGATGGCAGCAATGGAGGCTCGGGCTGCTGTTATTACTGTTGCCAGTGGCGGTGGACGACCACGATAATGGCGACAGCGGTGACTCAGGCGGCTACTGCTGGAGTCACCAGCAGTGGAGGGCAACTACGGCGGTGGTGGCAGATGTGGCTCCAGCTGCTGCCACTGCTGCCGTTGCCAGCAGATGGGGATGGTTGACGCGACGGCGGCAGGGGCCAGAGAGGAGGTCGGGGATGAGGGAGCAGGGGTCGCGGTGGGGCTGGTCAGCGGGCAGAGAAGAGGATGAAGAAAAGGGGCAACTCGCAGCGGTGGGAGAGGGGGAGAGAAGGAGAAGGTGGCAGTGGCTCGCGGCGACGGGAGGAGGAGAAGAAGAAAGAAGGGTGGGCAATGGTTCACAGCGGCGAGAGTGGTGGGAAAAGGGGAAGACGATGGGGGCGGTTGGCTGGCTATGGCTGGGACAAGGATCGGAGAGCCGAAACTCATGCTCTCTCTCGCGATGGCGCAGTCCGTGCGACGGAGGTGGCGCAGTGGCGGCAGTTAGGGTTAGGTGGGCTTCTCACTCATTACACTCACAACACATCTAAGAAGAAAGGTCCAAATTTTCATTCATTCATAAAAGTGAAATTACATTAGGGTTTCCCAAGCCTTTTATAGGCTCCAACAAGGTGGGCTCAAAGACAAGAATGCCCTTTCATGACTGAAGGACCAAAATGCCCTCACAGGCTCCCTAAAGTACAAAAGTAACAGAATAGCACTAGATAACATAATATATCACAATGTAAAGCAAATTGAAGTGTTGGGACAGCGCATGGACTCGTGCTCTCTCTCACGAAGCCTCTCGACAACAACTCGTCAACCTGCCTTTTGAGTTCTGCATGGTCCGTAGGGTTCATTCGATAGTGGGGCAAGTTAGGCAAGGTGACTCCTGGGACGAAGTCTAAGACATGTTGGATGTCACGCAATGGAGGCAACTCGTCTACTAAATCCTCCAGGAGAATTTGCAAACTCCTTAAGAAGGCCCTTGACAAATTCTAGGAGCGGTAGGGAGACATCCTTCTCAACTTCTTGAGCCATAAGAGCAAGCAGTGGTTGGCCTTTGTTCAAACCTTGCTCCAATTTTTTGGCGTTGATCAGACTAATTACTTTCTTTCCCTTGTCCTTCTCAGTATTGTTATCAGCCTTGTTGTAAAAACTAGGGGGTTTGGGTTGGCTCGGCACCAGCTTCACACATTTAACATCATGGATAAAAGAGTAAATGTTTGTGCGTCCATAGATGGTAACGTCTAGATCAAATGACCAAGGTCTACCCAGGATGATGTGCCATATATCTATGGTGATGATATCACACCACACCTTGTCCTTGTAAGTAGCAAACTCAATGGGAATCAGGCTACACTCCTTAACCTCAATGGATGTGGTGTCAATCCAGGACACTTTGTCGGGTTTGGGGTGAGGCTCAGATTTCAACTTGAGAGTAGTCAAAAGGCGAGAAGATATAACATTAATGCAACTACCACTATCCACAATCACCTTGCAGCTCTTCTCTCCAATTTTGGTGAATGTGTTGAAGATTGTGGTCCTCTTCTAGTCGTCGGACGACTAGGGTTGTGTCAGGGTGCACCTAACTACACTCGACCTAAGGTCTTCACAAGGTGAAACTAGGTGGCACGGGACAACGCTCTCAATGCACCTAACAAACTCTCGCTCATCAACCGAGTCATCCGAGTCTCCCTCAACTTGGTGAACAACTTCCTCTACATCCTCTTGTTCGTCATTCTCATGCTCACCTTCAATGTACAGGGACTTGGTTTGACTCAGACATTGACTTGCCATATGGTCATATCCTTGACATCGATAGCATTGAGTCCTAGGGTTGATTTTGAATGGTTCGCTAACAGCTCTCCTTTCAACAACGGGAGGAGATTTGATGCTAGAAGAGCTAGCAACAAGCTTGCTAAAAGAAGAAGAGGGGCCAGAACAAAAAGAAGTAGACTTGCCCGCAGGCATAGAACCTCGACAGTTCGAGAAAAGAGAACGCCCTTAGATTCGTCCAAATCCATGACTAGCTGATAGGCCAATGCAGGTGTGCCCCGAGCAATGAGCTCCCAATGATAGGAATCTCGCAACCCAAATCGAAAGCGAGACAAAATCTATGTGGGGGTCTCAAGCCCTAAGGCACTGCACAGGTTCAGATACTCATCAAACTTGGCAACATACTCAACAGCTGATTTGTTGCCCTGGGTTAGCCGGTTCCATTGGTCAAGCATCCTCTGGTGGAATGAGAGGGGAAGAAATTTCACCTTTAATCGTTCCTTCATCTCATCCCAAGTCATCACAGGGTCTTCCCTCCTCAGAGCCATTTGGCGCTCCACATTCTCCCAATATTGGCCCGCTATGCCAGTCAACTTCATGATTGCAAATCTGACTTTTCTCCGCTCTGAAAAATTGTACCGATCAAAGTAACGATCCATGCTCAACATCCAGTCCAGGAATGCCTGGGGATCCCGACGACCATCATAAGTGGGAGCGTCAAGTTTCACGCTCTTAAGAATTCTATCATCGGGGCTCTCCTCTTTAGGGGGGAGGCCTTGCCTGCCTTCCCTCCTAGGTGGGGTCTGATAACGCCCAAAGCCTAGGTTCTGGTGGTGGGGTCTCTGAACTCCATGCCTAGGGTTTCTAAAGGCAGCTAGGGAGGCTTCACTATCACTGGGCTCAGGAGTACCTCCGTGTTAACTTTCTAACCTATGGAGTCGAGCATTAAGATTTTCATTGGTTTCTTGTCACTTCTGCTCGATATTTCCCAACCTAGCTAGGATATGTTCCAAAATTTTGGACATATTCTTAGAAGCCATTTAGGGTCTATCAACAAACTAGTCTTGACCACTATGCAAAATGCACACAGGAGGTGGGACCTAAATGGCTAAATGATGCTGGCGAACATGTACATGCTACTAAATGAGGATTAAATCTGCAGAGTTTTTTTTTTTTTTTTGAGGGGGGGGGGAGTGTGTGGGAAAAAATTCTAAACTCTAACCAAGCTATGACACCAAAAATGATGTGCTATGTGCTACCATAACACGATCCGATCAAATAGAACGAACAATGCTAAATAAAAGAACGAAGCAAATTTCACACGATGCGATAATCAAAGTACGGACTATAGCATGAAATTACTGCCACATTCAGAACTAAAGACGAAATCCCAATACAAAAGTAGGCACCGTCCCACACGTAATGTCAAGATAGTCAATACATGGCCAAACAGATGCACACGCTCACGAGTGGGTGGTGGACAACTAGCATGATACCATAACGGAGACAAATTAAAGTTTATTGATTATTTAACCAAATAGAAAGTAGCCGCGGGAATGGGACATGGTTAACAGCGACACTCGAGTGCGTGGCCGTGTCAGTACAATAAGCAAGTAGACGACTGAAGCGATGGCGACGGGGACTAGAGGAAACGCACTCGCGGACAGCTAGGACCACTGATGTTGCAGTCGCCAACGGCAAGCGAGGGCCCGCAGTGATGGCAACAATGGAGGCTCGGGCTACTACTATTGTTGTCGCCAATGGCGGTGAACGACCTCGGTGATGTCGCCAGTGGCGGCTCAGGCGGTTATTGTTGGGGTCGCTGGTGGTGGAGGACGACTACGGCGATGGTGGCAGATGTGGCTCCGGCTGCTGCCACTGCTGCCATTGCCAGTAGATGGGGATGGTCGCGACGACGGCGGCAGGGGTCGGAGAGGAGGTCAGGGATGAGGGAGCAGGGGTCGCGGTGGGACTGGTCAGTGGGCAAAGAAGAGGATGAAGAAGAGGGGTGACTCGCGGCGGTGGGGGAGGGAGAGAGAGGGAGAAGGTGGCAGCAGCTCGCAGCGATGGGAGGAGAAGAGGAAGAAAGAGGGGTGGGTGGTGGTTCGCGGCGGCGAGAGTGGCCGTGGCGAGGAAAGGGGGTGACGGTGGGGGCAGTTGGCTGGCCGCACTTGGGAGAAGGATCGAAGGGTGGGGACGACGGCGGCAAACCGACAGGGCGACGGCCAGATGGGGACAGCGGTGGCGAACCGACGAGGCGACGGCCAGGTGGGGACAGCGGTGGTGCAGTGGCGGCGGTTAGGGTTAGTTGGGCTTCTCACCCATTACACTCACAACACATCTAAGAAGAGAGCTCCAAATTTTCATTCATTCAAAAAAGTGAAATTACATTAGGGTTTCTCAAGCCTTTTATAGACTCCAACAAGGAGGGCCCAAAAACAAGAATGCCCTTTCATGACTAAAGGACCAAAATGCCCTCACAGAATCCCTAGAGTACAAAAGTAACAAAATAGCACTAGAAAAGATAAAATAACACAATGTAAAGCAAAATAACACTAGATAACTCAACCCCGGAGTCGTCTATGAGCGTAAACTCGCTACGGGAGCGTGATGTCCTCATCAGTCATGTAGGCCAAGGATCTACTAATGAGGGCAACAGAAAAGATAAATATTATTCTGTATACAAAAACCAAGCCATATGCAGTGGGCTACCCATAGTTATACATTTTACATAAGCAGTCATAGCAAAATCTTAATCCATTTACCACCTACACCCATCTGATAAAGTGAAGAATCAAATAGACTCACCTTCAACACCCTGAGCTCTACCCTTGTGATTTCACGACCATTTATGAACACTTGTGTGTTACCATTGCTTGCATCTGGCTGTAGCTTCCCACCTACGTTCAGCTTCGAAGTTATGATCCTGTCAGGTTTCTCACCCTCCTGTTATTCAATCTCTATAAGAACCAGGTTATGGAATTTCTTCTCGGGATTGAGTAAAAAGACATTTTAAATCATAAGAAGTCTAGTGGAACAACCAATAGTGAACACATAGGAATTATCTACACACGAGAAGATCCAGAAGAGAGAAAACTAAGACACGACAAACAACAAGCTTATTTAGTCAAACTACATTTAAGGATGTAACATCAGGCACATTTATGTTCCTCGATTGCTCAACAGGATGCTACATACATTTCTATCCTTGAGAAGATGAAAAAGAAAGGCCCTCTGGTGGATGTCAAAATCCCCTCAATATGTGTGCACTTTTCATCATTATGGACGCAAATCATGGCATAACCCAGTAGTATCTTGGTACCATTATCATGCTTATTATCATTTCTCAGGCCTCTGCGTAATATAGTGTGAAGATATGCTCGCTCAGTTCTATCCGACTTATCTAAAATGAACTGGATAACTTTCAATGAGTTAGATCAACAATCAAAGAAAAGAAAGAGGTTCAACTCTCACCTTCCCCCAGAGCCCAGAGTCCTTGTCGTACCAATACCTGCCAGGCTTCAGCCTCGGGGGTGGATTTGGACAGCCCAAGATCTCGTCCAACTCTTCTTGCCTCAGCGGCCGCCCATTGACAAGCAGCTGCTCTGGGCGCAGCTGGTTCGCCGGGCACTCCCTCTCTGCCTTCATTATCTGCCGAACCTCCAGTGGGCTGCAGAGCCTGCAGAGCATCCTTGAGCTCCTCCCAAGGGTCGACCTCTTCGATTCATCAATCGGGCGGCCAATGCAGCTCACGCACTTCCTACCCTCCGGCATAGAACCCATAGCCTTGAGCACGCAGTTGCTGCAATACCTCGCATCGCAGACCAGGCAGGCCTCCCTCTCCTTCAAGATGTTCCCTTTCCCACACCTGCAGCAGACCCCTCTCTTCCCCTCCTTGGCCCGCCCAGGCCGCATCGTGCCAGACCAGCCGATTGACCCAGAAACCTCTTCCTCATCCCTCTCCGACTCCTCCACGGTGTTAAACGTCACCATCACGGCCCGCCGACCATCGGGTGCCGCCGGTCCCCTCGGGGAGATGGAAGGGGAGCTCTGATCGAGCACCGACGACGTCCTAGGGCTCGAAGCCTCCTCTCCATCCGACTCCACGACCTCATGCCTCTTCGACTGGACCGCTGAGGACGACCTCGCGCTCTCCGCGGGGCTCCGCGAGCCCCGGCTCTGCCGCCGGCCCCTCCGAGGCCCTCCCCGCCTCGCCGAGGCGCCCGCCACCACCGACGCCGGAGAGGAAGAGGAGGCCGACCTCGCCGCGAGCGACTGGGGATCCACCGGATCGACCCTGGGGAGGTCGTACGGGATGGGTGGCCCGTCGTACTCCACGGCGATGGAGTAGTCCAGGTGCTCCTCGTCAGGGAGGGGTGCGCCCGGGGGCAGCATCTTCCTCAGCATCTCCTCCCAGGCCTTCTCGTCCTCCGCCACGGTCGATGCCGCCGCAGCTGCCGCCATCTCAAACCTCTCTAGGCCGGAGCAGAGGGTGCGCCAACGAGGGGAGCGCTAGGGTTTGGGCGCCCCGGGCGCCATGGAAGGAGCTCTCCGGAGGTGGCCCCGTCTGGGTGGGGCGGGGCGGGGCGGTGGAGGGGGGGTGCGCGGTGGCAGCACCGGATACGTAGTCGGATGGACAGTTTTTTTTTAGGGATTTTTGTACATATACCCTTACAAAGTTCGATTTTGTCAAATATATCTTTTATTAGAGTATATTATCATGAATATCTTTGAAAAATAAGTAATGTCACGATTATGTCATCGCCGTAACTCCCGTGTGTTTAACCCGAGTTAAGTGTGAGTTAAAGAGTAAAATTTTTATATATATACCCCTGTAAAAGTTGATTTTGTCAAATATATCATAAATCTAACAATCGTAGATGACATATTTCACATAATATTCTCTTTCGTCAACGGCAGTAAACTAAAGAGATATAATCACAATATTTATGTCTAAATGAAGGATATTCATGATAATATACTCAGATGAGGAGTATATTTGACAAAACCAAATTTTACGGGGGTATATGTGCAAAAATCCCTTTTTTTATTATCGAGGTGGAGTGGTTATTGGATTTTGTTAAAGACTGACGGCGACCAAACGTCCGTCAGCATTCAGCAATCTTTCAATTTAAGAGATTTTTACATATTAGTCCCTACAAATATGATGAATTACTTTTTAGTCCCTCAAATGTCACTATTGTTTAAAAAATCCTTGAAATCGTTGCCGTTAAACACATAAATCCATGTCGTTGTTTATTGTCAACGATAATAAACTCAAGTGAGGTTAAGTTGACCATAGGTTGTAAAAATACCAACCCACCCCTCGATGACCTCGATCCCTTTTCCTCCTCTATGCGACGGAACATGAGTATGGTCTAGGGTCACGCCAGGATCCGGCGGTGGAGGAGCACGACGGCGTCGGAGAGGCGGTTGATCCAGTTGACATCGGTGGCGAGCGCGTCCGCGGCACTGCCCGTAAGACGTACCCATCGCCGTCCTACTGCTCCTCCCCCAGTCCTCCGCCACCGCGGCTGTCCAGGAAGGAGAACTCACCATCGACCACGGAGAAGATGTCCCAGGTCTCCTCCAATCATCCATCGCTCAGGAGCCTCGCCAGCGTGGTTCAGGTAAGGATTTCAGTTTGAGCCATTTCAATTAGGATTAGGGTTTGAGCGTTGAGCATTGGGCCACCCCGTGTACAAGGAGTGGCGCCTTCCGACCACCACCGCCCCAGTGCACATTGTCTTGTATGTTTAGGATTTAGGGTTAAGATTGTTGTTATGTCATTTTTGCTGTAATTTTGTGAGATTATTTAATGCTCTAAACAGTTTATTATTGTCCTCATATTATTGTGTATGCGTGGTAAAATTTTAATGTGGATAATGCAGTTTGGGTCTCCTTGAACCAATTGTGAAGGGACAATCGTTGTTCAGGTAAGGATTTCAGTTTGAGCGTTGAGCATTGGGATTTTTTAATGGCCAGGGTTTCAATTTCATTTTTGGTAGTTACATTGTCTAGTTTGTTTGTTCGGATTAAGAATGTTGTTATGTCATTTTTGGTGTAATTTTTTGAGATGATTAACTGTTCTAAAGAGTTTATTTCTGTCTTCAGGTTCTTAGATTGTGAAAATGGGGGAAAGGGAGCCATCGTTAAAGTTGACGTATAAGTTTGGTGGTTATTGGAAAACTCTTAAGTCTGGGAAGAGGGCATATGCATTAGGTCGGAGTAAGACAGTAGTGGTATATCCCGATTACTACAGTAAATGCATACTAATTGAGGATATGGGGCAATATCTAAGTGGGCAAGTACACATTGTTTAGAATTTCATTATGAATTGCCTAATAGCAGACTTGTTCAGTATGAGGAAATAGTTTCAGATGCTCAATTGTATGAGGTGATGAATCCCATTTGCCCGTAGGGAAGATGAAAATATATGTTAGTACACTGGACAGTCGTCCATTAGACTTGCAGCCAACTAATAATCCACAGAAAGGTATGGCCAGCCAGTCTGCTCAGGTCCATTCCCAGATAGTTGTTGATCTTGATGGGATGGATGATGATGCCGAGGTTGGTCAACATGATGAGGTTGTTCATGATGTTGAGGTTGTTCATCAGGATGAGGTTATTCATGATGCCCCTGCCCAGGATAGACAAGTGGAAGGCTTGACTATAGTTGATGAGGATTATCATATTTTAAAGAAGAGGATGCAATCTAAATCTGAGGACAGTGACTCAGAATTTGTTGCATATGAAAATGAGTACAGCGATTCTGAGGAGAGTGTGGCTGATTTTGATGAGGTACACACCGAGGACAGTTATCATTCAAGGCCATCTCCCTCAGACGAGTTAGATATTGATGGAGGGATTTCATATGATGATGGAGATTTGTTGGAGGTTGATGAAGAGACCCCAGATATATCAGTTGGTTCTCTATTTACAAATAGTCTGGAGTACAGATTGCTCTACGTCAGCATGCTATAAAAAATCAATTCGAATTCAAGCAGGTGAAAAATGACAGCATGAGAATTACTGTTGTGTGTGTAAATGTTAATTACAAATGGAGAGTGCATGCCTCAAGGATGCAAGATGGAGTTACTTTTGCAGTCAAAACAATGCAGGAAAAGCACACATGTTCAGCCACATCTAGGTGTGATAACAGATGGCATCAAAATCTTGGATTTCAGCAAGGGTAAATGAAGCAGTGAAGGATAATCCTGACATACCCCCTAGAAAGTTGCAAGCTGATTTATTAAAGTCTTACAATATTTCAATCCTTATCACCGCATTTGGCGTGCACGAGAGTCGCAAAGGAGAAGGTGTTTGGGAAAGTTGAGGAAACGTACAAGTATTTGCCACAGCTACAGAATGAATTAAAGTAGAGCGACCCATCCTCAGTTGTACAGTACAAGATTAGATTAGATGGTTGTTTTCAGAGGATGTTCATTGCCTTAGGGGCAAGTATTAGTGGTTTCAAAGATGGCTATCATCCAGCGCTGGGCATAGACGGATGTCACTTGAAAGGGTATTACACTGGGATCTTGGTAGCAAAAGTTGCTCTTGATGGGAATCATTATTTGTTTCCAATTGCATATGGTGTTGTTGAGGGGGAGAGTATAGACTCATGGACATGGTTTTTGCACCTTTTGAAGAAGGCTATTGGACATCCTACAGGGATAACATTCATTTATGATATGGAAAAGGGCATTGAGGTAGATGTCCCAGATATCTTTCCAGGTGTCGAGCATAGGTAATTAAGTTTCTTAATTACAAACAATCCCTAAGTACAATATTTAACTACTTGAGGTACTGCTAGTTTTATTTTCAATGACAATGTCTGAATGGTAATCACATTATGAAAATAATGTCTGAATTCAGTGACTATATGTTTTAATGACATTGACTGTAGGTTTCATATTACTGATGAGATTGTAATTTCAAATTGATTGTAGGTTTTGTATGCGACACCTTTACAGAAATTTTAAGAAGAAATGGCCGGACCCAGCTTTCAAGAATGCTGCATGGGCAGCAGCAAAATCTTACACAATTCAAGAATATAAAGCAGCTCTATTTGACATGAAGAAACTAGATGCACATGCTGCTTCCTATTTAGATAGTTTGCGTTGTGCTTGGTCAAGATGTCAATTTAATGACAATGGTAAGCTAAACTACATCACTAACAACGTAGCAGAGTCCTTCAATTCATTTGTTGGTGATACGAGAGGCCTGCCACTTGTAGACATGTTAGATGGAATTAGACAAAAAAATTATGGTGAAAATGGACCACAGGAGGAGACATGCACGCAGGATCAAATAAAAATTTGTGCCACGGGCTGTTGGCTATTTAAATGCAATTGTTAGGAAGTTGAAAAAATATGCAGTCAGATATTTTCACTGATTTTATGGCAGAGGTGGAAGGTCCGTATGAGAGGTGTATTGTTAAATTGGACGAGTTGTATTGTTCTTGTCGAAAATGGCAAGTCAGTGGGCTGCCTTGCCAACATGTTGCTGCTGCTGTTGATGCACGTAGGGGCCTCCAAATTGATCAATTTGTTGATAGATGTTATTCAATTGAGGCATATAAAACCACATATGTAAAATCCATATAACCATTGCCAGGTACCCCGAGGTAACCCTCGGAAGAAGAGGATTAGAGATGCTGATGAAAATGAAAAGGCAATAAGGAGATGCCATAAATGCACAAGATGTGGACAATGGGGCCACCATAAAACTACTTGCAAAGAACCCCACCTAGGACCAGAATCTGTAGTTACGGATATTGGCGTAGGTTCTACAATTGTGGCCCGGAAGTAAGTTTGTATTACAATTAAGGTTTGTATTTGGTCTATTTGATTTGTTTTGTGCATAATATTGAAAGTTATGTTGTAGGCAAGTGTGACGACCCAAGATCCGGATACCGGGAAGAACCCGATACCATTCGAATCTTGACCCGTCGCCCACGAGTTGGGAGGACTCGGAAGGGCTAAAAGGAGTGTGGAGGTACAAAGAAATAATAAATAAGGTAGGACAATTCAACAATTAACAGAAATAAATAAACAACTACTACAACAACAGAGTCCAGTCCAACAGAAAGTACAATGTAAAGCAGTAAAACGTACCACATGCCAAGTGAAGACTCGGCCCGACGAACTGGCAACTAAGAACCTCTGAACAGCACCCTCGAATCTCGAGGAAGAACCGCCGCACCTAAAAAGCAGGGGTGAGCCTCCTGTCACTGGCTCAGTAGGAATCCCGTGGAACCCCAACCGAGAACAACGGTGATAGCGGAAAGGAAAACAGCTACAGCTATAGCAGGAACAGCGAACCGGTGGCCGGTCAAAACTCGCACTATAGCTACTTCTACTGTACCGGAAAGGAAAGCCTCGCTCTCACAAGCGGGAACTAGACTACACTAACACTACTTACCGAGGAAAAACTCACGGCAACCCCGCCGTAGAGGCCTATCTCCCAGGACAAGGTCAACCTAGACACGCTGTCCAAGGTGCAACCCCAGCCACCTAGTCGCAGGGATCGCACAACAAGACGCAACCTCGGTAAAACTACTGGCACCCTGGCCACTACCTCAGAAACATCGGACGGTCCAGAAAACCACGTCTCACAGACGGGAAACGGAACCCAAAAACAGGAGAGCCACGTCTCACGTGACAGGAGTACCTGCCCACCAGAAGTAAGGCCGGATGCGTTCACTGACAACTTAGACCGCGCCTCAGGTGTCTCCCTCCGGTCCAGCGGGAACTGAGACACCGTACAAGTAACCACAAAACAAGTGACTAGCTGGGGTCACGTGTTGAGCTATAGTTGTAATGATTGTTGAGTCATGGTTTTGATGATAACTAAACTTAATGTGTGGTTGAGTGATGATAACTAAACTTATGGTTGATTGCACATGTTCTTGTTAACTATGTTTGGTTGAGATGGCAAATGGCAACTGTTACATGGCCTTGATCATTGGTTTGCATATGTTGATTTTATAAGAGACAAGAGGTTTCATAACCTCTTTAATGTGAACAAGCATGGTATTAACCCTGACTGTCTTGCATGCATGATCAAACTCATGGCTGTCACCTGGTGAACCAAACGTGTGGATAATTACCTTGCTTCTCTACAATACAACACATGTGATATATGTCATTTATTGTCAAGAACCATTGGTGAGACTCTTACCTTGTCTTAGCATCGATCTCACCATGTGTATCTCATATACCTCTCCTTAATACACCTCATTCATGCACATTAAACATGAAACCCTTATGGCCATCGTGCGCCCTCGCCCGCGGATCGACCTGCGGGGTCAGGTCGCTGGGATCGACCTGCGGGGTCAGGTCGCTGGGATCGACCTGCCCGGTTAGGTTGCGGGGGTCAAGGGGGCAGCACCCCTTGCGGGAGTTTCCGGGGGTGGAGCCCCCAGAACAAACTTTAGAAATGCTCAAATGGTTTAGACGTTTCAAATACATAAACCAAGTGAATCCAATCCCAAAATGCATGGATTTGACATGGACATGAAGCCCTTGAATTATGGACATGTTTCTTTGAACTAACACTTGGATTTTGCAGGTTTGGAGATTTTCGGTCGACCTCTGGACCATTGGCGGTCGACCTGAAATCACAGAATTGAAAGAAGGCATCCTGTAAAACTAGCGGTCGACCGCCAGACCCCTAGCGGTCGACCGATTTTTCCAGCAACCAAATGGCTACAGGAATTCTCAGAGCGATCGACCGCTGGCCTCTGCAGGTCGACCGCCAGCCCCGATATGCCCATCTTTGTTGACTTTTTGTCACTTCGAGGAAAGCCCTTCCTCTTGATATTGCTTAATCCCAAAGCCACCAAACCCTCCAGAATTTGTGGATCTGGTCTAGGGCTTGTCCATAGACCTTCTAAGGGTTATAAAACATATTATTAGAGTCATAAACCTATCCATCCAAGAGATCCAAGGGGATATTATCCAAGGAGGAAGAAGAGGGTACTGTAGCTCCGTGAACAGTACCTCGTACAGCAAGTTCTTCATCTATCTCCAACCCATTCAAGGTACTTCTGAAGCCAACAAGCATCTATGAAGTGAAGAAGCAAGCAACCAACAAAGAGAGATCAAGGGAAAGGCTATCAAGAAGTAAGCAAGGTTTTCAAGAAGAGATCAAAGGAAGATTGTCCAAGTGAAGAAGAAGGGTACTGTAGCCGTGAACAATACTCCGTGTAGCAAGTGTTCTTCATCCATTCTCAACCCCGCAGCATGCATTCAAAGGGAACCCAAACCAGGAGTTTTCTAAACTAAGCCTCATCGTATTTATGTTTTGGATGTTGTAATTGTGTTCATCATAAACTGCAAGAACTTGTGTGTGTGTGGATCGTTGTTGGATCCGTGGTCGTGTGTGGTCGTCGTGTTTCATTCATGTGTGCGTAGGTCTTCTTAGATTTGCATGTGTGTGTGGATTTATCCAGATCTTAAGTGTTTGTGTGTGTGGAGTGCTGCACTTGTCGCAGCGTGTGTGTGTCTTGTTGATCCGCTTGTTGGATCGTGTTGAAGACCTCGTCTCCGTGTCTGTGTGTGTGTGTTGGGGCGCGTCCCCGTGTGTGTGGGCAGGTGTCGTCCTGCGTGTGTGGTTGGAGCGTCGTCTCCATTTGGGGATTTATCCCCGAGTGAAGCATCACTGAGTTTGGTGAGGGGTGGACGTAGGATTGCCGTCATTGCATCCGAACCACCTTAAAAACCGCTGTGCACTATGGTTTGATTTGTGTGGTTTGGTCCTTTTCTTCTACCTCCATTCTAAGTGAGTGTATGTGTTAATTGTTGTTATGGATTTATCTACGTATATCTTGCACATTCTATATCTCACCATACAAAGTTTGATAAATCTAATTTGTGTTCAAATAGTTTTGAATCTCTTAACTAGCATTCTATCACATATTTCAAAAAAGGCCAAAAGTTTTCATAAAATTTGTAAACACCCAATTCACCCCCCTCTTGGGTGTCATTGATCGCGGGACTTCATCGTGCTCGTCAGCGCGGGTCCAACCGCCCCCAACCACGTGTGCACACACAGACCGTGCGTCTCTGGTCTGGCCCTCTGACCGATTTTTCCCTCAGCCGGACTCTGGCTGGTAGACGTGAGGCTCGACGAAAATCAGTCTAAAACCGTCTCTCAGGGTAGCCTCGTCACCACTCCCTGGTGGGACCACTCGCGTGTCGGAAGGCTACGACTAGTGGGGAGTCACTAGTGTGACCACTCTTCAAGGAGAAACTCCGAGAATCACGCACGCACCCTGCGTGAAAGTCGAGAAGAACTAAGTGGCGCCGAGCCACTGGACTCTGGACAGTCCTCTAGACTCACTAAATCTAACGGTCCTTGAGTCACGAGAGTCGAGGTCAAGACCATCGTACGCAATGGCACAATGCCGTCAATCTAGCCTAATTCCTAGGTCTAAAACTACTGTAACACTAATACCGAGGCAGCTCACGAGCCGCCGAGGCCATTCCCTCGGGAAGAGAACTCAAGAGACCCTCCAGCCCCAGGCTGGGTGACTGGACTCACAGTCCAAGGCCAGACACACGGCACACGTAGAAAGCATAGAAGCACGATTCCCAAGGCAGCTCACAAGCCGCCATGCAAATTCCCCATCCCAGGGAAAAGTGAGAAATCTCCAGCCCTAGGCCGGATGATTGGACTCGCAGTCCAAGGCCAAACACTTGGCCCACTCGGGAACCATCTTCCGCAGAAACCCACGACATGCGGGGAAACCCACCGCACTCACACCGATACACGGTGACTCGATCGAGCGAAAACACGAAAGCCTGGAACACATGGGGTCACCCGGACCTATTACACCTAGGGCACGCCAATCGAGGTAATGTGGTACCTCCAGACACCCCAGAAACATGGACACAGAACTCACGGGGTGTCCAGAAAACTCACGAGGCCGAAGGTCAATCACTGGGTCACAACCGGGTCGACCTGAGACCAACACAACGCGAACTCGACATCGCAAGCACGGGAATCGCCTAGCGGTCTAACCTTAAACCGCCACAAGGCCTAGCGGTCTAACTTTGGACCGCCAAGGAAAGGCTAGCGACTTAACATTGGACCGCTACACACCAAAACCACGGACCCATAGCGGTCTACCCTTGGACCGCGAGGACTGGCTAGCGGCCTACCATTGGTCCACTAGAGAAACCATGGCAGCCTATCGTACGACCGCCAGACTAGAACCAAAATAAGGGGACTCTTAGTGGCCTACCATTGGGCCGCGAAGCAGAGCCTAGCAGCCTATTATTGCACCGCTAACGGCCCTAGCGGTCTATCATATGACCGCGAGGCCCAAAACTGACACAAGGGGGACCCTAGCGATCTACCCTTGGTCCGCTGGGAGTCCCTAGCGGTCTCTGGAACGACCGCTAAGGCGTCCCGAACCCGAAACGGCGAGAAATGCTCCAAAAATTCGATCCACGCCCCAATCACCCTGGGTGATGGGGAAACAAAGGAGAAACCCTTCCCCAAGCCCCTAGGCATTCAATGATGCCCTCAAACAACCGATTAACACATTAAAACGCTAGATCGGGCTCACACCCCCCAAGTCATGGTTTTTCCCCAAAACGGCAATAAACCCACGCTCGGCTCACCACTGGCTACCAAGTCCGCGGGAAATGAAATATACGAGCTGGGGGTCCATCTCCCTACCTTCACCGAAGATTCGACGCGCTGTGGACGCCGATCCGCGAAGAAAACACCGTGAAACCCTCGCCGTTCCATGAACCCGCGGCCGAACTTCCACGCGCCACCGGCCCTCGATCCTTGACCCCTTCCTCGTTCCTCGCCTCCCGCCATCACCGCCTCGCCCTCCTCCACCACCGTCGGCCGCCCGGGGAGAGTGGGAGAGAAAGAGATGAGAGAGAGTGAGAAAGAGAGAATGAGAGGGGAGAGAGAGAAAGTGGTTAATATATAGAAAAGCCCAAAAATCACAGAAATTCAGAAAAATACTAAAAATTACCTCCGCGATCTTCGGGAGGAGCACAACGCAGTGGTAACATCTCGGAGTCAGAGAACGACACGGTTCACCCTGCACAGAGTTCCGAAGGCACATCAGGGAAAAGTATGTGTAAAGTACAAAATACACTCCGAGACCCACGAAAATGATCCAAAAAATATATGAAAAATCCGAGGCATTACAGCCCTCCCCCTTAAAGAAATTTCATCCTCGAAATTCAGGACTAGCACCAAGTCACAAGGGAAGAACATTGAACCAACTGACAACGCCGTCAGAGCCCCAGCACAGAAAACCACGATTCTCACAAAAACACCGATCCTAAGGGACACAACCAGACTACCATTACGAACGACACCTCGCTCCGCACGCCGCACACACCGACCATCAGAGTAGGCATACACCAAATGACATAGTCCGGCATCACCTCAGACAACGCGAGAACCAACCATGGCACTGCTGCCACCATCTCGCTCACCGAGGAGACACAGTCCTCGTCACGAGAAACAGCTACCGATCCATCCTATGGTCGGCCGACAAAACACACATCAGCTTCACAGTCAGCTGACAGGTTGGTGCGGACACCAGGGCGACCACGTGACACGTCGGAGAACCGACGGTGCCATACGTGGAGCGCCAAGTGGACTACATCGGCTTATCTTCAAAATGGGGATAATTTGGCTTGAATTTGGACCTTTTTTGACATTGAATTGGGCTTGTAAAGGGTATTGTATATGTAATTTGCTAATGGGCTGGTTGTAAGGCTCCTAAAGGGCCAAATTGTTAAAGCCCCTTAAGCATTCCATAAGTAGAAATGGCCTTGGTCCATTTGTAATGGATCCATAAGCCATATGGGCTTCCTTCCTACATGGGTTCTCTAGATTGGATAATCTAGAGTGGGCTCTCTTCATTCATGGGCTTGGTTAAGCCATGGACACATTTGGCCTTAAGCCATCAAGGTTGGAATGGGCTTGATTAAGCCATGGCCACATGTGGCCCATTCAAGGCCCAAGATTGGGGCGCCCCCTCTTTTGGCTTATTAGGCTAGGAATTGTGTATTTTTATATTTCTTCCACTTCCATTTACCATATGGATTAATGGATGGCTGCTGGTCAAGTTCTAATGGCTGCAAATCTACCACCTTTACCTTGAAATTCAAAGGTAGGTGAGCAACCATGTCCCCTTGCCCCCCCTTTCCCCTTCACCAATGTCTTAATCCATGCGCACCCCTCCCCCTACTTGCATCTTGCGCAAGTCCCCTCCCCCCTACCCCTTCAATTTCCCTATATAAGGGCATGTATAGTGTTAATGCTTAATAGAATGAAGTTTTTTTGAAAGAAATTGGCAATAGAGAGTGATTCTCTTAGTGTAACCTAGGGTGTGACTCCCTTGGTGCTGTCCAGTGATTGGGCAGAACTAGGTCGTGTGACTCGACCGCGTATCCTCCCCTTCCTCTCATCTTCTTCTTCCACAAAATTTATCTGTGATACTAGGCCCGTCAACGGAGCAGATACGAAGCGAATATATGACTATCCGTATCCACTCCATTTTCCGATTCGAATTATCCGATTTTGATCCGCTCCGATTTGACTGAGATACGAAGCGAATATCTCACTATCCGTATCCGCTCCGTTTTAAAATCCGAATTATCTGATTCAAATTTAAAAGTATATAAATATAATTATAAAACATTAAAAGTATATAAAATATAATTATAAAATGTCAAAAAATATATAAAATAAATTTTAAATTAAAATACAACTATAAAATATCTAAATTTCTCTATAATATCATTTATTTTATAATAAATTATTTAAAAATATGTATTATATGATATATAATATTTCGAACGGATATTTTTCGAAGCGAATATTATAATATCCGTATCCGCTCCGATTCGAATTCGGATATTATCCGTATTCGAAAAAACGAATACGAATCGAAGCAGATCCGGATAATATCCGTATCCGTTGACAGGCCTATGTGATACCTCTGCAAGTTAGCAAACTTTTAGCTTTGGTTTCACGTCGATCGGAGTTCGCAAGCAACGGTGGCGATTTTTCTCGTGGAGGCGCGCAGATCTGCCCCAGATTGCTGCCCAGATCTGAAGATGACTGTGTATTGAATTCTTCAGCCCAACCCCGATGCCATCTGAAGTTGGTTCCTGAAGAGAAATCGTAGTAGTTCAAGTCCTCTTCGTGTTGCCGCTGGTTTTGTCTCGATCCGTGAAAGGTGCTGATCGTGACGGCAGTTCTCGTGGGATCGCGCGGGCTGGTCTAAGCAGGCCCGGCTGAGAACTAGAATCAACTTTTAGAGCCTATCCCGCTTCATCCGGCCAAGATCCATGTGAAAGATCTTCAAAGTATTTCTTCCTCTGGACATCGCCTACCACCTCCCACAAGGAACGCCCCGATCCGACATCGGCAACTATTTTCCCAACATTTTACCGTGTTTCTGTGCAGTTCTGTGAGCACAAAACCAGAACCTCAGAAGATTCGTCACTGCGCCCAGATCTGAAGGCATCTGTTGGCGATCTTCGGAGTGAAGATACTACATCCAGTCGCCAACATTCTCCAACAAATGGCGCTCCGATCGGGCATCGGATCTAACCGTACAAGCCTCCGCAAGCTCGCTGCGCAGGGTGACCAGCGCGGGCAGAACCGGGTCGGCTTTCCGTCGGCGTACCCGAGCGGCTCTGGCACGCGTTCCTCACCTCCTGCGAGTGTGGCCCATCAACCCGGGTTCCAGCAACCCCAAAATCAGTCATTGTAGCCCGATACCTCCCTGCATGGAGTGGGTATTCAGTTCTGAAAGTTGTAAAGGCAATTCATTTGTATATCGGGGTTGTTCGAAAATCGGCCGGGAGTTCTTCCCCACGCCTAGTCGTGGAGGTACGTGCTCGTTCCAACATCTACATTTGCTATTTAGTATACTTTCTATATTGCTGCGATTGTGAGAATAGGGCCGATAGCTAGTTCAAATTCACCGCGTTTGTGAGTTGTGAGCGCCCGTTCCATAGCTCTAGTCAAGCACCGAACTCGAATCGGTACCCTAGGCAACGGTGGTTTCTTAATCGCCGCGATCCCCACGTTTCCCTCTCAAGGGACGATCGTCGGGCTCAAGAGAGTCGCTGTTGAGAGACATCTCCACCCGGAGAATACTACGGTGGTCAGCCGCCCGGCTTGCCTTAGTGTGCTAGTGCTGGCCGCACACGAGTCGGTCGTACGTCTTAGCCCGAGTCGGTCATCCGTCCCGCATCACAGGTCGCACACCCTTCTCAAGGGAACAACCAATACAGAGCCTCCATCAGTTCACCCCTGGCAAGCCAAGCGCTCACAATAGCACGGGACCAACTTTGCCAGAACTCAAACTTCGACAAAGCCCAGATCTCATCCGGAAAACACACCACAGAACGGCCACCAAAAAGGCTTCACTGATACACAACTCTCACCGTTCACGATGCACAACCAACAACATCTTCTATCTGTGAAAAGACCATCCACTGATCGCCAGATACACGTCAACGGGAAACCTTCACCGGCCCAACAGGCACGATCCAACTCATGACAGGCCATCCGCTGACTCACACACAGACAATTACCACATCACGAGCTGAACTTCTCTAGGACACCGCATCCGATCTCGAGCATTGTGCCAACTCAACCCTCTCAGGGGAGCATGACAAAACCAATGACAAGGCTCAGGAGTCTTCGGTTATCACCTCACTCGACTCAGACTTACAGGGAAATCCTCCCATGCTAGTCACCAGACCAGGGATAACCACTCCAACGCCAACGTCCCATCAAGGACCACCATTTCCGATGCCAATCTCACTTAAAGGCCTCCGCCCACAGGCGTCACTCTTCCGTCTTATCTCATCGAAACCTTCGTCTCAATTAATCCAAGTGGGCACATGCCAATCTCGATCCTGCCCTTATCACAGAGCCATGGGACACCACCGGAATAATTCATGGCGCACATCTCTAGGGGAGAAAAGTGCCACCCAATATCAGAGCAACCTGGTCGCCAACGCCGCAACCAATGCACACGGGTCCCCAACAATACACACCTTATCATGGTCGACCACGAGGCTAGCATTACCAGCCACCCGCAGCTACCGACCGGAACCCAAAATCTGCCAGAGGTCACTTCCTCAAAACACGATCTCAACCGAGGACACAACCTCCAATACAAGGCGGGCACCAAGCCACCGACTCTAACCAACACGTCCTCGACCTCCGTCAGGCGACATCCTCAACAACCCCATCCGGGTCTAACATTGACGCCTGACACGGCTCCCATCACATGAACAGGGTATTCATGCGGCACACTTGCCATCATTTTTCCCCAACATTCCATCCTGCCAGTGCCAAGAACCACAATACCTCGAGCAACGGCACGGCAACAACACGTCTCACACAGAGGAACCAATCCTCCGATGCTCAACGCAACCTCAGGAAATCCGCCCGTAGCACCCAACGCTACGATCCTGAACCTGTGGGTTATGGGCCCACCAGGCTTCCGCTGCGCACTCTGATCCATGTGCACAGCCAATCACGGCAACTTGGGACTCGCCATCCCGACAATCCACAACTCGACTGGCCAACCTCAGAAAATAGGGTGAGGAAAGCTCCCTTACCTCAAACCCCAAGCACAGATTCTCCCAAATCTGGCAATCCTCTGCAACTCTGTAGGCTCCAAACCACCACGCATCGAAAAATCACAACACCAGCCGCAAATTCTCAAGAACACCGCCCAACTGGCACACGTCCTTCCGGAGTAGTGCCAACACCCTTACGCACCAGGAAAATGGGCACAACTCTCACAGACAACCACCTTGCTGAAACACAGGACACATCTCGCACGGATTTTATGGCACACGAGGCCAACCAATCCAAACACGCAATGCAAGACGATGAACCTTAGCCAAACATAATTTCTCCAACCAAAGGAGAAACTGACATACCTCCGATCAACGGAAAAACTCCACGCCCGACCTGATCTCGAATCTCGCGCACGCTGGGAACAGCACCTTCCAGCACAGAGAAACCCATCGCTTCCATCAGGTCAGCGCCTCCGACACACTCGGCGAGTGTCACGTCGGACCACGATCACAACATTTCTTGATGTACCACCACTGCAATTCCTTGAACTCCAACATGCCACGCCAAGAGTCGCAATACGAGCCATAATCGACAACCGTCAACGCTCATCCTCGAGTCCCGAAACCACCACGGAACCTTCTCATCTCAAACCAAATCCAGGGCGAACACAACCCATTCGCACGCAAGAGCGCAGGAGCAAGACTTACTGGGACACCACAGCCCAATCCTGCCTCAAAATCCACAAGAATAACTGGGACCGACACATCATTTCTGACGCCACAGAACACGACAAGGACATCAGGCTCGAAAATCAACAACTCACCGAGAAGATCCTCCGCTCACCCGAGCACACTTCTCGATCAGAGCACCCGCTCTGCCACCTTAAACCACAACCTTAACACCTCAGGGGCTGGATAAACCCACGCTGGAGTGGCCAGACTCAACAACAGCTCCCTCAAAGCACGCTCACAGCCACTTAACCACAAGCAATCCGCACCAGCCACCTGACCTCGCTACGAAAACCTCGAACGTAGCACTGCAGCAACGCACCTACCGGCAACCTCTGCTCAACGCAGCACAACTGGGGCCACCACCGATGAGGGAGAAAGCTCTCGACCTCGATCCTTAGACCCCACGCCGGCACGAAAGCCGCGAACAGCAACCACCTTCACAGCGCTACGCAGCGCACTCAAGCTCTCAAGCGAGAAACCAAGCGGGAAACAAACACAAAATCCTATGCCAGCTGCCGACTGTATTAGACCTTATGGACTCTGATCACTACAATATCTCGAATTCCTATGTACGTCCACAACCACTGCTCTGATACCATCTGTGACGACCTAAGATCCGGATACCGGGAAGAACCCGATACCATTCTAATCCTGGCCCGCCGCCCACGAGTCGGGAGGGCTCGGAAGGGCTAAAAGGAGTGTGGAGGTACAAAGAAATAGGAAATAAGGTAGGATAATTCAACAATTAACAGAAATAAATAAACAACTACTACAACAATAGAGTCCAGTCCAACAGAAAGTACAGTCTAAAGTAGTAAAACGTACCACATGCCAAGTGAACACTCGGCCCGGTGAAATGGCAACTAAGAACCTCGGAACAGCACCCTCGAACCTCGAGGAAGAATTACCGCACCTGAAAAGCAGGGGTGAGTCTCCTGTCACTGGCTCAGTAGGGATCCCACAGAACCCCAACCGAGAACAATGACGGTAGCGGAAAGGAAAGCAGCTACAGCTACAGCAGGAACAGCGAACCGGTGGCCGGTCAAAACTCGGCACTACAGCTACTCCTACTGTACCGGAAAGGAAAGCCCCGCTCTCACAAGCGGGAACCAGACTACACTAACACTACTTACCGAGGAAAAACTCACGGTAACCCCGCCGTAGAGGCATGTCTCCCAGGACAAGGTCAACTTGGACACGCTGCCCAAGGTGCAACCCCGGCCACCTGGTCGCGGGGACCGCATAACAAGACGCAACCTCGGTAAAACTATTGGCACCCTGGCCACTAGCTCGGAAATATCGGACGATCCAGAAAACCACATCTCGCAGACGGGAAACGGAACCCGAAAATAGGAGAGCCATGTCTCACGTGACAGGAGTACCTGCCCACCAGAAGTAAGGCCGGATGCGTTCACTGACGACTTAGACCGCGCCTCAGGTGTCTCCCTCCGGCCCAGCGGGAACTGAGACACCGTACAAGTAACCACAAAACAAGTGACTAGTTGGGGTCGCGCTCGTCAGCGCGGGTCCAACCGCCCCCAACCACGTGTGCACACACAGACCATGCGTCTCTGGTCTGGCCCTCTGACCGATTTTCCCCTCAGCCGGACTCTGGCTAGTAGACGTGGGGCCCGACGGAAATCAATCTAAAACCGTCTCTCAGGGTAGTCTCGCCACCACTCCCTGGTGGGACCACTCGAGTGTCGGAAGGCTACGACTAGTGGGGAGTCACTGGTGTGACCACTCTCCAAGGAGAAACTCCGAGAACCATGCACGCACCCTGCGTGAAAGTCGAGAAGAACTAAGTGCGCCGAGCCACTGGACTCTGGACAGTCCTCTATACTCACTAAATCCAACAGTCTTTGAGTCACAAGACTCAGGGTCAAGACCGCCGTACGCAACGGCACAATGCCGTTAATCTAGCCTAATCCCTAGGTCTAAAACCACGGTAACACGAATACCATGGTAGCTCACGAGCTGCCGAGGCCATTCCCTCGGGAAGGGAACTCAAGAGACCCTCCAGCCCTAGGCTGGGTGACTGGACTCACAGTCTAATGCCACACACACGGCCCACGCGGAAAGCATAGAAGTACGATTCCCAAGGTAGCTCACAAGCCGCCACGTCGATTCCCCATCCCAGGGAAAAGCGAGAAATCTCCAGCCCCAGGACGGATGACTGGACTTGCAGTCCAAGGCCAAACACTTAGCCCACTTGGGAACCATCTTCCGTAGAAACCCACGACATGCGGGGAAACCCCACCACACTCACACCGATACACGGTGACTCGATCGAGCGAAAACACGAAAGCCCGGAACACATGGGGTCACCCGGACCCACCACACCTACTGACACGCTAATCGAGATAACACGGTACCTCCAGACACCCTAGAAACATGAACACGGAACTTACAGGGTGTCCAGGAAACTCACGAGGCCGAAGGTCAACCATTAGGTCACAACCGGGTCGATCGGAGATCAACACAACGCGAACCCGACATGGCAAACACGGGAATCGCCTAGCGGTCTAACCTTAAACTGCCACAAGGCCTAGCGGTCTAACCTTGGACCGCCAAGGAAAGGCTAGCGGCATAACATTGGACCGATACACACCAAAACCACGGTCCCATAGCGGTCTACCCTTGGACCGCGAGGACTGGCTAGCGTCCTACCATTGGTCCGCTAGAGAAACCCTGGCGGCCTATCGTACGACCGCCAGACTTGAACCGAAATAAGGGGACTCTTAGTGGCCTACCGTTGGGCCGTGAAGCAGAGCCTAGCAGCCTATTATTGCACCGCTAACAGCCCTGGCGGTCTATCATACGACCGCGTGGCCCAAAACCGACACAAGGGGGACCCTAGCGGTCTACCCTTGGTCCGCTGGGAGTCCCTAGCGGTCTCTGGAACGACTGCTAAGGCGTCCCGAACCCGAAACGGCGGGAAACGCCCCAAAAATCCGATCCATGCCCCAATCACCACCGGGTGATGGGGAAACAAAGGGGAAACCCTTCCTCAAGCCCCTAGGCATTCAATGATGCCCTCAAACCACCGATTAACACATTAAAACGCTAGATTGGGCTCACACCCGAAAATCATGATTTTTCCCCAAAACGGCAATAAACCCACGCTCGTCTCACCACGGGCTACCAAATCCGCGGGAAACGAAATACACAAGCTGGGGGTCCATCTCCCTACCTCCACCAAAGATTCGACGCGCCGTGGACGCCGATCCGTGAAGAAAACGCTGTGAAACCCTCGCCATTCCACGAACTCGCGGCCGAGCTTCAACGTGCCACCGACCCCTGATCCTCGACCCGTTCCTCGTTCCTCGCCTCCCGCCATCGCCGCCTCGCCCTCCTCCGCCACCGTCGGCCGCCCGGGGAGAGGGGGAGAGAGAGATGAGAGAGAGTGAGAAAGAGAGAATGAGAGGGGAGAGAGAGAAAGGGGTTAATATATAGAAAAGCCCAAAAATCGCAGAAATTCAGAAAAATACTAAAAATTACCTCCATGATCCTCGGGAGAAGCACAATGCAGTGGTAACGTCCCGGAGTCGGAGAACGCCACGGTTCGCCCTGCACAGAGTTCCGAAGGCACATAAGGGAAAAACACATGTAAAGCACAAAATACACTCCGAGACCCATGAAAATGATCCGAAAAATATCCAAAAAATCCGGGGCATTATAGCAAGGCCCAAGAAGACCACCCAGGTTCGTAAATGTTAGTGGTAGGGCTAGCCAGGCTCAAACCAGTGGAGGTGGTGAAGGGGCACAAGGGGCAACTTCGGTTGGCCCAGGTCAGACCCGCGGGAGGGGTAGGAGAGTACCACCCAGGGGAGAAGTACCAGCAGGGCCAACAGCACTGACAGAAGCAGCCGGGGGAGAGGTAAGTTAGCACACATTAATGCTCAAATATGAAAATTTAGTGTCATGAAGTAGACTGATTTTATTACAAGTATAACTCATGTGAGTCCCACAATTCCATGGAGGCAAGGGGCTCCACAAGCACCAGCGGTGGAGACATTCGTGTGCACACGGTGATAAATATGGACAGTCAAGCATCCATTAACTTTGACACGCAGTCCTCCATGTTCAACTTTTAACAACCTCCGCCAAATTGTGAGTTTAAAATCTGAATTTAAATTTGTAGGTAAAAATTATGTTATTTCTAATAGTTAACACCCTCTTTGTCACATGTACATGACATTGACTGTTGTGAAGAATGTTGTTGCTGACTGGGTGGGGAATGCTTTTGTGAAGAATGCTGTTGAAGATATTGCCCACGATGTTTTATTTATGTTTTATGTGTTATTGTCCACAATTGTTCTTCATGTAAAACTGGAGAATGGTTAAACTATAAACTCATGAATATGAATTTTGTTGGTGATTTGAATGATACATGGAGCATAATGTATGTGTTGTTGTCCACAATTGTTCGTCATATATGTTGTTCAGTCACTGCATGTATGTGTTGTGCCCACATACACAACTATAATTTCCTAGTTCAGTCACTGCATGTGGCCTGGATTTATTTGATGCCAAATGCAAAAGAGTGAATGCAGGGAACACAAGAAATGAATACCATCATTTATATGACACGAATTGTTATGTGGGCATATCACTCATATACCTACATGGACCTTGTGGTGCATGTGTCTTTCACAAGGTCGGTGCATGTGTGGGAGCAAGGTCGGTGCACCTCACAACATCGGTGCATGGGTGGAAGCAAGGTCGGTGCACCTTCACAAGGTCAGTGCATGTGTGAAAGCAAGGTCGGTGCACCTTCACAAGGTCGGTGCATATGTGGAAGCAAGGTCCGAGCATATGTAGTTACAAGGTCGAAGCACATTCATAGAGGTCGGTGCACATGCGCATAGAGGTCAGTGCACATGCGCATAGAGGTCGGTGCACATTTTGCCTTGTACATAGAGGTCGGAGCACATGCACATAGAGGTCGGCGCACATGCACATTCAGGTCTGTGCACATATGAGAAGGTCTGAGCACATGTTGTTATAAGGTCTGTGCACATATGAGAAGGTCCAGACAGAACATCAATCAAGAAGTGTCGACTCTAAGAGTCGACATTTTTTCCAGGTCATGCCTTCTTGTAGCAGACAGAACATGGTGAGAATAGTGTCGACTCTAAGAGTCGACACTTCTTCTGGTGAACCCAGAACCAGTTTCTCCTCTAGTTTGGGCGGTTCGGATCTATCACATGGGATGGCTTGGGCACATAAATCTAGGCCCCAATCATTACAGAGGATGTTGGCTCGATGGTCCAAGGTTACAAAAGGAATTTATGAAAAGTAAGATCAACTTTTTCTGCTGGACCAATCATATGCAAGTAGAAGAAGCTTCTGTACGGTTCACTCCTTTTCTTGGGGAAAAAAACTCCTACGTGGATTGTACTGCATGATTTTCATTCACTGCCCAATAGGAGGGCCTCGTACCTCATCTGCAAAGGGCCAATCAGTGGCCATGCTCTCTACGATCTTAAGGCATCTGCTAATCGTATGGCCCAGGGAAGAAGAGGAAGAAGGAGCTGTTGCTGCTACCTTCTATGCAAGACAGAAGAGAAGGAAAATGAGAAGTTGCGAAACCATTTCCCATGGCAGAATACACTCCAATATAGGACTCACATTACATTCTACTAATGACGATTACATTCCACTAATGAACACTTGGGGCATATAAGACTAACGATAATAAGTGGCATTACATTCCTGTAATGACAATTACATGTCCAATATAGGACTCACATTACATATATCTCTCTTAAACCATTTTCACTTGAATAGGCAAATGACAATGAGTACCAATATGATAAAATACATCAGTAATTTTAAGTTTTTTAATTGCAACTCCATCCTCTCTAATTTCTTTGTCATGCATTCTTCTATCGCTTTCAGTTGATATTTGACATTCACAATATTGTAGGTAGTATCATCAACCCACTCAAAGAAGCCGCAATCCCTGTCTGTATTTGCATACGGACAACAATAGAAGCGCTTGCCTTTCAACCTCTCACGATTTGAGACGTAAACCCGACAATTACCCCTTCTACAATTGCATTCCATCGGCGGCACACGAGATGAGATGACAGCTCCTCGAGATAACTGCATTCCACTAGCATTTGATGACTGTATATGACATGAACAAATTATCAATCACCTGTCGTGCATGAATATTCTAGCCATCGAAAAATCATACCATTTCAGACATGGGGAGAATAACGGGGGCCAATGATCTCGTGTTGGGCGTGATGGCAAGGGAGATGGCTAACTTTGGGTGCGTTCGGGAAGGGAGATGCCAGTGTTCTATGCTGGTCATCCTACGTGATGATTTGTGATGCAGCTCTGCGGGTGGGGGCGGTGTGTCGCGATCGTCGGAGGAGAGGGATGAGAGGAGCCGTGCGCATCTCCGTGAGAAGGCGACCGTCAGAGGGCCTATGGTGGGGCGTCTATAGGTGGGGGCAGTGCGTCGCGATCGTCGAAGGAGAGGAGTCGTGCTACGGATGCGACGACGGAGGAGAGGAGCCACGCACAGCTCTGTGAGAAGGCGGGCGGCGGTGGGGCGTCTGCGGGTGGGGGCGGTCCGCAAAAAATCTCGGCGGTGGGGCGTCTGCGGGTGGGGGCGGTGGGGTGTAACTGTTGAAGAATTAGGGATTTTACAGGGAGTGCGTGAAGACGATGGTAGTTTAGGAATTTCACCTTTTTTAGACGGGATGATAGAATATTCCATCGAATATCCCTTTTTTTAACGTCGATGAAATAGATGGGCCAATCTGCTAGAGTTACATGATTTCAAGGGTTTTTTAAACAATAGTGAGATTTGAGAGACTAAAAAGTAATTCGTCATGTTTGTAGGGACTAATATGTAAAAATCCCTAAATTTAAAAGCATATTCAAAGATAGAAATACCCCTGGGAGCCGACGAGGTAATTAAAGAAAGTTTAGCTCTGCCTACATATAATTTTGAAGGCTTGTATAGGCTAACATAGTCGAAAGAGGAAAACCCTCGTTGCTGCCCACTAACCATAATGATCGTCAACCACTCATGCTGATGGTGTGGTCATACGTCACCTTTTGTTGTTTCTACTCTCGTAACCTTGAGTTATATAGCTGATAATTCTAAGTTTGAAAGTTTCGCCAGAAGAGTAATCCTATGAATCAAGATATATCATTTAAAAGGTACATTTTACAAGTCCAAAAATCTCATAATTTATTATCAATGAACCTTAACTTAGTTGATGCATCACATTTTTTGTTTTTTTAGGTGTCACAAACTCAAGTCCCACACCTCTCATGACGGTGTAAGAGGAGGATCTATACCCAAGTACTGACATTTTCTAAAATTTCTACTTATTTGTAATTTTGGCACAAAAGAAAAACTCTAATAATGTCAAGAAGAAGAAAGGGACACTTTCACTTTGACTTTTAAGTAGCGTTTCCAATTTTATTTAGCTGACTTTAATCCAAGAGTAGAAAAATTAGTTGAGAGTAATTTTTGAAGTTTTTAAAACATGTGATATTTTCTTTTTATCTCTCTCTAAAATTAAAAAGTAATATTTTAAACCATGATCTTGATGCATTTAATAAGTCTTTTGAAGAATAAAGTCAAAACCTAATGGAGTTTATTAATCAATACTTTAGCCTATGAGACGACAATAGTCAAAATGTCCAAACTGCCCTTCCACACCAGGTAAGTCACATTTCCTTCGCCTGGCTCCACTCCCAAGGCTAATTTCATTATTTCACAATTTTTTTTAAATTAAAAAATCTTAACTCACGTCAGTCAAGTCACCCGTTCGCATTGCCGCCAGCCGCAGCGGAGTCCAACCATGCCACCCTTTCCGATAAGCAAAGCTACCCTTAGAGAAATAAACATGCAAAAGGAAGGGACTTTTCTGGGAGAGTTGGGTTTTAACCCATGTTTGGGTAAAAAGCTAGGTGTGTGTGTGTGTATGTGATGTAGAAAATGAAGTAATAAACATGCTATGTTATGCTAAGAAAAGAAAGGGAGAAGAATAAGAGAAAGAAACTAAAGCAACTAGAAGCACTTAGAACGAGGAAAAAAATACGTCCCTGGTTGAAGCAATGAGATAGAAATGTAGCATCACTTCGTCCAAAGCTCTAGAATTTGTCCTCCCTAACCCTAGGCCAAAGGGGTCTATTTATAGGAGAGGAAAACTCTAGCTCGGATCTAAAGGATAAAGCCAGAAAAAAGAAGTCACAGGGGGATAATTCCATCCACAATAGGTTGGCAAGACTTATAGGGTGGATAAGAGATGCTCTGGATTGAAATCTTCGGGAAGGAAGCCCCAAAAAATGACTCTAGGGTGATCACTATCGAAAGAGACGTGTTCTAACTGGGTTGTATGAAAACCTAAGAATGTAGTCTATCGTACGACCGTGACTTGGTCAAAACGTGGTCGCAGCTGAGTCTGCCAGAACATGAAATTTTGTGAAAATTAGAATTTCAAGGCTTTATGTGGGCTACAAATTGGGTTGAGTGGGCTCATAATAGATCAAGGGATGACTCAACAACAATGAACAATTTGAGACATTATCAATGTGAATAATAGAAAGGCTCAACTTATGGGTCAAAAATGGGTGTCTACAAGTGAGAGTTTGAGATAGGCGGTAGCGGCAGGCCATGTCTTGCACAGCACGACATCGTGCCTAGTAGGGTTGTCAAGTGTCACATGGCAATAGTGAAAATAGCCAAGAGAATAGATTGCCTAGTAGATGAGTAAACCCACCCAATGAGTTGGATTCCTACTCTTACATGCGATAACAGTGAGGATTAAATCCATGATCTCCCTTACCAAGGGAAGGCGGTTGTCCCACTGAGCTATCACTAGGGGACGTCAATGATGGTGATCGTCATGGCTTGAGCTTGAGCTTCGTTACAATGAGGCTATCATGTGCATTCAACTATTATGTGTTTCTGGCAATTTTGTGCATTCAATGATTTGTACAAGAGCACGATGATAATAATTTATGAGTGATGGCTAGCCTATCCCTCCCTCCTTTCTTTGACTCTTTCCATCTCAAACATAAGGTGGTTATGGTTATGGACAAGGGTGCTCAACAATTATAGATGTTAGGTAGGCAAATTGTACTATTTTAGGCCCTCTTTGATAATCATACAAAACAAAGGCAGGACACTCATTTGACGAATAAGCAATTTGACCCATGATGGTTGAATGACTTATTCGGCCACAACAACATTTTTCTACCTAGAAACCCGAATAGCATCAGCACTCACCAAAACCGATTAAAGCATGTACTGGCGAATAGAAGGGAAACTTGCTCAAAACTGACGAGTACGTGTGCCAACCTTGGGTGGCATATTCTGTCATCAAAGAGGGCCTTAAGAGATAGATTCTTCACTATTCAAGTTCTAATTAGGTTTCTCTCTATTTTTCTTCATCTTTGTAGGCACAGGTAGAAAGTGGACGGAGGGCCTCACTTTTTGGCCTGCTAAAGAGAGAGGAAGAAGAGGATTCCAATTTCCCGCTCAGTTTGATAAAACGTGGTGGTCATAGGGACCGCGTTCAGGTCAGGAAACTTTTAGAGACCGCGCTCTATTCAGAACACACACTTCTAAGAGATAGCATTCTCAATCAGGGGGCGTTTGGCTGAGCTTCTTCTTTCCAAGGTAAGTAGCGTGGTTTCAATAGTCTTTTTAATGTAAATTGCATTATAAATCCTTGGTGGTGGTGACCATCACAGTCACATTTCCTCTTCCTCACTTTCATTTGCATCTCATAACATCTATGATCTTTACACCTTTCTGACAATCACGGTGAGACTTCTAATGCCCATCGCGTTGTTTACTGCCTCCATGCTCCCTATTGGTGTGTTTGTGTATTTTTAGGTCTATTTCCTCACATTTTTCCTTTTATTTTGAAGTTGTTTTCTGTCCCTGGTTAAACGCAACTTACCCAGGAACTACGTCGAGAAGGCGTCCTCTAAGAGCATCGCATTCAGGTACATTCATCGATGTGTGGATTTCTATCTTATTTTCTAGATTGTGGTGGTTGTCCTTGCTTTGTCTTGTCTGTCTACGTTAGGTCATCACATTTACTACTGTTTGCTCTTGTTTATTCTCTTGATTTTTAGTCATAGGTTAGAAATTGCATGCACTCTGGTACACATAGGTCATTCATTCTATCATATTTTAGTTCATTGTCCTACCTCACGTATTTCTCTCGGCTGTGAATTCCTCATTGTCGACTAGGAGTGTTTACTTGGGGACCTCCGTCAGTCTCTGCAAGTCATAAATTCCCACACAAATGCCGAGTAAGTTATACCCGGTGCCCCCTTGTGTCCTCATTGCATATGTGCATCAAAACTTAGGTCCACCCAGAGTTCGAGATCCTTTCCCTTTAGGAGTCTTACTACTTGAGGGAATTGCATTTAATTAATTAAAATATTAAAATGTCAATTTGAACTCCTAAAAGTCACCTCATCATCATAACTTGTTTGCTTTGGGTTAGACCCATGTTTGCACTTCCTTGTTTGAATAGATTTCTATTTTTTTTGTGACCTTGTATGATTAGAATTGTGTGTTAGGTCTAAGTTGTTTCCTTGTTTTATGTGGGGTTATTTTAAGGGTCTAGGTTCCTCTCCTGAGGAGTCTTCCATCATGCAGTCCTATCACAATCCCCTTTTCAAACCCAATGAGTCCACTCATCCCACTTCCTTCTCCTATGAGAAATCCCTTCCTCATGGGCTCTTTGAGGACTCCACCCAACCTAGAGTTGCCACTCTCCAATCTGGAGAAGGTTCGGCCCCTCCTCAAGTTGATGAAGGAAGGCAAGCTCATCTGTCACCTCCCACTTTTAAGGAACAATCCACTCAATTATTTTGCATGATGGCCCACATGAGCCCCGAGCAACTCCAGGTCCTGTTTGCAAATGTGGTTGCCTCTCACTCTCCTCAAGCAGTTCTTCTTCCTGTGCCTTCTGCCCCCACTAGCAAACCAAAGGGGACCCCAAACCCACTTGATCTCACCTTTGCTCAGCCCAAAGCCATCCAATTCACTACTCTAGAAAAGGGATATTACTCATATCCGACCCAAGCCCAAACATTGCAATTATCCAAGAATAAGGCCGTGGTCCCTCCCTCTCCTCGGGTTGCTTATTCCAATCCCACTCCCTCGGCCCCAAAAGCCTTTCGAAGTGAGTTCACACATGTCCAACCCAAGATGACCCACTTCACTACTCCGAAGATGGGATACTCTTCGGCCCATTATCCCTAGCCTAGACCATCTTCCTATCCTGTGAATCTTCACTATGATTCAAGTCACCATGCTTAACCTATACCTAAGAACAACTTGCCGATGTGCTAAAGTAGCTTGATCAACTGCAAAGACATTTGGGCACGAAATCCATGGTTGATGTCCCAATCCCAAGCTTCCATAATATTCGACTTCCTCTATAGGCTAAACTTTATAATTACCATAAATATAGTGGAATTGGCAATCCCTATGACCACATTAGAGGCTTCTTCTATGAATCCCCCCAATATCAAGACGATAACTGCCTCATGGCCTATCTTTTCGGTCGCTCATTGGAGGGGACAACTTTGGAATGGTTCTATTATCTACCTCCTGAAGAGGCCGAAGATTTTAAAGTGGTGAAGAAGAAGTTCATATTGTGATTCCAAGATAGGGTTGGGCCATAATACTCTGTCACTAATCTAGTAGCCAAAAAAATGAGGGCGAATGAGGACTTTGGTACCTACGCTGACAGGTGTAGGTAAATGGTTGAACGTGTCTCGAGTCTCCTTCCGAAGGGAGAGAAAATCAAGCTCTTTATAACTAATGCCACACCAACTTATAGGAACATCATGGCCTTAACTGATATCACCAATATGCACTAATTGTATAGCTGGGCCCACTTCATTTAATCCCACTTCAAAGATTCACCTATCTACTCATTGCTTAAATCCCTAAAGCCCAAATACCCCAGAAAACCACAAGGCCCTGTCACTAAGGCGATCCAAACCAATGAGCAAGTGCAAGCCGTGAGTTACCCATTCAACAACCGCCCAGCTATCTCGCCAACCAACCAATAGCCCACCTCACCCATCGACCTCCACAAAACCAACAACCTCCACCGCCGCAATAAAACCAAGTCCCTCCACTCAACGGCTATGCACTTAGACACTGGCTCCTAAATGGGCCCAATATTCTCCTTTGTCGGAAACCCTCCCTGATGTGTTCTTAACTCTCATGACTATAGGTGCCCTTCAACTTCTTTTGGAGAGACATACTTGGAATCCTGCGGTGGACCAGTCTAAATATTGCACATTTATCGGCAACCCAGACACACTCTCAAGAATTGTCTTTAATTCCAGGATTTGGTCTATGATTTACATGATGAGCAAAGGATAGATTGGGCCGAAATGCACAAGGTTATTATGGAAATAAAAGAGAAGAGGAGACTGCAAGGACCAAGACAACAACTGCAGTGTCAGATGCTGTAGCAGCCACCACAGGACTTGGGGATTGTCCAAAACCCCCTATCGAACCATCAACCCACTCTTGACCTACAAGCACTGGCACCGGCCCAAATGAACTTCATCGGGCACCACCCGGCTCCTAATGATAATTGGGCGTATGATGATGAGTCACCGATCCAACAACTGATGGCTCTTAACCACTCCCATCGTCTAGCCATATCATTAAGACCTTCTCCTCCATCGATCCCTTCAGCCAGTGCCATCACTTTACCCGCCACTTCATACACTCATAGTGTTGCCTCCACAACAACAATTCTAGTTACCTCTACTATAACCACACCGCCATTCACTGCACTCCTTTTCCTTTCTGAATCCATTAAGCCTTCCACCATCATTCCCCCCACTACACCTACGCCACCTTCTACACCTCTCGTCCTTCCAGTTGAATCCATTAAGCCCTCTGCTATCACCCCCACTACCTCCATTACACTTGCACCGCCATCCATCAAACCCTTCCTTCTGGATCCATCAAGCTCTCTGTCATCCCTACTCCCATTATATCCTTGTCATCTATTGAACCCATTATCCTTCCCCCATCTCGGCCCATAAAACCTGCCACTACTGTTCTCCCTAGCTCATCGAATTTGACCATTGTCCCCGTAGGCCTATCGCCGGCACAAAACCTAGCCATCCAGAGCGGGCACATGTTTCATAGGGACTATCCATCATGATTAGATCCATTGGTAATTCCCAATCCTCGCAGCAAGCAACGGAACAAGAAAAGGCTGACCCTCCCATGGGTATTCGATATGATTCGCTACATCATCTGGGTCAAATGCCCACAAGGATATCGATTCTTGAAATTAATTCATCAAGATGCTCCCAAGAAATTCCTCCAAGAAGTCATGGTGAATGAAGATATGGTAGCTGATATCAAATTCTTGGTCTTGACTACGATCAAGAAAGGGCTAACCATCACCATCTCCAAAGCTGGGCTAGCACCTCCGGAAGCCGAGCGGATACCACTATGCATTACTGTCACCATCAATAAATTGGCCAACAATAAGCTAGCCGATCGGAGAGGCCTTGGTTATAAGGAGTAGTTAGGGTACAATGGTGTGAAGGCTAGGATCATACAACCTGAGGGCTATGGGCACAACTCCATCTACCACATGACCGCGATGCTCGCATACAAGGCATTGAAGGGCTCATGTCACCACAAGCAAAGGAAGCTCAATGATCCAGGAACCGACTAGTATAGGTGGTTCGATATGGAAGATTTTGTCATGACATTCGGTCGACTATTTTGGGAAGGCAACCCGACACGACCTCCTACTATGACAGAATTGGCGAACCCTCCTACTTCTAGGAGGCCATTGCTCAGTTTATTCGCAGATCAGGGAAAGCCAGATGTTTTTTATAAGAAAAGAAGCTCAATTGATGACTTGGAAAGAAGGCAAGGTTTAGCCATCCATCTACCTATGTCGCCTCTTGTTTGTTCTTTATCCTCTAATCAGTTGACTTCATACTACCTACACCCCCCTATTTTGGTCCACCTATCCCTACCAGTCATCTTACTAGTTGGCTCTGATCTTCAATTCACTTCACATGGTTCCTCTCAACCTATCAAACCCCCTTGATCCCAACTTGCTCACACCTCAACCCTCCTGCTTCATGATCTCTAATAAATCTTAGCACCAAAACAAAAGGAGGTCAATTTTTTAATTGAGATCTTTTCCTAGGAACTTGCTGCCACTGACTCGTCTGCTAGCCTTGATCTCTCCCTCGGGTGGGATGCCCTCTCTTCCCTTTCTTAGGTGCTCTTCTTGAGGACCCTACGTCCTCCCCTAGCTTAGAATCGAGTGTAGT
This sequence comes from Amorphophallus konjac, assembly GCA_022559845.1. Classification (NCBI taxonomy): domain Eukaryota; kingdom Viridiplantae; phylum Streptophyta; class Magnoliopsida; order Alismatales; family Araceae; genus Amorphophallus; species Amorphophallus konjac. Next base: position 292,311,166 of record CM040122.1, on the reverse strand, counting down.
CAAGTTTGTCAGTAAGGTAGGATCGAGTCATAATTTAGATGGTCCTTTCAACACCCTCGCGAGGGAGTTCTAGCCCTCACCTCTCTTCCCCTTTTCCTTCTCATCTAAGTCTAGTCTTGTCAACGCTCCATCGTTCCCTTCTATATCTTATCATGTCATGCAGGGAATGCAAGTGTTGTGATGATCAAAACTATTTCAAAATTGAGAAATACTTCAGGAAATTCATGAAAAATGTAATGCAAGGTACTTTTTATTTGCATAAGAATGTACTTTCATTTTTGTTATCTCATTTTTCTTTATCCATGATTACAAATAAAGGTGTCTAAAACATGATTATGAGTGGTAGTCTAAGAGTCTTGTCATAGGTTAAGTCAGACTTAAGTTTACTTCTGCAGCACTTAAGCTATGATAACGTTACACTGGGAGTCCAAAAATCCTTCCCCAATCCTTAGGGGTAGTGTTGCATCCCCTAGTTGATTTTGGTGCTTGGTTTTAATGATAACAAACCGAGTGTTCTTGTGTGTATGTGCTTCATTGAGCAACATGTTCAACAAACCAAGTGTGCTTGTGTATGTTTAATAAACCAAGCGTGTTGTGTGTATTATTGAGCAACATGTGTGCAACTTGTTAAATGAGTTGAAGGATGGCTTCAAAGAAAGTTTATGTGAAGATAGCGTGTTAGCATGTTGAGTATTTCTGAATGAGAGTTCTTATTGAGTAAGGTTGTTTAAAGAACTCGTAACATTTATGCAAATTACTGAGTCATCTTGCATTGCAGGAACAAATCCATGATGGACATCATTTGGAAGCCAAAAGAATGCATGCATGAGTTATCTTGCTATCCATGATTCAAACAGGTGATAAATGATATTTTTGTTCATCAAGAATTGGTGGTAAGACCTTGAGTTTAATGCATTTTCTTCATGAGGTTTTAAGGCTTGTATAATGTTCAAGTTCCTTATATAAATCTTGGTTGAGATTGGGTTGATGATGCTCATACTATCCATGAATGCATAACATTTGTTTTCAATTTTTTAAGTTGTAAAAATTGGCTCTGGATTTGCTTCAAGTCGACTTGGCATCCTGACCAAGTCGACCTGAGCAGAACAACAGAAGCTAAGTTGACTTCTAACATGGGCCAAGTCGACTTGGTCTTCTGGTTGAATGTGTTTCATGCTTTTGGTTCATGGGGCTGTTGAGGCTCTATATGTGTGTGGAAGGACATGAGGTGGGTGATGGTTTTTGGTTGCCTTGTAATGGTTTAATGCTCATTTGAATGCGTGAATGATCAATTCATATGTGCTTGATTTAACTCCCTTCTAGGTTGATTTTATTCTAGCTTGAACTTCATGTTAACCTATGCAATGGAAGTTAAAATAGCTAGAAATGGTTATATTGCATTCAATCTTTTTCTATCTCATGGGGTTGTGGAGATTATGAAAAAGGGTCATTTTAACATGAGGTTTCAAGGGTCTTTTGTATAGTTTTGAATGCATTCCATGCATACTCCTCTTGAGGTATCAAAAGCCATGATGGTGAGTATTGGTTGAGATTCTCATATAAAACTTGATAAGCTAACTATATACTCACTTCATATGTTCATGTATGTTCATGGATGTTCTTCATAGAACTCTTGAGAAAGTGTTTTAAGCCATTCATATGAATCTTACTGAAATTGATCCTTAGTGTGGAAATGTGTTTTGAGAATGTTTATGTAACGCCCGGTAATTTTGAAATAGGAATAAATATATTTAGGAAGAAAATCTATACATAATGATAAATACATATTCTTACAAATAAGTATATAATGTTTAATAAATAAAATTTATTCAAATAAATAAATGTCTAAGTGATATTCCTTTAGGGATGGAAGTAAAAGTCTTGCTAGGATCGAACCTGTCTATGATACCCAAGACCGTGATTAGAAAGGGTGTTAATACGGAATAAAGAGTTATTTTTAAGAAGGCATTTAATTCATATTCTACTTCTATTTTGAATTAAATTAAAATCAACAATTAGTTAAGACCCAGACCTTGTGTACAATCCCGTGATTCCCTAATGAGCCTTACAAAAAGATCTCATAGATCCTACCCTTAAATTTTAAGGGATTATGAATTTAGCATCATTTTTAAGTAGCCATTTAAAGTCAATATGTATTTTTATTTGAATTAATAATCAATAAAACCTTGGAGAAAACGTTAATTTATATTTTATTCACAATTTAGAAAATTTAATATTTCATATTTGTTACAATATATTTTTATTTGAAGGAATAAGGGTATATTGATAAGGTTTAATACATTAAAGATAATTAAAAGGAGATGGGATGGACATATATACAATTTTGGTTAGTTATGGTGACAAGAAAACTTTACAAAAAAATCACGACCCCTATAGGACGTTTTCACGTACCAACAACGTTGTATGTGTCGTTATATCAAATAAAATATATAGATAATATAAAGGGGGGGCATATATATAAAATTAGTCCTTTGAAGAGTGCATGACAAGGGCACAAAAAGTGAATAGGGCCCCTTGTTCTGTCGCATTAAGCCAATACAACGACAGGTATAAAGTTGATATTTTATTAAATGTGAATAGTGCGTCAATAGTGCCACTTTTTAAATTAAAAGAATTTTATAAAATTAATTATATAAAAAATAAATAAAAATGGAAAAACCGTACCCATAAAATTTCATAGCAAGATCGCGTCAAATAAAAAAGATAAAAATCTATAAAGATTGTAACACTATAAAATAAACGTTAAACATGGCTTTTACCTGGGCACGAATTTCTTAAAGATAAGTGAGGTAAATGACAGCCGTACTTCACTCCAACTGGGGGAAACAAAGGCTATTATTCCGAGAAGGGATTAAATGAGGGAAGGTATGAATTTCAATCGGATTCTTACATGAAGAAGGTTAATTCCAATTAGAAATCAAACTGTGAGCTCTCTTCCTCCCTATAAATACCAAGCTCCAGCCAACCCTAATTCTGTTCTTCCTCCATCAACCTCTTTCCCTTCGATCCAACTGGTTGGCTTCCTCATCACCATCAACTTCAACCTGCTACTGTTGTTCTGCTATGAGTTCTCATCTTACTAAACCCAAAGTGGAGGTGGTTAGAAAGATTGCTACTATTTCTTCTTCCTAATTCTTCCTTCTGCTAGTGCCTTTGCTGAAGGAAGTTGCTGCATTTCAGTAAACGAAGCTGCTGTGTGAAGTTGCAGTGCGGCTACTTCATTAAAGAAATTCTTCTGAAGACTACTGTCGCTTCTCGGAAGCTATCACAGTGCTATTTTGATTATAACAGAATATAGTTCTGTTCTATCTCTTCAAATCTCTGTCCGTTTCCTCAGTCAAGATCAACCCAAGGTAGGTGTTCTCAATTGCTAAGCTTAACTTAGTAAAAATAGGAGTTTTGCATGCATATAGATCATTTAACCATATTTATATGGCTTTCTGTTTTAAAATTTCGGATATCAGTGAAATAGCGACCTAGACATAGGCGCTATTTTGAATTCACGTCTTTATGTCAGTCGTTGTTTTAATGATTAATTATTAAACCCACATATTCAAAATTTAATAACTTGAAATTTGGACATCTAATCAAATATATGCGTGCATTGCTAGATTCCTGATATTTTTCTATACCCATTCATGTACTTGTCCTTGGAAAATCATTTTATTTGGAAAAATGACACTATTCATGCAATTTCTACACTTGAATGAATAGCGACCCTCACCCTGTCGTTATATTGAAACTAGCGCCCAAAGCATGAGCGCTATTTATTGAAACATGGCACGAACCAAGGCGCCAATTTGTGAAACATGGCTATGCCATGGGCGCTAATTAAAAGAACCAAAATTTGAACTAAAAGATGTAAGAATTCCCAGAATTATTTACACTAAAAATGGAAATGAAATTAAGAATTAATGGTTGGGTCACACGCGCGATTTAATAAATAGTGGTTGTATCCCAGGCACTATTTAAGAAATAGAGTCCATGACCCAGGCACCATTTTCTGTCCTTTGGATTTTCCCGTTGTTCCATATACACCCTTCCAATGGGTTACATACATGGCACTATATTCCATCCGTGAGTATAGTCCCACATTTCTCGGTGATTTAATCGATTATCCTCTACTTTCTCGGTGACATACAAGCCCTTCGTTAGACGTTCCGTTCCTTTGGACCGGTGAGTTAGTCATAGAGACCTCCGTAAGTCTCCTCGAAGCCTTGGATTCCCTCAAGACCGATTGAGCTGGTTGTACCATAAAAATCCATAACACTTTTATTACCATGTCCCTCTAGAAACATGGTATACCGGCCCTCATGGTATGCTAAATAGCTACCATGAGATTAATTCTTGAGCTAATGGAATGGGAAACCATACCATTGCTAATCATCTTGGATTGCGTGCCTCCACGTAGACATCAATTCTTTTACCTTATCATATACAAAGAACGAGCGCTCATGTGTTTATGAACGCTTATTCGCGTACTCATGGCACCAACTAAGGAGCCAATTCCACCTAGTTTTCCGATATATTCCGCAAGATCTACCTTAAATTTCTACAAGTTTCATTCCCTTGGAATTCTACATTGGCTATAACTATCGTGGATGTCGAAAGTGCATTATACAATGCCTGCGCATATAAGGGCCCGATCTGGTCCTGGGAGGAGCACCCAAAAGTACTAGTGCCCATGGGAGTTGTAATGATCGCAGTGTGGCATTGCACCAAAGTACTCGTCGTTCTAGAGATATTCCACTACTCTCTCTCGTGACTTTACATGATATTACTTGCGTGCGTGACTCGTCATGGTACTTGCTAGAACTCTAAATAGTCAATATCTCATGCTCGATACTATCTTTAACTTTTGCTTATCACGTTTTACTAGAACTCCCATATCTCAATTTAATCGCTATACTTGCATTCTATTTTTGCGATCATTCATGTATATTAGCCTTGCATTCATGTAATATGTAATTACTTAAAGCTAGCTTGTTCTTGTGATATAATTCATACTGAGCGTTCGCTCACCTAGTTTATTCCAACATTTTTCAGGTAATCAGGTGGCTAGGGAGACCGAGACTCACACAGGAGGGACAAGTGTGCAAGCGAGCTTCGGAAACTAGTGAACCCGTGTCTTTTATCTTTCTTGAGTCTAGCTAGTATTTCCTATTAATTGTCTAGTCTAAGTTCACTAGCGTGTCTTTGGTCTTTCCATTATGATGTGGTTGAGTCTTCAAGTTCTAAAAATTGAAATTGTAAGAGACTTATATTTGAAATAAAATTTTTATTACTCCAAATTATTTGGTCTCATGCCATTACTCTTGATCGTTCACGACTGTTTAACTGCCACGTTCCGAGCAAACGACACGTTCCGCTGCTATCGGTTCGGGGCGTGACAGTTTAATAGGCCACCAAGACATCAAGAGTTTCATCAAACATTAGGTGGCATTCATGCATATGAAAAACTCATTGAACTAACTTGTTTTTTTTTGTTTTATAGATTTTGGTCGATCGACCAAGGAGCTTTCGTCGACCGATTCTCCCAATGTTGGCCGGTTTGAAAAGTTTCAGAGTTCGGTCGACCGCCCCTCAATTTCAGTCGATCGATTCCATCGGGCTCCGGATCAGGTTTGACGAATCACATCCGAAACCCATCAAACTTGATCCATTTGGGTCATATCTTTTACCCTTATGCCCCTGGGTTCTTGGTAGACTTATTAGGGTCATTTTGGAGGGTTCTAGAAAGGTTTTATTGGTCTTTTGCACTCTCTTATATATACATACATATGACCTACGAATTTCAAGGGAGAAACCCTTATGTGCTGATATTTTCTATCTTGTAGGAGAAGAAAGGGAGAAAGAAGAGAAGGAGAAGAAGCCAAGGTGGATTTCATCTACTCCAAGGCGTTTCTAGAGATCGTGGAAGAAGAGAAAGAGGAGCGGCTTGAAGAGAGGAATAAGAAGACGCCAAAATCATAATCATCCGTCTACGACCAAAGAAGGGCTGGATCATTTAGAGAAGGGGGACCTTTGCTCTTGTTATATTCTCCTTGTTTTAGTCTTAAGAGTTCATTTGGGGCATATTGTATTTATTTGTGAACGTTTTACTCATTCCTAAACGAATATTGTTTGTGGATGTTCGGAGATTTGATCTCCGAGTTGTTGTTAAGGTTGGGGAAGTTGTTCCCCATGCGTTGCTGCGTTTTAGCAGCATGTGTGGGTCCTTGGTTGGGTATTGTACCCTGTGTGTGTAGGTTTTACATGTGTTTCAGTTTTGGGGTTCGTCCCCGTGGTCCGGTTTAGTGTAGACCGTGTGTGTAACGACCCGGAGATCCGGATACCGGTAAACCGATACCAAGAACTCGGAGACGCCACCAAAGAGGCTGATGAGGTCCCGGAAGGGTTGGGAGGATTGGTCGAGGAGGTGTATAATGAATTGGAATCATACGCGCATTTATAAAATAAAAATTTTAAGCGGAAGCAAAATTAAATAACAGAGTGCTATGATTATACATATTAATCCAGATCCATACTTCACGAGTTCGACACTGTACAAGAGTCAAAATAAACAACTACACGGGGCATACCCCGGCCAAAAGAGAACAAAAGACTGACGAAAGGACCAACCACTGCTGGCGTCTAAGACTTCCCGCCAAAAGCACAGGAGAAACTGGCGGTCTGCTGCTACGGCTCACCTGAATAGGAATGGTGAGTCTCACAACAAAGACTCAGTAGGGTTCACGTGGATCCCTACCTCGCAACTAAGATATAAAGCAGTTAAACATGCAATAGCATACAAGAAAAGACAAGAAATAAAGCTACAGATGCATGTGAATAAATCAAAGGCAGCTAACTAAAATGCCATTTAATATAAACATGAGTGCTCGAAATCTACCAATAGAATAATAAATCAACCATTCCAAGTGACAGGAGAGAGAAAAGACCACCAGAAAGAAGACAAGACACGTCCACTGACGACTTATACTACGTCTCAAGTATCTACGCAAGTCTGGATCGCGACAAGCGAGACACGTAACAGTAACCAAGGACAAGAACTAGTCAGGGTCACACTCGTCAGTGTCAGTCCAAGCCCTTGACCACGTGTGCATACACAGGCTCAATACCTTGAGCCAGGCCTCTAGCTAGTTTCCCCCCCCCGAAGGACGCTACTGCCAAGCAAGGGGGCCCACGGGAACTAGCTTAAAAACCATAAACCGGGACTACCCCGTCACCTCTCCCAGGTGGGCCGACACTCGAGGTCGTCGGGCTATGACTAGTGGTTCCATCACAAGGAAAGAGAAAATAATTTCATTGGGATCTAAAAACATGCCACAGTTTATAAGAATATTTAAACATGGCGTACATGCAGTACTAAATGCATAATTAAATGAACAAGATTGAATTTGAAATCTGCAGGAAATAAACGGTCTAATATAGGGCCGCTGCAATCGTAAATGGTCGAACGACTGACCGCCAAATGATGCTATGCAGTCTACTAAAGGGCCGCTAGGATCACACCGCCCTATAGGTTAAAAGTACTCACGCTGTCGATATTTGTTCCGCGAAGGGTCCAAAAGCGGTTGTACGATAAGCCGCTAGAGGGCATAAGCGGTCTATAAATGTGCCGCGAGGCTCCACCGCCTTACAGGGTCAACGGTCACACGCGGTCGAAGGTTCGACCGCCAAGGTCAGTAGCCGGTCTATGGGTGGACCGCTACAAGGTTGGAAACGGTTTATCTGTGGATCGCTAAGGTTCACCGCCATACTGATTTCTGTAAACGGTCTCTGGTAGGACCACTACCCTACTAGAGAGCCGAAAACGTGGGGAATGCAATGGCATCCCCTCCCAATTGATTCCAATCGATGGGAAATGAAGATCTAACCTATTCCCTACCTTGCCACCATAATTCCACAATAGGTATATGTCTAAAAACATAACTACAATGGGCATGGAAGGATTAAAACATAAATGCAACGTTAATGCTCCAAAAACCAAAATGACGATGTGCATGCCGTTTAAGACATAAGGACGATGGCCATGGGCAGGAAAACAATCCTAACGAGGTCGGGTAACCATCCCCCTACCTATTTCAAGCCGAAAACACCGATCTTCCGCCGCTCCGCACGAAGAATGCCGCGCCTTCTCACGTGGATTCCCGCCTCTACGCTTCACGGCCCGTCTCTAGGACGACGCCGCCGCTCTTCCCACGTCCCGAGCTCGCCGACACCACCACCTGCACGTCCTGCAGCGCCCCGGGGTGAGCACACCACGAGGGAGCAAGAGAAGAGAGGGGGGTCGCACGCGGGAGAGAAAGAGAGGGCAAGGGGAGAGAGAGAGAAACCCTTCGTGGGTTTCTGACAAAAAAAAGATTTTTTATATTATTTTTTTGTGAAAAAACCTTAAATTGATAAAAGGCTTTAAAATAAGCAATATTGTATATATGCCGTATTTGATTTCTAAAAGCTTATACAATTTGATTAAGCCCATTAAACTAGGCCCATTAAGCCCAATAAAATAGCCTAAATTCACGAGTCTTTCCACCTTCAAAACTAATAAGGATTCACTAAGAATCCATTATCTACCGGATCTTACAGTCCCTCCCTCTTAATAGAAATTTTGCCCTCAAAATTTAAAGGAAGTATAAGGAGAGAACTGAAAGAAAATATACCTTATATGAATAAGGAAGGAAACTATTGACGCATTTCATCTTCACGTTCCCTAGTAGCCTCATTACCCGAGTGACGCTGCTATATTACTTTTACCAGAGGGATTACCTTATTTCTCAGTCGTTGTTCATGACGATCATCAATACGAATTGGATACTCTGGCGTGGATAAATCCGCTGTCACTTCAGGCCACATCGAATCATCTAATACGTGAGATGCATCAGGAATATATTTCCTTAATTGAGAAACATGAAGCACATCGTGGATTGCTTGCATCGCCGATGGTAACTGAAGTCGATACGCCACTTGGCCCACACGTTCCAGGATAGGAAACAGACCAATATATCAGGGACTAAGCTTTCCACACTTCCCAAACCTCATCACACCTTTCATCGGAGATATCCTCACAAAAGTAGAATCTCCAGGCTCAAACTGTAATGGTCATCTACGCCGATCTGCATAGCTTTTCTGTCGACTTTGAGCTATCAACATTTTCTGCCTGATCAGGCGCACCACATCAACACACTGCTGAATCATATCTGGTCCTGTCAACAGTCGGTCACCAATCTCAAACCAGTCCAACGGTGTATGACAAGGACGCCCATACAAAGCTTCATACGGAGCCATATCAATACTGGAATGATAACTATTATTGTATGAGAATTCCACCAATGGCAAGTGTTGACTCCACGAACCCTGCCAATCTAAACAACATGATCGCAACATATCTTCTAAAGTTTGAATAGTCCTCTCAGACTGACCATCAGATTGAGGATGCTACGCTGAACTGAATGCCAATTCCGTACCCAACGCCTTTTGAAAGCTCTGCCAGAAGCCAGAAGTAAAATGCGGGTCACGATCTGACACAATAGATATTATAATTCCATGCAACGGCACAATCTTTTCAACATACAGCCCCGCCAACTTCTGAACATTCCACGTCACCTTGATCGGTAACATTCTTGCTGTCTTAGTCAGATGATCAACTAGCAGCCAAATGCCATCATAGCCTTGAGAAGTGCGAGGTAAACCCACAATAAAATAAGTAGTGATGTGATCCCATTTTCACATTGAAATTTCCAAGGGTTGAAGCATTCCTCCAGGTTTTTGATGCTCGGCTTTAACCTATTGACATGTTAAACATTTAGACACAAATCAGCTACATCTTTCTTCATACCTGGCCACCAGAATTGCCGTTTTACATTGCGATACATCTTCGTGATGCCAGGATGAATGACATAGCGAGACCCATGCGCTTCACGTAAAATAACATTCCTCAATGATTCATCAGCTGGAACATAAAGCCTCCCTCTGAATCTAACCACAGAATCATCACCAAACTCCACATCTGGTATCAACACAATACGAGACAACTCAGAATCTGCCTGCTGTGCCTCCCTGATCTGCTGGTAAAGAGCTGGAGTCATCACTAGACTAGCAAACACGGCTACCATCGGATCACGGGGAATTTGTAATCTGAATGTCTCACAAGGAAACTATTCCCACAAATTCCATTCACGAATCATTAAATGATTAACTTGCACTTTCCTACTCAGTGCATCAGCCACCACATTCATCTTGCCAGGTTGGTAAGACAGAGTAAAATCATAGTCTTTCATATACTCCATCCACCTGCGCTGACGAAGATTTAAATCCTTCTGAGAAAACACATATTTCAAACTTTGATGATCCGTGAATATATCAAACTTCTCACCATACAAGTAGTGTTGCCAGATTTTCAATGCAAAAATCACCACTGCCAACTCCAAATCATGAGTAGGATAATTTTCTTCCTGTTGCTTTAATTGTCGGGACGAATACGCCACAACTTTACCATGTTGCATGAGCACTGCACCCAAACCTACTCGAGAAGCATCTGTAGATACCACGAAGCCACCCGAGCCAGAAGGCAAAATAAGCACTGGAGAAGTGGTGAGCAGTCTTTTCAATTCATTGAAGCTCTGTTCACACTTATCTGACCACACAAACGGCACATCTTTGCGAGTCAGTCGAGTCATTGGTACGGCAATCCGTGTAAAATCTTGAATGAATCTTCTATAATAACTAGCAAGACCTAGAAAGCTCCTGATCTCTGTCACAGTCTTAGGGCTCTGCCATTGTAGAACAGCTTTTATTTTAGCAGGATCAACTGCAACTCCGTCGCTAGAAATCACGTGGCCTAGAAAATGAACTTCCCGGAGCCAAAACTCACACTTGTTAAATTTAGCATAAAGCTCGTGATCTCGCTGAGTCTGCAGTACCACTCGAGGATGCTGAACATGTTCTTCCTCAGAGGCAGAATAGACCAAAATGTCATCTACAAAGATCACCACAAATTGGTCCAAATATGGACGAAACACGCGATGCATGAGGTCCATAAAAGCTGCTGGAGCATTGGTTAGCCCAAATGGCATAACCAAGAACTCATAATGACCATACCTCGTGCTGAAGGCAGTCTTCTCAACATCAGATTCCCGAATCCTCAATTGGTAATAACCAGATCGAAGATCAATCCGAGAAAAGACGCTTGCCGACTGAAGTTGGCCAAATAAATCATCGATCCTGGGCAAAGGATATTTATTCTAGACAATCACCTGATTTAATTACCTGTAATCAATACATAGCCTCAGGCTTCCATCTTTCTTCTTCACAAACAATACATGAGCACCCCATGGAGAAAAGCTAGGACGGATATAGCCTTTTTCCAGCAATTCTAACAACTGTGCTCTTAATTCTTTCAACTCTACAGGAGCCATATGGTAAGGTGCCTTTGCTAAAGGTGCCGTACTTGGAATTAGTTCAATCACCATCTCAATCTCTCGCTATGGGGGTAAGCCTAGTAACTCATCAGGAAACACATTAGGAAATTCACAAACGATAGGAACATCAATTATCTCCTGCTGTGGTGCCTCAACAGCAACCACGGAAGCAAAGAATCCCTGACACCCTACATTAAGTAATCTATAGGCTCGAATAGCAGAAATAAGCAAGCGAGAAGAACGCGATCGAATACCTTGAAAATAGAACGCCGCTTTCCCATATGGCTGAAAATAAACATTCTTTGACCTACAATCAACCACGGGTGCATAATTTTCTAACCAATCCATGCTCAGAATAACATCATAATCTACCAGCTTCAATGAATATAGCCTAGCTGGCAACTGCTGATTCCCAATCACTATAAGAGTCTCATCAAGATAGAAAGGCGTAAATATGAACTCCCCAGAAGGCAATTCAACAAGTAACTCACAAGACATCTCATATGTTGGCTCCTCAATACAGGCAACAAAATCTTCAGAAATAAATGAATGAGAAGCACCTGAGTCAAATAAAACACGAACTGCATGCCCATAAATCATAACGGTACCTTCCGCCATATGAGACGCCACTGCTTTAGAACGAGTCATATGTGTGACTCTCCCTTTTTGTTTCTTTCCGCCTGCCGTTGACTGCTGTGACGACGATATCGATGCTTGTGAATATTGCTGTGACTGTGATGGTGGTGGAAGTGGAGGCCTGAACTGCTCTAGCTGTGAAAAAGTGACAGGCTGCTTCGGCCTCATTGGATAGTCACGAACCACGTTTCTTACCTGATCACACCTGAAACAGACCACAGGCAATGACCATGGTCGCCCCAAATGACTATCGTCGCACCTCGGACATGGTCTCGGCTGAATAGCCACCGATCCCTATCACTGAAAAGAAGAGGGTGCTGATTGTTGCACAGAACCAGAGAAAGCTTGCTGACCATACTACTTCTTGGCTTTTCTGAACATCCGCCTGAATTTGGACTTAGAGGTAGTACCACTGGCAGAAGGAGCAGAAGATGGTGCCCCCATCACACTTGGTGCACTAGTAGCATACTGCTGCTGCACACTGTGTTGGGCTGGCTCCACTTGGGTTCGCCCTCGAGATCTTGCCATATCGAGTTCTAAAGCTGCTGCTGCCTGATATGCCACATCTAATTCTGCCACCCTGGTTGCAATTAGAGGCTACCTCAGCTCCGGCTTCAAACCACGCAAAAACTGCTCAGTCTTCAGCCCTTCTTCAGCAAGAATATGAGGAGCATACCGACCCAATTCTATGAATGTATTCCGATATTGCAACACCGTCAACTCGACCATGACCACCTTGAGGAACTACGTCAACACCAACAGCGGGGTCAACATGGCCTTGCCCTCGAACATTCGCTGGAGGAGGCGAAATACCGCTCTCTTCCCTTGGAACATCGGGCACATTAACCTGAACATGACCTCGGCCTCTCCGTCTAGGCGGCATCGCAATCAAAACTTGAAGAAAAAACACGCAACAAGGAAATCATAAGTATTCACGAAAAACAACCTAAGCCAGCAATAGTGGTACACGTGGACTTGTTCTGGACCATTGCAATTTCAAGTCCTTATACATCACCCCAACACTACTCTGATACCAACTGTAACGACCCGGAGATCCGAATACCGGTAAACCGATACCAAGAAATCGGAGACGCCACCCAAGAGGCTGATGAGGCCCTGGAAGGGTTGGGAGGATTGGTCGAGGAGGTGCATAATGAATTGGAATCACACGCGCACTTATAAAATGGCAATTTTAAGTGGAAGCAAAATTAAATAACATAGTGTTATGATTATACATGGTAGTCTAGATCCATACTTCACAAGTCCTACACTGTACAAGAGTCAAAATAAACAACTACACGGGGCATACCCTGGCCAAAAGAGAACAAAAGACTGACGAAAGGACCGACCACTGCTGGCGTCTAAGAGTTCCCGCCTAAAGCACGGAAGAAACTGGCAGTATGGCTCACCTGAAAAGGAAGGGTGAGTCTCACAACAAAGACTCAGTAGGGTTCACGTGGATCCCTACCTCACAACTAAGATATGTTGAGTTATGATTTTGATGATTGTTGTAATTGTTAAGTTATGGTTTTGATGATAACTAAACTTAATGTGTGCTTTAATGATGATAACTAAACCTGTGATGATTACACATGTTCTTGATGATTGTGCTCATTCATCTTATTGTTTATGTTAGGTTTGCAAGAGGCAAGAGGTTTCATAATCTCTTTAATGTGAACAAGCATGGTATTAACCATGACTATTTTGCTTGCATGATCAACTCATGGTAGCCACCTGGTAAACCAAACGTGTGGATAAGCACCATACTCCTCTGCAATCCAAAACAGGTGGTATATGTCATTTACTGTCAAGAACCATTGGTAAGACTCCTACCTTGTATTAAAACGAAGCTTCATGCTTTAAACCATCAAGATTCACTCCTTTTCAAACATGTGTTCATGAATCATTCCATGTGTTAAATCGAGTCTAAACAAACTTGTAATCAACTATAACACAAGCCCTTTTCAAGTATCGAACCAATGGATAGTTTCAAGTGAACTAACACTTGACTTTTGCAGGTTTGGAGACTGGCGGTCGACCTGTGGACCCTTGGCGGTAGACCTGAAATCACAGAACTGAAAAATTGGCACCTGTGAACCTGGCGGTCGACCGCCAGGAGCTAGCGGTCGACCTATTTTCCCAGCAGCCACAAAGCTACAGAATGGCCCCTAGCGGTCGACCGCCAGCCCTCCACTGGTCGACCGCCAGCCCCGAGGCCCTCCTTTGTTGACTTTTGTGTCAAGTTTGAAAAGAGGTCCTTCACCCCATTTCTTTAATCCTAATGCTCCCAATCACCCCAGATTTTGTGGATCTAGGTCTGGGACTTGTCTCCTAACCTTCCAAGGGTTATAAAACCTCTCTTTGAGGTCATAAACCCTAAGAGGCTCTAAGAGAACAAGAGAGATCAAGTTGGCTCAAGGAAGAGGAGGAATATCACTGTAGCAGTGAACAGTGATTCGAAGATCAAAGCCTCATCATAGTTGAAGATCCAAGATCTATTTTGAAGCCTTCATCTTCCCATGAATTGAAGCAACACCAAATCAACCTAGAGAGATCAAGATAGTAGCTATCAAAGGAAGGTTGCTGCAACGATCGTGAACAACATTCCTTCCACCAAGTTCTTCATCCGATCGAAGCCGTTCAAGCATCAACTGAAGCCATTCAGTCATCTTCTAAAGCCAGGAGTTCCAATCAAGCAAGGATCTCAAGAAGAGCTTAAGGGAAGGCTGTCCAAGTGAAGAGAAGAAGAAGTACTGTAGCAGTGAACAGTACTCCGTGCAAGGAAACCTACATCCAATACAAGGCCATTCAAGCTGAGTCTCAAGCCATTCAGGTGAAGAAGGAATCAACGCGAACATCTGGAGCATACACTCAGGGGAGCCTAAATCAGGAGCATTCTAAACTGTGGTCTATTTACTTTGTTGTCTTGTGCTTTAAGTCTCATATTTGTGTTTCATCATAAACCGCAATAACTTGTGTGTGTGTGGATCGTGTTGGATCCGTGGTTGTTTGTGTGTGTGTTGTAATTGATTCGTGTGTGTACGTGGATCTTCCTAGATCTGCGTTTGTGTGTGTGAGGGTCTTTTTAGATCCGTTCGATCTTGTGTGTGTGGTTGTGATCCAGTTGTTGGATCGTGTTGGAGTTCATCTCCATGTGTGTGTGTGTGTGTGTGTTGGAGCTTGTCTCCGTGTGTGGGTTGGGGCGCGTCCCCGTGTGTGTGTGCAGGCGTCGTCCTGCGTGTGTGGTTGGAGCGTTGTCTCCGTTTGGGGATTTATCCCCGAGTGAAGCCTCACCGGGTTTGGTGAGGGGTGGACGTAGGATTGCCGTCATTGCATCTGAACCACCTTAAAAATCGCTGTGCATTGTGTGTTATTTGTGTGGTTTGATTGTTTTCGTTGTATGGTCGTGTGGGAACGGTGAGTTTGAGAGAATTGGTTAATTAGTTTTCAATTGCTAATTATTGTTTACCACATATTTTCTAAAAAGTCAAAAGTTTTCTTAAAATTGGTAAACACCCAATTCATCCCCCTTTTGGGTGTCATTGATCGCGGTACTTCAATTGGTATCAGAGCCAAGGCTCTAATTTCATAGATCTAACAATCTAGAGTGATCCAGATCAATGACCACCATTATGTACACCTTGAATTCTCCACCGGTGTTTGATGGTTGCAATTTTGATTTATGGTTAGGAAGGATGCGCAGTCTAGTCAACTCATATGATCCTAAGTTATGGAAGCTTATCTCACATGGTCCTTATGAGTTGCCTAAAGATAAATCTATCTGGACCGCAGATTCCAAGCTCAAACATGGTCAAAATTGTTTGGTTCTAAAATTACTTATTGCTGCAGTTGATTCTAATCATTTCCCTTTTGTCTCCCATTGCAGATCCCGAAGGATATCTTGGTCGGCTTAACCAAAGTCCGGGAAGAGCATGAAGATCAATGTCTTGTGGCAGGCACGAGTGATCAAGGGAGTGATCAGCAAGTTGAATCAAACTCAAAGGTAAATTCTGATTCTGATAATGAAGATGAATTCAGCTATGAGGAGTTATTGATTGCATATGATGAGCTTGCTGATAAATACGAGAAGGTTAAGTCTGAAAACAAAAAATTGAAAAAGAATGTTGGACAAAATAAATGTGATTCTCCATGTAAAGAATGCTCACACCTGAAGGAATTGAACAATACCATTTCTGAAAGATTGCTTGCTCTTGAAAAAGAAAAATTTGTGAATATTGATGAATCTGAAAAAGTGCATGTTTTGCTGCAAGAAATTGAAAGTCATAAAACCATCAATACCACTTTACATGAACAAGTCAACTCCTATGAAAATAAGATGGTTTCCTATGAATTTCACATTGCATCTCTTCAATCTGAAATTCTTGACTTGAATGTTTCATTGTCTAGATTTGTGAATGGTCAAGAAAATTTGGACAAATTATTGGAGTCGAAAGTGAATTTTCAAAGGGAAGGGCTGGGTTTTAATCCTGTGAACAAAAAGAAGTTTGAAAATAAAGTTTATACATCTTTTGTGCACAGTTCAAACATAGCCAGTACATCAAATGGGTCCCCAAATCAATCTTCTTCACAGATAATAAAAAGATCAAATGAAAATCTGAAAAAGAAAAATCATGTTGCACACACACATGCATCTACAAAGAAAATCAATTTGCATCAAAAATTCAAAAATGCTGCTAGCACCTCCATGCATGTTGAACATACCTCTTCCACACACACACAACCAATTAGAAAGAAACTCACATGTTTTTATTGTGGAAAACATGGACATGCTATGCATAATTGTTTCATTATGAAGAATGATGATTTGAGAGCATGTCGAAACCAAGCTGTTTTAAAAAATGCAAAGAAAGTCTTCACCACAAAACCTTCCATGCATTGTAATCATTGTGGTAAATGGGGTCATACAACCTCATATTGTTGGTTATTGTTGAAGAGAAAGAACTCCCACTCAACACATCATGCTCACGCACACAAATCAGTAGAACCCATGAGAAGGAAGAATATGATGTCACGTGCCTTCTACCATCACTTGGTAAATCTGGGAGTGTTAAGCATGATTAGTTTCTAAAGAAAAATGATGATTTGGATGTTGTCAAAAGTTGAAAACCACATGCCCATGTTGCTGCTAACCCACAAGGACCCAAAAAGATTTGGGTACCTAAGAAGGCCAAATGAGAAATCTGTTTTGCAGGTGTGCCTTGGGAATGTAAAGCATGAAATTTATTTTCGCCAAAAAGGTAAGGCACACGAGTCAAGTGACTCAAGAAAGGCTAAAATAGAAAATCAAAAATGGAATTTGGAAACTCAGGTGATATCCCTCTCACTCTCTTCAGTAATGGTGTCATGGCTTTATTCATATTGTGCTGAATAGTCTTGTGATAATGCACATGTCCGTACATGCATTCCATTCATTGTTGTTTGCATACTCGTGCATATATCACTTGTCATATAACATCTTGTGGTAGGAGAGCTTGAAGATTCTTCAGATCATGTTTTCACTACACATATTGAGTTTGCATACACTTTCATACTCTGTCATGCATAAGTTGAACATTGTGTATTCATGCCATAATGCATTGCAATTTCCCTGCCTTCATCATCCATGATTACATAGTATATCAAATGGTGACATGTGGAAGGGTAGGTTAAGCCTGTCTGAAAACTATCACTACGCGTGAGGTGATCTTCGGATCTAAGTTCTCCGCCTGGTACTATGAGTCATTTACTTAAAAGGCTGCATATGGGATCGGATTGTCACCGAACATCTTGCATTCATGCACACACTAAGGGGGAGCAATCACATTCATCATATAGGCTTAATGTTTAGGTTCACACATGAATCATGCATTGCATCTAGATTTGTCTAGGGGATGCTGGTTGTTAAATTATTTTGGCATGTCACTGTCAATAAACTTAAATCGAAATTGACAACTTAAGTCCTCTTGCCATTGGATGCAGATTACACTCCCCAAGTCCAAATGATGCTGGTCATCCATAGTCAGGCTTGAATCAACTAAACATATACCATTGCAAGGATGAAAAATGATGAAAACCTTCTCAATTGTCACAAGGAGATGAGATACCAGAACTTGAACAACCTCCAGGATCGACTTGAGCATAAGCTGGTGGAAGTCCTAGTACGTGCTAAAGCAAGTGCCTAAGGCATGGTATGAAAGGTGGAAAGCTTGAAAATGATGAATGCTCAAGGCACAAGTATTGAAAATAAATTTCTGATCTCTATTTCGGAAAACAAAAAAAATTGTTGTTAGAATGCATTACATATTTTTTAATCACCATTGCATCAATGCACTTCATGATTCTAAAAATTCATATGCTTGTTTATCATTGCATGACTACGTGGTATATCAAATGGTGATTTGATGAAGGGCAATTCATTCTTGTCTGAAGACTATCACCATGCGTGAGAATGTATCTCCGCCTTGTACCACGAGTCACTTGTCCATTTAGGTCATAGGTTGCATATATTTCAAAAATAAAAATGTCATTGTGTATTTTGTGCACATGGAAAGGGGGAGCTTGTCTTTAAATGAATGTGTTCGAATTGTGAGTCTAACGCATCCTTGTGGACATGCATCTCATACTCATTGCCATATATGAATTGATCATGACATTGCTGTGTGAGTTTCGGGATTTCTATGGCTGCATGAATGTTCAGATAATGTCGAACATGAAATATTCCTCACATATATTGCTTCATCTGAACTACTCAATAATAAATGGCTAGCCTCGCTTTAGGCTACTATTAAGCTTGCTTCCTTTTAAAGGCATGTGGTGATGCTCATTGAACTCAGGTATGCATTCTGAAAACTTGACACTTTGTTACTCTAGTTTGATAAGTGAAGATCTTGAAAAATGTGTGTGAAATGATTGGTCATTGAATACCTCTCAAACTTGAACTGCATGATTACATCTGAATTGAACTGCCCTTCTGGTATATCAAATGGCGTTTGTGGAAGAGTGGATTATGTCCACTTGGAAGCATTCCCTATGCGTGAGCTGGGTCTTCGGACTAAAATCTCTGCCTTGTACCAGATCTTGACTATTGTAACTGACTTATGAAAGGTTGATCTGTGAATGGATCTTTGACTTGAGCTAATTATATTCAAGATATGTTTTGATCAAATGATCTAAACATTTGGCTTGTGGATGATATCTCATTTGAAATTTGTGAAATGCTATTAAAAATCTGATTTTGAACAATTCTGAAAATTGGGTTACATTGCTTAATTTTTGATCATGTATGCACCCTTATTCATAAAGGTCATGTCATGAAAGTTGATTGTTTGATTCAAGAATAAAATGTGATTGCTATTCATCTCACCAGTTTGAAAAATAAGCACTTGCATCTCATTTTTGCATTGCATTCTTATATCCTCATAGGCTGCATTGCATTAGAACTCATGACATTACATATCATTAGTCGCACTTGGTTCATTTAGTTGGCATCCATTTCATTGGTATCAAATTGACATCACATTGCTTGCATGCATGTCATAGTGCATTTGCATAAACTCCCAATGTGTGCCTGTGTGCTATTATATGCTATTAAACCCCATCCTTTGGCACTTCTATGACCTTATGTCCTCTTGATAAATAATGCTGCATTTGAGTCATTATTGGAGTGTTTCTTGCTGTACACTATGGGGGAGTTCTTATTTCATAAGTGCATCTGTTTAGGGGGAGCTGTCTTGTTATGTGTTCATGATATTTTCGGTATACATGCTGAATCAAATTCGCACACTTCTTGCACAAAATGTGAAAATGAGTGTTAAAGATAAGGATATATGAATTTCTTTTCAACACTCTTGAGATATTAAACTTGCTGCATGTATAATGAAGAGACAGTTGAGGAAAAAGCTGCCTACCCATCCTTGTTGAAAAATCTGAAATGAAAATGAAAGATAGAGCAATGCTCGGTCTCACTGAGTAAACTGGGCACATGTCACCTAAGACGTGATGTGGTTCATATCTGAAAAGTGTTGACTAGTACCTCTGTTCAAAATGAGGTGAAATGGTTCAGTATTCTGAGTAACCGGGGATTCTGGCATGAGCTCCATGCGTCTACTCGCGTAAAAGGAATCATCTTGAATCTGATCACTCTTAAAAAAATTCTGTCTATCTTGAGTTGAAAAATGATGCTGAAAACTCATTGTGGTAGAGCGTAGTCTCCAATACGCTGTTCTCAAAATTGAAGTGCAGTTTGTAAAATGTTTCCTTGTGTTAATCTAAAAATCTGAATATCCATATTGCAACTATCATTTTTCATGTTTCTCACTTACACATCTGAAAAATTGATTTAATATGTATTCAGAAAGTTGATTGACTACATTAGTAATTGCATGATTCTCCTATATGATTGCATAACCTCCCATGTGCTATATATGTGCATTCCGATTATCATGATTCTCTTGCATCCTTCTTATACCCACTCCCTTCTTCAATTAGTAAGGGAGAGATATACTTGCATGTCATTATATACGTATCTGCCTGACTGCATTGTGTGCTTATCATGTCTCATCAGTTGTTTGTATATAGCCTCATGCACTTCATAAGAAAATTAAAAATTTGCAAATCACTGAAAATCCCACAAATTTGGACTTCAATTTGTTTACACTTGCCATATGGGGTCTTTGCTTTCCATTGGTATCATGCTTGCATTCATAGTGTCATCACATGCTTGCGTTGAGTTCTTATGCATTTCAGAAATTACAAAAATCAAAAATTTGAAAATAAACGAAAATCTTTTGCTGTGCCATCCTGCTCTTTCATATTGTGAAAATCTGGTATGGGATCTAGTTTTTGAATGCTATCTTGCTGAATGCCTCATCTTGTGAACATCTCCATTGTCTCCCATCCTTGAGGCCAATCATTCCATTCAATTGGCATCAACATATGCTTGATTGAATT
Source organism: Amorphophallus konjac (assembly GCA_022559845.1). NCBI lineage: Eukaryota > Viridiplantae > Streptophyta > Magnoliopsida > Alismatales > Araceae > Amorphophallus > Amorphophallus konjac. The sequence continues at coordinate 292,290,140 of CM040122.1, read as the reverse complement.
TATGTTGGATGGTATCATATTGTCTTGTGAAACTATCACCAATTGATCTCATCTGTTTGGAATCATGTGATTTGTTCGTCCATGATTTACCCTTGCAGCTTGTTCTGATTTGCTAAGATGGGCTCTTGTTGCCTCAAAGGAAGATAAGCTTGTTCGTCCTCTTTTGGATTCTTTCAGCTTGATGATATTGTTGATCATGTCCCAGGGCGAGAAAGTGTTACATTATCCCACTTTTTGATTATGTCAAAGGGGGAGAAAATTGATGTTTGTGTGTGACAAGGGGAGAAGGCCACTGTTATATCATCATAAGTTTATCATTAAGTTTATCATCATCAATAAGTTTGTCATTAAGTTTGTCATCATCAATAAGTTTGTCATCATCAAAAAGGGGGAGATTGTTGAGTTATGGTTTTGATGATTGTTGTAATTGTTAAGTTATGATTTTGATGATAACTAAACTTAATGTGTGCTTTAATGATGATAACTAAACCTGTGATGATTACACATGTTCTTGATGATTGTGCTCATTCATCTTATTGTTTATGTTGGGTTTGCAAGAGGCAAGAGGTTTCATAATCTCTTTAATGTGAACAAGCATGGTATTAACCATGACTATTTTGCTTGCAGGATCAACTCATGGTAGCCACCTGATAAACCAAACGTGTGGATAAGCACCATGCTCCTCTGCAATCCAAAACAGGTGGTATATGTCATTTACTGTCAAGAACCATTGGTAAGACTCCTACCTTGTATTAAAACGAAGCTTCATGCTTTAAACCATCAAGATTCACTCCTTTTCAAACTTGTGTTCATGAATCATTCCATGTGTTAAATCGAGTCTAAACAAACTTGTAATCAACTATAACACAAGCCCTTTTCAAGTATCGAACCAATGGATAGTTTCAAGTGAACTAACACTTGACTTTTGCAGGTTTGGAGACTGGCGGTCGACCTGTGGACCCTTGGCGGTCGACCTGAAATCACAGAACTGAAAAATTGGCACCTGTGAACCTGGCGGTCGACCGCCAGGAGCTAGCGGTCGACCTATTTTCCCAGCAGCCACAAAGCTACAGAATGGCCCCTAGCGGTCGACCGCCAGCCCTCCACCGGTCGACCGCCAGCCCCGAGGCCCTCCTTTGTTGACTTTTGTGTCAAGTTTGAAAAGAGGTCCTTCACCCCATTTCTTTAATCCCAATGCTCCCAATCACCCCAGATTTTGTGGATCTAGGTCTGGGACTTGTCTCCTAACCTTCCAAGGGTTATAAAACCTCTCTTTGAGGTCATAAACCCTAAGAGGCTCCAAGAGAACAAGAGAGATCAAGTTGGCTCAAGGAAGAGGAGGAATATCACTGTAGCCGTGAACAGTGATTCGAAGATCAAAGCCTCATCATAGTTGAAGATCCAAGATCTATTTTGAAGCCTTCATCTTCCCATGAATTGAAGCAACACCAAATCAACCTAGAGAGATCAAGATAGTAGCTATCAAAGGAAGGTTGCTGCAACGATCGTGAACAACATTCCTTCCACCAAGTTCTTCATCCGATCGAAGCCGTTCAAGCATCAACTGAAGCCATTCAGTCATCTTCTAAAGCCAGGGAGTTCCAATCAAGCAAGGATCTCAAGAAGAGCTTAAGGGAAGGCTGTCCAAGTGAAGAGAAGAAGAAGTACTGTAGCAGTGAACAGTACTCCGTGCAAGGAAACCTACATCCAATACAAGGCCATTCAAGCTGAGTCTCAAGCCATTCAGGTGAAGAAGGAATCAACGCGAACATCCGGAGCATACACTCAGGGGGAGCCTAAATCAGGAGCATTCTAAACTGTGGTCTATTTACTTTGTTGTCTTGTGCTTTAAGTCTCATATTTGTGTTTCATCATAAACCGCAATAACTTGTGTGTGTGTGGATCGTGTTGGATCCGTGGTTGTTTGTGTGTGTGTTGTAATTGATTCGTGTGTGTACGTGGATCTTCCTAGATCTGCGTTTGTGTGTGTGAGGGTCTTTTTAGATCCGTTCGATCTTGTGTGTGTGGTTGTGATCCGGTTGTCGGATCGTGTTGGAGTTCATCTCCGTGTGTGTGTGTGTGTTGGAGCTTGTCTCCGTGTGTGGGTTGGGGCGCGTCCCCGTGTGTGTGTGCAGGCGTCGTCCTGCGTGTGTGGTTGGAGCGTTGTCTCCGTTTGGGATTTATCCCCGAGTGAAGCCTCACGGGTTTGGTGAGGGGTGGACGTAGGATTGCCGTCGTTGCATCCGAACCACCTTAAAAACCGCTGTGCATTGTGTGTTATTTGTGTGGTTTGATTATTTTCGTTGTATGGTCGTGTGGGAACGGTGAGTTTGAGAGAATTGGTTAATTAGTTTTCAATTGCTAATTATTGTTTACCACATATTTTGTAAAAAGCCAAAAGTTTTCTTAAAATTGGTAAACACCCAATTCACCCCCCTCTTGGGTGTCATTGATCGCGGGACTTCAAGATATAAAGCAGTTAAACATGCAATAGCATCCAAGAAAAGACAGGAAATAAAGCTACAGATGCATGTGAATAAATCAAAGGCAGCTAACTAAAATGCCATTTAATATAAACATGAGTGCTCGAAATCTACCAATAGAATAATAATTCAACCATTCCAAGTGACAGGAGAGAGAAAAGACCACCAGAAAGAAGACCAGACTCATCCACTGACGACTTATACTGAGTCTCAAGTATCTACGCAAGTCTGGATCGCGACAAGCGAGGCACGTAATAGTAACCAAAGACAAGAACTAGTCAGGGTCACACTCGTCAGTGTCAGTCCAAGCCCCTGACCACGTGTGCACATACATGCTTAATGCCTTGAGCCATGCCTCTAGCTAGTTTTGCCCGCAGTAGGACGCTACTGCCAAGCAAGGGGGCCCATGGGAACTAGCTTAAAAATCGTAAACTAGGACTACCCCGCCACCTCTCCCAGGTGGGCCGACACTCGTGGTCGTCGGGCTACGACTAGTGGTTTCATCACAAGGAAGGAGAAAACAATTCCATTGGGATCTAAAAACCTGCCATAGTTTATAAGAATATTTAAACATGGCGGACAAGCAGTACTAAATGCATAATTAAATGAACAAGATTGAATTTGAAATCTGCTGGAAATAAAATGGTCTAATACAGGGCCGCTACAGTCGTAAACGGTCGAATGACTGACCGCCAAATGATGCTAAGCGGTCTACTAAAGGGTCGCTAGGATCACACCGCCCTACAGGTTAAAAGTACTCACGCGGTCGATATTTGTTCCGCGAAGGGTCCACAAGCGGTTGTACGATAAGCCGCTAGAGGGCATAAGGAGTCTATAAATGAGCAGCGAGGCTCCACCGCCTTACAGGGTCAACGGTCACACGCGGTCGAAGGTTCGACCGCCATGGTCAGTAGCCGGTCTATGGGTGGACCACTACAAGGTCGAAAACGGTTTATCTGTGGACCGCTAAGGTCCACCGCCATACCGATTTCCGTAAACGGTCTCTGGTAGGACTGCTACCCTACCAGAGAGCCGAAAACGTAGGGAATGCAATGGCATCCCCTCCCAATCGATTCCAATCGATGGGAAACGAAGATCTAACCGGTTTCCTACCTTGCCACCATCATTCCACATCAATTATATGTCTAAAAACATAACTACAATGGGCACGGAAGGATTAAAACATAAATACAACGTTCATGCTCCAAAAACCACAATGACGATGTGCATGCCGTTTAAGACATAAGGACGATGGCCATGGGCAGGAAAACAATCCTAACGAGGTTGGGTAACCATCCCCCTACCTATTTCAAGCCGAAAACACCGATCTCCCACCGCTCCACACGAAGAACGCCGCGCCTTCTCACGTGGATTCCCGACTCCATGCTTCACGGCCCATCTCCAGGACGACGCCACCACTCTTCCCACGTCCCGAGCTCGCTGACACAACCACCTGCACGTCCTGCAGTGCCCCGGGGTGAGCACACCACGAGGGAGCAAGAGAAGAGAGGGGGGCCGCACGCGGGAGAGAAAGAGAGGGCGAGGGGAGAGAGAGAAACCCTTCGTGGGTTTCTCACAAAAAAAGATTTATTATGTTATTATTTTTGTGAAAAAACCTTAAATTGCTAAAAGGTTTTAAAATAAGCAATATTGTATATATGCCTTATTTGCTTTCTAAAAGCTTGTACAATTTGATTAAGCCCATTAAACTAGTTAAGCCCAATAAAATAGCCTAAATTCATGATTCTTTCCACACTTCAAAACCGATAAGGATCTACTAAGAATCCATTAACTACCGGATCTTACAGTCCCTCCCTCCTGATAGAAATTTCACCCTCGAAATTTAAAGGAAGTACAAGGAGAGATCTGAAAGAAAATATACCATATATGAATAAGAAAGGAAATTGCTGACGCATTTCATCTTCATGTTCCCAAGTAGCCTCATTACCCGAGTGACGCTGCCATATTACCTTTACCAGAGGGATTACCTTATTTCTCAGTCATTGTTCACGACAATCATCAATACGAATTGGATACTCTGGCGTGGATAAATCTGCTGTCACTTCAGGCCACATCGAATCATCTAATACGTGAGATGCATCAGGATTATATTTCCTTAATTGAGAAACATGAAACACATCGTGGATTGCTTGCATCGCCAATGGTAACTGAAGTCGATACGCCACTTGGCCCACACATTCAAGGATAGGAAACAGACCAATATATCGGTGACTAAGCTTTCCACGCTTCCCAAACCTCATCACACCTTTCATCGGAGATATCCTCACAAAAATAGAATCTCAGGCTCGAACTGTAATGGTCTTCTACGCGATCTGCATAGCTTTTCTGTCGACTTTGAGCTATCAACATTTTCTGCCTGATCAGGCGCACCACATCAACACACTGCTGAATCATATCTGGTCCTGTCAACAGTTGGTCACCAATCTCAAACCAGTCCAACGGTGTACGACAAGGACGCCCATACAAAGCTTCATACGGAGCCATATCAATACTGGAATGATAACTGTTATTGTATGAGAATTCCACCAATGGCAAGTGTTGACTCCACGAACCCTGCCAATCTAAACAACATGATCGCAACATATCTTCTAAAGTTTGAATAGTCCTCTCGGACTGACCATCAGATTGAGGATGATACGCTGAACTGAATGCCAATTCCGTACCCAACGCCTTTTGAAAGCTCTGCCAGAAGCCAGAAGTAAAACGCGGGTCACGATCTGACACAATAGATATTAGAATTCCATGCAACGGCACAATCTTTTCAACATACAGCCCCGCCAACTTCTGAACATTCCACGTCACCTTGATCGGTAACATTCTTGCTGTCTTAGTCAGACGATCAACTAGTAGCCAAATGCCATCATAGCCTTGAAAAGTGCGAGGTAAACCCACAATAAAATCAGTAGTGATGTGATCCCATTTTCACATCGAAATTTCCAAGGGTTGAAGCATTCCTCTAGGTTTTTGATGCTCGGCTTTAACCTATTGACATGTCAAACATTTAGACACAAAATCAGCTACATCTTTCTTCATACCTGGCCACCAGAATTGCCTTTTTACATTGTGATACATCTTCGTGATGCCAGGATGAATGACATAGCGAGACCCATGCGCTTCACGTAAAATAACATTCCTCAATGATTCATCAGCTGGAACATAAAGCCTCCCTCTGAATCTAACCACAGAATCATCACCAAACTCCACATCTGGTATCAACACAATACGAGACAACTCAGAATCTGCCTGCTGTGCCTCCCTGATCTGCTGGTAAATAGCTGGAGTCATCACTAGACTAGCAAACACGGCTACCATCGGGTCATGGGGTATTTGCAATCTGAACGTCTCACATGGAAAATGTTCCGACAACTTCCATTCATGAATCATTAAATGATTAACCTGCACTTTCCTACTCAGTGCATCAGCCACCGCATTCATCTTGCCAGGTTGGTAAGACAGAGTAAACTCATAGTCTTTCATATACTCCATCCAACTGCACTGACGAAGATTTAAATCCTTCTGAGAAAACACATATTTCAAACTTTGATGATCCGTGAAGATTTCAAACTTCTTACCATACAAGTAGTGTCGCCAGATTTTCAATGCAAAAATCACCGCTGCCAACTCCAAATCATGAGTAGGATACTTTTCTTCATGTTGCTTTAATTAGCGGGACGCGTACGCCACAACTTTACCATGTTTCATGAGCACTGCACCCAAACCTACTCGAGAAGCATATGTACATACCACGAAGCCACCCGAGCCAGAAGGTAAAACAAGCACTGAAGAAGTGGTGAGCAGTCTTTTCAATTCATTGAAGCTCTGTTCACACTTATCCGACCACACAAAAGGTACATCTTTGCGAGTCAGTCGAGTCATTGGCGCGGCAATCCGTGCAAAATCTTGAATGAATCTTCTATAATAACTAGCAAGACCCAGAAAGCTCCTGATCTCTATCACAGTCTTAGGGCTCTGCCATTGTAGAACAACTTCTATTTTAGCAGGATCAACTACAACTCCGTCGCCAGAAATCACGTGGCCTTGAAAATGAACTTCCCGGAGCCAAAACTCACATTTGCTAAATTTAGCATAAAGCTCGTGATCTCGCAGAGTCTGCAGTACCACTCAAAGATGCTGAACATGTTCTTCCTCAGAGGTAGAATAGACCAAAATGTCATCTACAAAGATCACCACAAACTGGTCCAAATATGGACGAAACACACGATGCATGAGGTCCATAAAAGCTGCTGGGGCATTGGTTAGCCCAAATGGCATAACCAAGAACTCATAATGACCATACCTCGTGCTGAAGGCAGTCTTCTCCACATCAGATTCCCGAATCCTCAATTGGTAATAACCAGATCGAAGATCAATCTGTGAAAAGACGCTTGCCGACTGAAGTTGGTCAAATAAATCATCGATCCTGGGCAAAGGATATTTATTCTAGACAGTCACCTGATTTAATTGCCTGTAATCAATACATAGCCTCAGGCTTCCATCTTTCTTCTTCACAAACAATACATGAGCACCCCATGGAGAAAAGCTAGGACGAATATAGTCTTTTTCCAGCAATTCTAACAACTGTGCTCTTAATTCTTTCAACTCTACAGGAGCCATACGGTAAGGTGCCTTTGCTAAAGGTGCCATACCTAGAATTAGTTCAATCACTATCTCAATCTCTCGCTGTGGGGGTAAGCCTAGTAACTCATCTGGAAACACATCAGAAAATTCACAAACGATAGGAACACCATTTATCTCCTGCTGTGGTGCCTCAACAGCAACCACAGAAGCAAAGAATCCCTGATACCCTACATTAAGTAATATACAAGCTCGAATAGCAGAAATAAGCAAGCGAGAAGAACGTGATCGAATACCTTGAAAATAGAGCGCCGCTTTCCCAGATGGCTGAAAATAAACTTTCATTGACCTACAATCAACCACGGCTCCATAATTTTCTAGCCAATCTATGCCCAGAATAACATCATAATATACCAGCTTCAACGCATATAGCCTAGCTGGCAACTACTGATTCCCAATCACTATAGGAGTCTCATCAAGACAGAAAGGCATAAATATGAACTCCCTAGAAGGCAATTCAACAAGTAACTCACAAGACATCTCAGATGTCGGCTCCTCAATACAGGCAACAAAATCTTCAGAAATAAATGAATGAGAAGCATCTGAGTCAAATAAAACACAAGCTGCATGCCCATAAATCATAATGGTACCTTCCACCAGATGAGACGTCACTGCTTCAGAACGAGTCATATTGTGACTCTCCCTTTTTGTTTCTTTCTGCCCGCCGTTGACTGCTGCGACGACGATACCGACGCCTGTGAATATTGCTATGACTGTGATGATGGTGGAGGTGGAGGCCTGAATTACTGTGGCTGTGAAAAAGTGACAGGCTGCTTCGGCCTCATCGGACAGTCACGAATCATGTTTCCTACCTGATCGCTCCTGAAACACACCACGGGCATCGAGCATGGTCGCCCCAAATGACTACCGCCGCACCTCGGACATGGTCTCGACTGACTAGCCACCGATCCTTGTCGCTCAAAAGAAGTGGGTGCTGATTGTTGCACAGAACCAGAGGAACTTGCTGACCATACTGCTTCTTGGCTTTTCTGAACATCCTCCTGAATTTGGATTTAGAGGTAGTACCACTGGCAGAAGGAGCAGAAGATGGTGCCCCCATCACACTTGGTGCACTAGTAGCCTGCTGCTGCTACACACTGTGCTGGGCTGGCTCCCCTTGGGTTCGCCCTCGAGATCTTGTCATATCGAGTTCTAAAGCTACTGCTGCCTAATATGCCACATCTAATTCTGCCACCCTGGTTGCAATTAGAGGCTGCCTCAGCTCCGGCTTCAAACCACACAAAAATTGCTTAGTCTTCAGCCCTTCTTCAGCAAGAATATGAGGCGCATATCGACCCAATTCTATGAATTTATTTCGATATTGCAACACCGTCATCTCGCCCTGCATCAACTCCATGAACAGGTGCATTTTATCCATTCTGAGATAGGCCAGACTACACGTACGCTCAAATGAAGTCACAAACTCCTGCCATGAGATTTGTCGAAGAGGACAGGATTTGAACGTCACCTCCCACTCTGTGGTCCACCACGAGAGTGCTGCCCCCTGCAACTGGAATGTAGCGAGCATCACCTTTTCATCTTCAGTGCACTCCATAGAATGAAATACATGCTCCGTTGCGTCCAGCCAAACCCTTGCCGCATCTAGATCAGCTTGTCCTTCATATGTCGGTGGGTGGAAAAGAAGAAACTCCTTCAAGACTCGACCACGACCACCTTGAGGAACTACGTCATCACCAACACGGCCTTGCCCTCAAACATTCGCTGGAGGAGACGAAATATCGCTCTCTTCCCTTGGAACATCGGGCACATTAACCTGAACACGACCTCGGCCTCTCCGTCTAGGCGACATCGCAATCTAAACTTGAAGAAAAAACATGCAACAAAGAAATCATAAGTATTCACGAAAAACAACCTAAGCCAGCAATAGTGGTACACGTGGACTTTTTTGGGACCATTGCAATTTCAATTCCTTATACATCACCCCAACACTGCTCTGATACCAACTACAACAACCCGGAGATCCGGATAATGGTAAACTGATACCAAGAACTCGGAGACGCCACCCAAGAGGCTGATGAGGCCCCGGAAGGGTTGGGAGGATTGGTCGAGGAGGTGCATAATGAATTGGAATCACACACGCATTTATAAAATGGCAAGTTTAAGCGGAAGCAAAATTAAATAACAGAGTGCTATGATTATACATATAAGTCCAGATCCATACTTCACGAGTCTGACACTGTACAAGAGTCAAAATAAACAACTACATAGGGCATACCCCGGCCAAAAGAGAACAAAAGACTGACGAAAGGACCGACCACTGCTGGCGTCTAAGACTTCCCGCCAAAAGCACAGGAGAAACTGGCTGTCTGGCTCACCTGAAAAGGAAGGGTGAGTCTCACAACAAAGACTCAGTAGGGTTCACGTGGATCCCTACCTCGCAACTAAGATATAAAGCAGTTAAACATGCAATAGCATCCAAGAAAAGACAGGAAATAAAGCTACAGATGCATGTGAATAAATCAAAGGCAGCTAACTAAAATGCCATTTAATATAAACATGAGTGCTCAAAATCTACCAATAGAATAATAATTCAACCATTCCAAGTGACAGGAGAGAGAAAATACCACCAGAAAAAAGACCAGATGCGTCCACTGACGACTTATACTGCGTCTCAAGTATCTACGCAAGTCTGGATCGCGACAAGCGAGACACGTAACAGTAACCAAGGACAAGAACTAGTCAGGGTCACACTCGTCAGTGTCAGTCCAAGCCCCTGACCACGTGTGTACACACATGCTCAATGCCTTGAGCCAGGCCTCTAGCTAGTTTTCCCCCCAAGTAGGACGCTACTGCCAAGCAAGGGGCCCACGGGAACTAGCTTAAAAATCGTAAACTGGGACTACCCCGCCACCTCTCCCAGGTGGGCCGACACTCGAGGTCGTCGGGCTACGACTAGTGGTTCCATCACAAGGAAAGAGAAAATAATTTCATTGGGATCTAAAAATATGCCACAGTTTATAAGAATATTTAAACATGGCGGACATGCAGTACTAAATGCATAATTAAACGAACAAGATTGAATTTGAAATCTATAGGAAATAAATGGTCTAATATAGGGCCGCTACAGTCGTAAACGGTCGAATGACTGACCGCTAAATGATGCTAAGCGGTCTACTAAAGGGCCACTAGGATCACACCGCTCTACAGATTAAAAGTACTCGCGCGGTTGATATTTGTTCCGCGAAGGGTCCACAAGCGGTTGTACGATAAGCCGCTAGAGGGCATAAGCGGTCTATAAATGAGCCGCGAGGCTCCACCGCCTTACAGGGTCAACGGTCACACGCGGTCGAAGGTTCGACCGCCAAGGTCAGTAGCCGGTCTATGGGTGGACCGCTACAAGGTCATAAATGGTTTATCAGTGGACCGCTAAGGTCCACCGCCATACCGATTTCCGTAAACGGTCTCTGGTAGGACCACTACCCTACCAGAGAGCCGAAAACGTGGGGAATGCAATGACATCCCCTCCCAATCGATTCCAATCGATGGGAAACGAAGATCTAACCTGTTCCCTGCCTTGCCACCATCATTCCACATCAGTTATATGTCTAAAAACATAACTACAATGGGCATGGAAGGACTAAAACATAAATACAACATTCATGCTCCAAAAACCAAAATGACAATGTGCATGCCGTTTAAGACATAAGGATGATGGCCATGGGCAGGAAAACAATCCTAACGAGGTCGGGTAACCATCCCCCTACCTATTTCCAGCCGAAAACAACGATCTCCCACAGCTCCACACGAAGAATGCCGCACCTTCTCATGTGGATTCTCGCCTCCACGCTTCACGGCCCATCTCCCGGACGACGCCACCGCTTTTCCCACGTCCCGAGCTCGCCGACACCACCACCTGCACGTCCTGCAGCGCCCCGGGGTGAGCACACCACGAGGGAGCAAGAGAAGAGAGGGGGGTCGCACGCAGGAGAGAAAGAGAGGGTGTGGGGAGAGAGAGAAACCCTTCGTGGGTTTCTTAAAAAAAAGAGTTATTATATTATTTTTTTTTGTGAAAAAACCTTAAATGGCTAAAAGGCTTTAAAATAAGCAATATTGTATATATGCCTTATTTGATTTCTAAAAGCTTATACAATTTGATTAAGCCCATTAAACTAGTTAAGCCCAATAAAATAGCCTAAATTCACGATTCATTCCACACTTCAAAACCGATATGGATCCACTAAGAATCCATTAACTACCGGATCTTACTATCCCTCCCTCCTAATAGAAATTTTGCCCTTGAAATTTAAAGGAAGTACAAGGAGAGAACTGAAAGAAAATATACCTTATATGAATAAGAAAGGAAACTGCTGACGCATTTCATCTTCACGTTCCTAAGTAGCCTCATTACCCGAGTGACGCTGCCATATTACCTTTACCAGAGGGATTACCTTATTTCTCAGTTGTTCACGGCGATCATCAATACGAATTGGATACTCTGGCGTGGATAAATCCGCTGTCACTTCAGGCCACATCGAATCATCTAATACGTGAGATGCATCAGGAATATATTTTATTAATTGAGAAACATGAAACACATCGTGGATTGCTTGCATCGTCGATGGCAAATAAAGTCGATACGCCACTTGGCCCACACGTTCCAGGACAGGAAACATACCAATATATCAGGGACTAAGCTTTCCACGCTTCCCAAACCTCATCACACCTTTCATCGGAGATATCCTCACAAAAATAGAATCTCCAGGCTCGAACTGTAATGGTCTTCTACGTCGATCTGCATAGCTTTTCTGTCGACTTTGAGCTATCAACATTTTCTGCCGGATCAGACGCACCACATCAACACAATGCTGAATCATATCTGGTCCTGTCAACACGGCTACCATCGGATCATGGGGAATTTGCAATCTGAATGTCTCACAAGGAAACTGTTCCCCCAACTTCCATTCACGAATCATTAAATGATTAACCTGCACTTTCCTACTCAGTGCATCAGCCACCACATTCATCTTGCCAGGTTGGTAAGACAGAGTAAAATCATAGTCTTTCATATACTCCATCCACCTGCGCTGACGAAGATTTAAATCATTCTGAGAAAACACATATTTCAAACTTTGATGATCCGTGAAGATTTCAAAGTTCTCACCATACAAGTAGTGTCGCCAGATTTTCAATGCAAAAATCACCGCTGCCAACTCTTAATCATGAGTAGGATAATTTTCTTCCTGTTGCTTTAATTGCCGGGACGCATACGCCACAACTTTACCATGTTGCATGAGCACTGCACCCAAACCTACTCAAGAAGCATATGTACATACAACGATGCCACCTAAGCCAGAAGGCAAAACAAGCACTGGAGAAGTGGTGAGTAGTCTTTTCAATTCATTGAATCTCTGTTCACACTTATCCGACCACACAAAAGGCACATCTTTGCGAGTCAGTCGAGTCATTGGCGCGGTAATCTATGTAAAATCTTGAATGAATCTTCTATAATAACTAGCAAGACCCAGAAAGCTCCTGATCTCTGTCACAGTCTTGGGGCTCTGCCATTGTAGAACAGCTTCTATTTTAGCAGGATCAACTGCAACTCCGTCGCCAGAAATCACGTGACCTAGAAAATGAACTTCCCGGAGACAAAACTCACATTTGCTAAATTTAGCATAAAGCTCATGGTCTCGCAGAGTCTATAGTACCACTCGAAGATGCTGAACATGTTCTTCCTCAGAGGCAGAATAGACCAAAATGTCATCTACAAAGATCACCACAAACTGGTCCAAATATGGATGAAACACGCGATGCATGTGGTCCATAAAAGCTGCTGGAGCATTGGTTAGCCCAAATGGCATAACCAAGAACTCATAATGACCATACCTCGTGTTGAAGGTAGTCTTCTCCACATCAGATTCCCGAATCCTCAATTGGTAATAACCAGATCGAATATCAATCCGTGAAAGGACGCTCACCGACTGAAGTTGGTAAAATAAATCATCGATCCTGGGCAAAGGATATTTATTCTTGATAGTCACCTGACTTAATTGCATGTAATCAATACATAGCCTCATGCTTCCATCTTTTTTCTTCACAAACAATACAGGAGCACCCCATGGAGAAAAGCTAGGATGGATATAGCCTTTTTCCAGCAATTCTAACAACTGTGCTCTTAATTCTTTCAACTCTGCAGGAGCCATACGGTAAGGTGCTTTTGCTGAAGGTGCCGTACCAGGAATTAGTTCAATCACCATCTCAATCTCTCGCTGTGGGGGTAAGCCTAGTAACTCATCAGGAAACACATCAGAAAATTCACAAACGACAGGAACATCATTTATCTCCTACTGCGGTGCCTCAACAGCAACCACGAAAGCAAAGAATCCCTGACACCCTGCATTAAGTAATCTACAGGCTCGAATAGCAGAAATAAGCAAGTGAGAAGAACACGATTGAATACCTTGAAAATAGAGCGCCGCTTTCCCAGATGGCTGAAAATAAACTTTCTTTGACCTACAATCAACCACGGGTCCATAATTTTCTAACCAATCCATGCCCAAAATAACATCATAATCTACCAGCTTCAACACATATAGCCTAGCTGGCAACTGTTGATTCTCAATCACTATAGGAGTCTCATCAAGACAGAAAGGTGTAAACATGAACTCCCCAGATGACAATTCAACAAGTAACTCACAAGACATCTCAGATGTCGGCTCCTCAATACATGCAACAAAATCTTCAGAAATAAATGAATGAGAAGCACCTGAGTCAAATAAAACATGAGCTACATGCCCATAAATCATAATGGTACCTTCCACCAGATGAGACACCACTGCTTCAGAACGAGTCATATGTGTGACTCTCCCTTTTTATTTCTTTCCGCCTGCCATTGACTGCTGCGACGACGATACCGACGCCTGTGAATATTGCTGTGACTGTGATGGTGGTGGAGGTGGAGGCCTGAACTGCTGCGGCTGTGAAAAAGTGATAGGCTACTTTGGCCTCATCGGACAGTCACAACCACATGTGTAACGACCCGAGATCCGAATATCGGGAGAGGCCCGATAACCCGAATTCCGAACCGCCACCCACGAGTTCAAAGACTCGGAAGGGTTAAAAGGGATGGTGTGGAAATACACAATAATTTGAATAACTGCAGAACAACACATTTATATGAATAAGCAGGAAATTAAAGATTAACATTAACCAAATTACATGGTCCACAATATAACAATAGTCTAAAATATAACAGCAGTCCACAAGTAGTATGGCACAGAAAAGAAGGTACAACTACACGGGGCATACCCCGGCCTGGCAACTGGCAACTGGCAACTAACCCTGGGCACCTGAACCACGTGGAGCCTCGGAAGCGCTCCCCTGAACCCTCGTCTCACCTAAAACATGGTGAAAACACGCAGGGAATGAGCCTTAAAATAAAAGACTCAGTAGGGATCCTCCTGTCCCCACCTCGCAAATCGAGAAATCGCGTGGAAAGCAACTACAAGCTACCACTAGCAAGACGTAGAACGGGAACTGCAGGAATAAATAAACGGGAAAGCCCTGCAATGTATAGTACCGAACGCACGGCACAAAAATCGAGACAACTCGTCAAAACCTCAAGAGTCGCTACCACACAAAGATAGGAGTACCAACCACCATAAGCACAGTCGGATGCGTCCCCTGACGACTTACACCGCGCCGCCGTGTCTCCCTACTCACCCCAGGCGGAAACTGAGACACTCACAAGTAACACTAACAAGGGTCTAGTCAGGGTCGTGCTCGTCAGCACGCGTCCAAAGTCCCCGACCGCTTGAGCACACACTGACTGACTGAGCTACGTCAGGCCCTCTAGCTGGTTCGTCCTCCCGGCTCGGACTCAAGCCACCAAAGTAGGAGGCCCACGGTAACCAGCCTAAAACCGTCTCTCGGGTAGTCTAGCCACCACTCCCTAGTGGGACCACACGCGTGTTTGAAGGCTACAACTAGTGGAGGGTCACTGAAGGTACTGACTCTCTAGTCAACGGAAAACAACGTCTAAATCGGACAAAGTACAAGGGCCGCTCCTCATACTGACACCGACTCACGGTGACACAAGCGGAGAACACCACCTCCCAGGATCCCACGGCACCCTAACATGTGGCCCCCACTTGATGCCCAGCATCAGTCGGACCACAGGTCAGCATGTGGATCGAGGTCCACTCACCCGGGACTCGAATCGGTAAAGAACAACTCCGGTCGGACATAAGCCGCTGGCGGTCCACCTTTGGGCCACCACAGTGGCTAGCAGTCTAAATTTGGGCCGCCACAATAAGTTGGCGGTCGCTTTATGGGCTGCCACACCACGGGCTATGGAGGCACAAACGGTCCTATATAGGGCCGCCATAGGGCATGTAGCGGGCGTACCTACGGCCGCCAGACCCCAAAAGCTCCCAACGGTCAAAAACCCAATGGTCAAAATGCCTCGAAGGCCATGCCGGCCAACTCGGCTAGCGGTCGGCCCTTGGGCCGCCACCTCTGCTCTAGCGGTTCATCGTAAGGCCGCCAGGCCCAACCCACGTACGTGACGATTGAAGCGGTCGCATGGGGACCGCCAGAAGGAAGTGGCGGTCTCTGGAAGGACCGCCAGAGTTCCTGAAAATCGAGAACGGCGGGAAAACCCCAAAATCGCCATTCCACGCCCCATTCACCCCCGGGTGAAGGGGAACCAAAAGGGAAACTTGTTCCCAAACCCCCAATGCATCTTTTGATGCCCACAAACCGCAAAATAGTGGATTAAAACGCTAGATCGGCCACTCAAACCCCAAAACATACTTTTCCCTTCTCGGCTCAAAATAACCCTCTCTCGGCCTCGCCTCGGCCTAGAAATCACGGGGAAGGAAAATATGGAGCTAGGGAACGTCACCCTACCTCGGGGTCACCCGAAACGCGGCGGATTGTCTCCGATCTTCAAAAATCCGCTTGGACCTTCGTGAGCTCCCCCGATCTCACCGAGCACCGAACGCTGTCGGGATCGCCACGCCGCTACCCTTGCAGCCACGCCGTCGCCTCGCCACTGTCTACAGCCGGAGGGGAGGTCATCGGAGTCGCCACCGGAAGAGGGGGCCAGTCACGGTCGTGTGCGCACGGGAGAGAAGGGAGGAAGAAAAAGAAGAAAGAAAAAAGAAAAAGAAAAAAGAAATGGGTATTTATAGAAAATCCTGATTTTTTGAAAAAATATGAGAAAATAGAAAAATATACCCCCGTGATCCTCGGAACACGTGATCGCCGTGGTACAGTCCCGGAGTAGGTGAACGACTCGGTTCACCCGCTACGGAGTTCCGTAGGTCTACCGGAGAAAAACACGCGGGAACTGCGACACACGTTCTGAGACCTCCAAAACTGATCCGAAACGCACGGATCCGAACCCGAAAACTGTCCGAAAAATAATTCCGGCCATAATGAGAATAAATTCTCTGAGAAAATAGATCCGGGACCCAAGAAGAAGGATCCGAAGGGTCCGGGATATTACAGCCCTCCCCCCTTAAATAAATTTCATCCTTGAAATTTAAAATAATGCACGGGGGAAAGAAAAAGGACACTTACTCGAACAGATAAGGGAACTGCTGACGCATCTCATCCTCATACTCCCAAGACGCTTCGCCGCCAGTGTGCCGCTGCCACACCACCTTAACCAGAGGGATAACCTTGTTTCGCAGATGCTGCTCTCGCCGATCCTCAATACGGATAGGGAACTCCGGTAGAGACAGATCGGGAGTCACCTCAGGCCAAACGGAATCCTCCAATACAAGAGAATCGTCAGGCATATACTTCCTCAGCATCGAGACATGAAACACATCATGCACAGACGATAGCTCCTTAGGAAGCTGCAACTGATAAGTAACCTCGCCAATGCGCTCAACAACGAGGAAAGGGCCAACATAGCGGGGACTCAACTTCCCACACCGCCCAAAACGCATCACTCCCTTCATGGAAGAAACCCTAAAAAATAATCGGTCACCGATCGCGAAACAGAGTGGCTGCCTTCTCCGATCGGCATAGCTTTTCTGCCGACTCTGAGCCGCCAACATGTTCTGATGGACCAAATGCACCACATTCACACACTGCTGCACCAACTCTGGTCCCGTCATCACACGCTCACCAACCTCAAACCAATCGAGCGGAGTTCGACATGGTCGCCCGTACAACGCCTCATAAGGAGCCATCCCAATGCTCGAATGATAGCCGTTGTTGTAGGCAAACTCCACCAATGGTAGATGGTGAAACCAACTCCTCTGCCATTCCAGGCAACATGATCTCAACATGTCCTCTAACGTCTGGATGGTCCTCTCTAACTGACCATCAGACTGAGGATGATATGCTGAGCTAAATACTAACTCCGTGCCAAGAGCTCGCTGGAAACTCCTCCAGAATCCAGAAGTGAAACGTGGATCTCGATCTGGCACAATGGAAATGGGGATTCCATGCAAATGTACGATCCGCTCCACATAGAGATGAGCCAACTTGGGCACACTCCAGCTGACTTTAATCGGTAACAACCGAGCCACTTTCGTCAGCCTATCCACCAGCAACCAAATACTGTCATGCCCACTCGGGGTCCTCGGCAAACCCACCACAAAATCCGTGGTCACGTGGTCCCATTTCCACGCGGGAACCTCCAAGGGCTGAAGCATACCACCAGGTCGCTGATGCTCCGCCTTCACCTGCTGACAAGTCAGGCACCTGGCCACAAACTCGGTAATATCTCTCTTCATGCCAGGCCACCAGAACTGCCTCCTCAAGTTCTGATACATCTTCGTCGCACCCGGGTTCACAGTGTACCAACTCCCATGAGCCTTTAGTAACACCACACGCCTCACCTGCTCCTCGACCGGGATGTATAGCCTGCCACAGAATCTCATGGCTCCGTCCTCACCGAACTCCACATCAGCCAAAGCCAAAATCCGGGGCAATTCAGGGTCTGCACGCTGAGCATCTGCCACCTGATGACGAATCGCAGGCGTGACAGTCAAGCTCGCAAGAACAGCTGACCCGGGCTCTTGAGGGACCTTAAGCCTAAATGTCACGGCTGGCACCTGCTCCCAGAGCCTCCACTTCCTCACGATCATGGTGCTGACCACCACCTTCCTGCTCAAGGTATCGGCAACGACATTCATCCTGCTTGGCTGATAAGATAGGGTGAAGTCATAATTCTTCATATACTCCATCCATCGCCTCTGCCTGAGGTTGAGGTCCTTTTGAGTGAACACATACCTCAAACTCTGATGGTCTGTGAACACCTCAAACTTCTCGCCGTACAGATAATGCCTCCAGATCTTCAACGCAAAGATCACAACCGCCAACTCAAGGTCGTGGGTAGGGTAGTTCTCCTCATGTGGCTTCAACTGTCGAGACGCATAAGCCACCACTCTACCGTGCTGTATCAGCACAGCACCCAACCCGACCCCGGAAGCATCTGTACACACCACAAAACCTCCCGATCCAGAAGGCAACACCAACACCGGTGCCGATGTGAGCAACCTCTTCAGCTCCATAAAGCTCTGCTCACACTCAGCAGTCCAGACAAACGACACATCCTTCCACGTAAGCCTGGTCATCGGGGCTGCAATAAGAGCGAAATCCTGAATGAATCTCCTGTAATAGCCTGCAAGCCCCAAGAAACTCCAAATCTCCGTCACGGACCTTGGCCTCGGCCACTGTATCACTGCCTCGACCTTGGCTGGATCCACGGAAACACCATCACCAGAAATCACGTGCCCCAAAAAGTGCACCTCATGAAGCCAAAACTCACACTTGCTGAGCTTAGCATACAACTGGTGATCTCACAAAGCCTACAACACAACCCTCAAATGATAAGCATGCTGCTCTGCAGACTGCGAATAAACAAGGATGTCATCCACGAACACGACCACGAACTGGTCCAGGTAAGGACGAAACACCCTCTGCATCAAATCCATGAACGCTGCGGGGGCATTAGTGAGCCCAAACGGCATCATCAAAAACTCATAATGCCCATATCTCGAGCTGAACGCAGTCTTCTCCACGTCAGACTCTCGAATCCGCAACTGATAATAATCGGACCACAAATCAATCCGCGAGAACACTCGAGCAGACTGAAGCTGGTCAAATAAATCATCAATCCGCGGTAGCGGATACTTGTTCTTAACGGTTATCTCGTTCAGCTGTCGGTAGTCAATACACAACCTCAGACTACCGTCCTTCTTCTTCACAAACAACATTGGCGCACACCAAGGGGAAAAGCTAAGACGAATATACCCCTTGACGAGCAACTCCTGCAATTACTCCCTCAACTCCCTCAACTCAGCGGGAGCCATGCGATAAGGAGCCTTCGACAGAGGCCCCGTACCAGGCACAATCTCAATAACAAAATCAATCTCCCGCTGCGGAGGTAATCTTGGCAAATCCTAAAAAAAACATCAGAAAACTCGCATGCCACCGGAATGTCCTCCACATCCGGTTCCGACTGGTCTACCACGACCACAGAAGCGAGGAAACCCTGACAACCGGCATCAAGCAAACGACGAGCCCTAATAGCCAAAATAAGAAAGCGAGAAGAGGAAGACATGATACCTTGAAATTAGAAGGTAGGTCCACGAAGCCGCCGGAAATAAACCTTCTTCAAGCCACAATCCACCAAATCATGATGGGTCTCGAGCCAATCCATGCCCAAAATCACTTCAAAGTCCTGAAGTGGCAACGCATAAAGTTTGGCCGGCAAACTCCGCCCTTCCACCCACACAAGAATCTCCTCAAAACAATACGGAGTGATCATGAAATCACCATAAGGCAACTCCACTGCCAAATCACAAGACAACTGGGTCACCGGCTTTTCAATACTCAGCGTGAAATCCTCCGAAATAAACGAATGCGATGCGCCAGAATCAAACAAAACTCGAGCTGCACAACCCACAATCATAACGGTACCTTCCATGAGCTGCGATGCCTCTGCCTCTCCCCTGGTCATGTGTATAATCTGGCCTTGGGACCTTTGCCTGCCCCCCCACACTCGCTGACCTGGGTAGTGGCGGATACTGCCCTTGCTGCTGCTGCTGCGGTGGCCTCTGCTGCTGGGGGTACTGCTGCTGCTGCAGCCTCTGGGGACAGTCGCGCGTCATGTGCCCTAGTTGGTCACACCTGAAACAAATCACCGGCGCCGTGCACTGCCTGCCTGGATGCGACTCGCCACATCGGAGACACGGTCCCTGTGATCCACCCATTGATCCCTGACGCTGATAAGGAATCGGCTGCTGTACACTGCCCGAAGACGCCTGCCTCTGATCCTTACACTTCTTATAGAATCCTTTCTTGAGAAACTTCTTGACCTTGGAGCCAAAAGACGCAGATCCTGCCGTAGACATCGCTAGAGCCGACGCTCCCGAACTACCCATAGTGTGCTAAAAAGTACTTTGCTGCTGGGTAGCCGTCTACTGACTGCGGCCTGACTGGGACTACCCCTGGCCTCCCTGTCCTCGGATCTTCTACATATCCAGCTCCAAGGATACCGCCACACGAGAAGCTATCTCCAAATCAGTGGCATCGTTCACCATCAATAGGTGCCTCAAGTCTTGTCTCAAACCCTGAACAAATTGCCCGGTCTTCAGCCCCTCATGATCCATGATATGGGGCGGATAACGACCTAACTCAATAAACCGAGCCCTGTACTGCAACACTGACATGTCACCCTGCACCGGCTCCAGAAACTGACGCATCTTCTGCGTACCAACATAGGATGGGCAGTAAGTATGCTCGGAGACCGTAACGAAGTCCTTCCACACGATCTGCTAGAGTGAACGTGACTGAAATGACGTCTTCCACTCCGAAGACCACCAATCTTGAGCCGTACCTTGCAGCTGGTTGCAAGCCAACATCACCATGTCCTCCTCAGCACAGCGCATGGAACTGAACACTCTCTCCATCTCATCAAGCCATCTCCTGGCCACATCGGGATCTGGCTGGCCATCGTAATAGGGTGGATGGAACTGCAAGAAGTCCCGCACTGCACTACTGGGTCCACCCCTGGACGACGAGCCCTCAACAGCATCACCGCCAAACTGCTGGGACATGAACTGAAACATGCTTCGAAAGAAATCCTCTGCCCCCGGAACTCTCGCTGCATCCCCTGCCTGGGTGGTAACTGGTGGCACTCTGCTCTGCTCCTCCTGCTCCTCAGTCGACTGTCCCTGCTGAGAGCGAGTCCTATGCCTCAGCGCCATACTCGCCTGCTGTAAAAAGACAGAAGACACGAAAAATGGCGAAATCAATAAAACACACGATGCCCTAAGCCAGTGCCGACTGTACATCATCATTGTGGACTAGTGGACCACTACAATTATTCATAATTCTTATATATATCCACAACCACTGCTCTGATACCAGCTGTAACGACCCGAAATCTGAATACCGGGAGAGGCCCGATAACCCGAATCCCGAACCGCCACCCACGAGCCCAAAGACTCGGAAGGGTTAAAAGGGATGGTGTGGAAATACACAAGAATTTGAATAATTGTAGAACAACACATTTATATGAATAAGCAGGAAATTAAAGATTAACATTAATCAAATTACATGGTCCATAATATAACAACAGTCTAAAATATAACAATAGTCCACAACTAGTACATCACAAAAAAGAAGGTACAACTACACGCGGCATACCCCGGCCTGGCAACTGGCAACTAACCCTGGGCACTTGAACCACGTGGAGCCTCGGAAGTGCTCCCCTGAAGCCTCGTCTCACCTGAAACATGGTGAAAACACGCAGGGAATGAGCCTTAAAACAAAAGGCTCAGTAGGGATCATCCGGTCCCCACCTCGCAAACTGAGAAACCGTGCGGAAAGCAGCTACATGCTACCACTAGCAAGACGTAGAACGAGAACTGCAGGAATAAATAAACGGGAAAGCCCAGCTACGTCTAGTACCGAATGCACGGCATGAAAATCGAGACAACTCGTCAAAACCTCAAGAGTCGCTACCACACAAAGACATGAGTACCAACCACCAGAAGCACAGCCGAATGCATCCCCTAACGACTTACACCGTGCCGCCGTGTCTCCCTACTCGTCCCAGGCAGAAACTGAGACACTCATAAGTAACACTAACAAGGGTCTAGTCAGGGTCGTGCTCGTCAACACGCGTCCGAAGTCCCCGACCACGTGTGCACACACTGACTGACTGCGCTACGTTAGGCCCTCTAGCTGGTTCGTCCTCCTGGCTCGGACTCGAGTCGCCACAGTAGGAGGCCCACGGTAACCAACCTAAAACTGTCTCTTGGGTAGCCTCGCCACCACTCCCCGGTGGGACCACACGCGTGTCGGAAGGCTACGACTAGTGGAGAGTCACTGAAGGTATTGACTCTCTAGTCAACGGAAAACAACGTCTAAATCGGACAAAGTATAAGGGCCGCTCCTCGTACTGACACCGACTCACAGTGACACAAGCCGAGAACACCTCCTCCCGGGATCCTACGTCACCCTAACATGTGGCCCCCACTTGATGCCCATCATCAGTCAGACCGCGGGTCAGCACGTGGATTGAGGTCCACTCACCCGGGACTTGAATCGATAAAGAACAACTTCGGTCGGACATAAGCCGCTGGCGGTCCACCTTTGGGCCGCCACTGTGGCTAGCGGTCTAAATTTGGGCCGCCACACCACGGGCTATGGAGGCACAAACGGTCATATATAGGGCCGCCACAGGGCATGTAGCGGGCGTACCTACGGCCGCCAGACCCCAAAAGCCCCCAACGGTCAAAAACCCAATGGTCAAAATGCCTCGATGGCCACGCCGGCCAACTCGGCTAGCGGTTGGCCCTTGGGCCGCCACCTGGGCTCTAGCGGTTCATCGTATGGCCGCCAGGCCCAACCCACGTACGGGACAATTGAAGCGGTCGCATGGGGACCGCCAGAAGGAAGTGGCGGTCTCTGGAAGGACCGCCAGAGTTCCTGAAAACCAAGAACGGCGGGAAAACCCCAAAATCGCCATTCCACGCCCATTCACCCCCGGGTGAAGGGGAACTAAAAGGGAAACTTGTTCCCAAACTCCCAATGCATCTTTTGATGCCCACAAATCACAAAATAGCGGATTAAAATGCTAGATCGGCACTCAAACCCCAAAATATGCTTTTCCCTTCCCGGCTCAAAATAACCCTCTCTCGGCCTCGCCTCGGCCTAGAAATCACGGGGAGGGAAAATATGGAGCTAGGGAACGTCACCCTACCTCGGGGTCACCCGAAACGCGGCGGATTGTCGCCGATCTTCAAAAACCCGCTTGAACCTTCGCGAGCTCCCACGATCTCACCGAGCACTAAACGCCGCCGGGATCGCCACGCCGCTACCCTTGCCGCCACGACATCGCCTCACCGTAGTCTGCAGCCGGAGGGGAGGTCGCCGGAGTCGCCGTCGGAAGAGGGGGCCGGTCACGGTCACGTGCGCACGGGAGAGAAGGGAGGAAGAAAAAGAAGAAAGAGAAAGGAGAAAAGAAAAAGAAATGGGTATTTATAGAAAATCCTGATTTTCTGAAAAAATATGAAAAATATAAAAATATACCCCCGCGATCCTCGGAACACGCTAATCGCCGTGGTACAGTCCCGGAGTAGGTGAACGACTCGGTTCACCCACTACGGGGTTCCGTAGGTCTACCGGAGAAAAATACGCGGGAACCGCGAAACACGTTTTGGGACCTCCGAAACTGATCCGAAACGCACGGATCCGAACCTAAAAACTGTTCGAAAAATAATTTCGGGCATAATGAGAATAAATTCTCTGAGAAAATAGATCCGGGACCCAAGAAGAAGGATCCGAAGGGTCCGGGATGTTACAACATGTCCTACATGATCACACATGAAACACACCACGGGCATCGAGCATGGTCGCCCCAAATGACTACCGCCGCACCTCGGACATGGTCTCGGCTGACTAGCCACCGATCTCTGTCGTTGAAAATAAGAGGGTGCTGATTGTTGCACAGAACCAGAGGAAGCTTGCTGACCATACTGCTTCTTGGATTTTCTGAACATCCTCTTGAATTTGGATTTAGAGGTAGTACCACTGGCAGAAGGAGCAGAAGATGGTTCCCCCATCACACTTGGTGCACTAGTAGCCTGCTGCTACTGCTGCACACTGTGCTGGGCTGGCTCCACTTGGGTTCACCCTCGAGATCTTACCATATCGAGTTCTAAAGCTGTTGCTGCCTGATATGCCACATCTAATTCTGCCACCCTGGTTGCAATTAGAGGTTGCCTCAGCTCCGGCTCCAAACCACGTGAAAACTGCTCAGTCTTCAGCCCTTATTTAGCAAGAATATGAGGAGCATACCGATCCAATTCTATGAATTTATTCCGATATTGCAACACCGTCATCTCGCCCTGCGTCAACTCCATGAACTGGTGCATTTTATCCATTCTGAGATAGGCCGGACTATATGTATGCTCAAATGAAGTCACAAACTTCTGCCATGAGATTTGTCGAAGAGGACGGGATTTGAACATCACCTCCCACTCCGTGGTCCACCACGCGAGTGCTGCCCCCTGCAACTGGAATGTAGCGAGCATCACCTTTTCATCTTCAATGCACTCCATAGAATGGAATACACGCTCCATCGCGTCCAGCCAAACCCTCGCCGCATCTGGATCAGCTTGTCCTTCATATGTCGGTGGGTGGAAAAGAAGAAACTCCTTCAAGACTCGACCACGACCACCTTGAGGAACTACGTCATCACCAACAGCGGGGTCAACATGGCCTTGCCCTCGAACATTCGCTGGAGGAGGTGAAATACTGCTCTCTTCCCTTGGAACATCGGGCACATTAACCTGAACATGACTTCAGCCTCTCCGTCTAGGCGGCATCGCAATCTAAACTTGAAGAAAAAACACGCAACAAGGAAATCATAAGTATTCACGAAAAACAACCTAAGCCAGCAATAGTGGTACACGTGGACTTGTTCTGGACCATTGCAATTTCAATTCCTTATACATCACCCCAACACTGCTCTGATACCAACAGTAACGACCCGGAGATTCGGATAACGATAAACCGATACCAAGAACTCGAAGACGCCACCCAAGAGGCTGATGAGGCCCCGGAAGGGTTGGGAGGATTGGTCGAGGAGGTGCATAATGAATTGGAATCACACGCGCATTTATAAAATGGCAATTTTAAGCGGAGGCAAAATTAAATAACAGAGTGCTATGGTTATACATATTAGTCCAGATCCATACTTCACGAGTCCGACACTGTACAAGAGTCAAAATAAATAACCACACGGGGCATACCCCGGCCAAAAGAGAACAAAAGACTGACGAAAGGACCGACCACTGCTGGCGTTTAAGACTTCCGGCCAAAAGGACGGGAGAAACTGGCGGTCTGCTGCTCTGGCTCACTTGAAAAGGAAGGGTGAGTCTCACAACAAAGACTTAATAGGGTTCACGTGGATCCCTACCTCGCAACTAAGATATAAAGTAGTTAAACATGCAATAGCATACACGAAAAGATAGGAAATAAAGCTATAGATGCATGTGAATAAATCAAAGGCAGCTAATTAAAATAGCATTTAATATATACAAGAGTGCTCGAAGTTTAACAATAGAATAATAATTCAACCATTCCAAGTGACAGGAGAGAGAAAAGACCACCAGAAAGAAGACCAGACGCGTCCACTGATGACTTATACTGCGTTTCCAGTATCTACGCAAGTCTGGATCGCGACAAGCGCGGCACGTAACAGTAACCAAGGACAAGAACTAGTCAGGGTCACACTCGTCAGTTTCAGTTCAAGCCCCTGACCACGTGTGCACACACAGGCTCAATGTGTTGAGCCAGGCCTCTAGCTAGTTTTCCCCCCAGTAGGACGCTACTGCCAAGCAAGGGGGCCCACGGGAACTAGCTTAAAAATCGTAAACCGGGACTACTCCGCCACCTCTCCCAGGTGGGCCGACACTCGTGGTCGTCGGGCTACGACTAGTGGTTCCATCACAAGGAAGGAGAAAATAATTCCATTGGGATCTAAAAACATGCCACAGTTTATAAGAATATTTAAACATGGCGGACATGCAATACTAAATGCATAATTAAATGAACAAGATTTAATTTGAAATATGCAGGAAATAAACGGTCTAATACAAAGCCGCTACAGTCGTAAACGGTCGAACGACTGACCGCCAAATGATGCTAAGCGATCTACTAAAGGGCCGCTAGTATCACACCGCCCTACAGGTTAAAAGTGTTCACGCGGTCGATATTTGTTCCGCGAAGGGTCCACAAGTGGTTGTACGATAAGCCACTAGAGGGCATAAGCGGTCTATAAATGAGCCGCGAGGCTCCACCTCCTTACAGGGTCAACGGTCACACGCGGTCGAAGGTTCGACCGCCAAGGTCAGTAGCGGGTCTATGGGTGGACCGCTACAAGGTCAGAAATTGTTTATCAGTGGATCGCTAAGGTCCACCGCCATACCGATTTCTGTAAACGGTCTCTGGTAGGACCACTACCCTACCAGAGACCCGAAAACGTGGGGAATGCAATGGCATCCCCTCCCAATCGATTCCAATCGATGGGAAATGAAGATCTAACTTGTTCCCTGCCTTGCCACCATCATTCCACAGTAGTTATATGTCTAAAAACATAACTACAATGGGCATGGAAGGATTAAAACATAAATACAACATTCATGCTCCAAAAACTAAAATGACAATGTGCATGCCGTTTAAGACATAAGGACGATGGCCATGGGCAGGAAAACAATCCTAACGAGGTCGGGTAACCATCCCCCTACCTATTTCAAGCCAAAAACACCGATCTCCCACCACTCCACACGAAGAACGCCGCACCTTCTCACGTGGATTCCCGCCTCCACGCTTCACAGCCTGTCTCCAGGATGACGCCACCGCCCTTCCCACGTCCCGAGCTAGCCGACACCACCACCTGCACGTCCTGTAGTGCCTCGGGGTGAGCACACCACGAGGGAGCAAGAGAAGAGAGGGGGGTCGCACGCGGGAGAGAAAGAGAGGGTGAGGGGAGAGAGAGAAACCCTTCGTGGGTTTCTCACAAAAAAAGATTTATTATATTATTTTTTTTTGTGAAAAAACCTTAAATTGCTAAAAGGCTTTAAAATAAGCAATATTGTATATATGCCTTATTTGATTTCTAAAAGCTTATACAATTTGATTAAGCCCATTAAACTAGGCCCATTAAGCCCAATAAAATAGCCTAAATTCACGATTCTTTCCACACTTCAAAACCGATAAGGATCCACTAAGAATCCATTAACTACTGGATCTTACAGTGTGTGCGTGTGTTGGAGCATCGGTTCCGTGTGCGTGTGTGCTGCGTCTTAGCAGCGTGGGTGTTGGAGCTTTGTCTCCGTGTGTGTACTGTCTTGTAAGAGTTGCAAGATAGTGGAAGCCTCACCGGTTTGGTGAGGGGTGGACGTAGGGAGCTCGTCGTGGTCCCGAACCACCTAAAAAATCCTTTGTGTCTTGTGGTTTTCTTTGTGTGATTGTGTGTTCTTTTGTTTAATCCACCTAGTCCATCATATGAGATCGGAAAGGCTGAGAGAAATATTTCTTTTAGGATTCAAATCTTTTTTCATCTTAGTTTAAATTTGATAGTTGTTCTAATCTTGTTAGATAACTTTAAATTTACCATATCACGTGGGGGACAATTCAACCCCCCTTCTTGTCCGCTCACCTGCTGGGGCCAACAATTGGTATCAGAGCCGCGACTCTATTTTCTTGAGGTCTAACGACCTATAGAGAGATCCCTGTCGGTGAGTTTCTTGAGCAACATGTCTGGTGTTTGTTTGTCTACTCTTCCTCCTCGTTTTGATGGTCACAATTTCATTTCTTGGAGAAACAAAATGTGTGCTTATCTTAGAGTTTATGAACCTAAAATGTGAAAAGTGATATGTAATGATCCATATATACTCCCTCCAAATGGAATGAAAAATACATCAAGAAAAATGTGATAAATGTTAGTGCTTTAAACATTATGAGGAATAACATAGAATCTGATGTAATTCCATGAATTTCAACGTGCAGGTCAGCAAGGGAAGTTTGGGATGAGTTGACATGCAAGTATGAAGGAGATGCAAGGGCTTCATGCATGATGGCTCATGGAGATAACAATGATGAGGTAAATTCTGACTCCGAAGAACTTTCAAGTGAATAATGACAATTAGCATTTGCTGAGATGCGTGACAGATGTAAGAAATACAAATTTGATAAAAAAAAACTGAAAAAGAAACTTGAAGAAATTAAGCATACTTCTGATCCATGTGAAAATGACCATGCTAATTCTTCATGTGAAAAATACAAATAGCTAAAATCAAAGATTGAAGATCTAAAGTCAGAAATTAGAAATTTAGAAAATTAAAATGAATATCTTGAATCTAAAGTTGAATTACTTTTAGATGAGATGTCTTGTATGAATGAAGACCTTGAAATGGCTAGAAAATCTAATACATCTCTTGAAATTGAAAATGATTGTCATGATTTGCGTGAACAAAGTAAACCCTTGCTGTCTAAAATTTCCATGCTTGAGAAAAATGAAGAATGTCTTAAGTGCAAGTTAGCTTCTTTATCTGATGATGAGGAAATATTTGAAAAGCTTCTTGACAATGAAATTGATAGCAAAAGCATCACGATTGAAAATGAAGATCTTAAAAAGAAAAATGGTGCAATGCTAATCTATAATTCTTTGCTTGAGAGTAGATTAAAATGTCTTGATAAACTTGAATAAGAAAACTCTTTGTTGAAATGTGAAAATGAACAGTTGCTTGCTAAGATCTCAAAGTTGCTGAAACTGAGAGAGTTCTTGAAAAATTAACTGAAAAACTACATGCTATAAATGATGAAAATAAGGAAGTCATGGAAGAAAATGAAAACTTCAAATCTCTGAATTGTTTGTTGAATGACAAAGTTTGTGCATGCGAAGAAGAAATGACAAGTGCCGAATTGTATATATCTACTCTAGAAGAAGTGCAAAGATTAAAATATGACTTGTTTAGATTTGTAAAGGGGAAAGAAAATTTGGATAAGTGTTAGAATGTTAAAGTGAATTTTCAAGAAGAAGGTCTTAGATACACCTCCGTCAACAAAAAGTAGTTTGAGAAAAAAATTTAAAACTTCATTTATTCATGCTTCCGATATTCATAGAACTTCCAGAGCACCTCATCCTATTGCGCAAATGAAAAATTTCGAAAACATTTTTGAGAAAAACAAAAATATCAACACAAAACCCCACCATGTCAAATAGATCTCAAAAATTGAAATAGAATGTTGAATACTTTTATTGTGGAACGTTTGGTCATGTCATGGATGATTGTGATGTAATGAAGAAAGATGACCAACTTGCATGTGGAGATAAAAATGGTTTCAAATGACAAAGAAATGCTTCTTGTTTTTATTGTGGTAAGTTAGGCCACATGATGAAAAATTGGTTAGTGAAGTAACACGATGATCTTCATGCTATGAATGATAAATATGATTTTCAACAAAAATTCAGTGATAAACATATTTTTCATACTCAAAGGTTTCCATCTTATAAGGGAAAGTTTTATGGAAAAACTCATGTTCATAATGAAAAATCATTCGGTAGATCTACTAGTCCTTGTTGTTTTCACTGTGATAAGTATGAGCATGTTATGAAAAACTATTGGTCATTGAAAAATGATAATTTTCATGCTTCTAGGATGAATGCTCAGGTTAATTTTGCTAAACCTAGAGCTTTTGCTAATAAGAGAAGGAATGCTTTTGAAAGCCCTTTTGATCATAAAAAGAAGACTTTTGCTAGATTTGTTCCTCCTCAATACTTTTATTGTGGAAACCATAGACATGTTATTGAGGATTGCAAGATCATGAAAAATGATGACATGGGAGACAATGAAAATGTTGAAGAAAACTTTTGGTAGCAATGCTACGACCTCCAGGGACCCAAGAAGGATTGGGTGCCTAAATCTGTCAAATGAGTTGATGTTGATGCAGGTGTGTCTTGAGATAAATAGAGAATAAAGGGGTTCCAATTAAAAGGAACAAGGCATACTCATTTGGTAAAACCCCGACCTTGCTTATCTTCATTGTAAAACTTGGTGGTTTTGATGTTTTTACTTGTGTGGTTCCGTTATGCTTCTCATATCATATTCTGATTTCTTCACAAGCCATATAAGATCTCATAGTATGAATGTTTGGTATATCAAATGGTGTTATGTGAAATGATAGATTAAGTCTATCAGGAAGCTAACACTATGCGTGAGTTGGATCCTTGGATCAAGACCTCCGTCAAGTACCAAAATTCAGAAACTCAATTGTTTGGCTTACGAGGAATCATGTATTTTGAATGAAATCAATTTGCCATTGATTTGCATAGCTTTCAAATTGAATCTGAAAATTTTCTTATTTTAAGAAGGCATAATTTTTATGAACTGTGGAATTATTCACTCTCGAATGTAAAAATATCTTTGAATGATCATGGATTAGTCTAAGCTCAATGACTTTGTGTGGTTGCTTTGCAATGGTGATAAGCTATTTTACATGTTCAAAAATCTTCCTCTTGTCAATAGATTTTCAAACACTTGTCTTGCTCAATTATCAAATTCTGTATAAGTTTTCAGGGAGAGGCTGAAATGAAAGTTGGACATTTGATCATGCTCATCAAAATGCATTTTGCACATTCATGCGCATAGGGCATATCATGTTCAAACTGAAACTCTGAAATAAAATGCTCATGGTTCAATTTTTGGATTCAATGAAAATTCATCTTCTAAATTTTCTGGTTTCATGCTTACTTGAATGATCTAGACTGCACAATTTGTAAATAAGGTCAAGACATCATACAGATAGAAAATTTACATAAAAAGATTGCATTGGCATTTCTGCATATCATTCACATATTCTGCATACATTGTGAATTTGAGTCTTATGCATACCTTGATGCTTTTGCATATCATTCACTTCCGCATATACTAGCATATGCAAGTTGCATATCTTGATTCATGAGTGCTTGCATGAATGTTTCCTAAATCCTTGCATGTTTGTATGTATTTAGTTTATAAAATTATTTCTTGACTGTTCTAAGGCTTTACCTCCTTCATAAATAACAAAGCAGTGATTTCGTTCAAATGTGATTCATGTCATACACTAAGGGGGAGGATTTGATTCCGACCGTGCATACATTTAAGGGGAGTCATAACTCTGTCTTGACAAATTCATTTTATACATGCAAAATATTACCCCCACACTTTGCACATAATGAATTTAATGGCTTTAATTGATATGAATTTGAGAAATTCTTTCCAACACTTTAAAGGGAACTTGAATTTCTACATAGACATTAAAGAGTAACCGTGAGGAAAATGTTGCCGACCCCACAATGATCAGTAAGTGGAATGTCGAACCAAGTAGTCGGGAATCTCCATCGAAACAAATGAGAAAACTCGTGCCGAACGGTGAAACAAAAAGATCCACAAGAAAAAATGAAATTGTGTGAGGAATCCAAGTAGTCGGGAATCCCCATTGAGACATATGAGGAAACTCGCGTCGAACGGTGAAGTCCATTTAAAGAAACAAAAACGGGGCTGTGCGAAGCGACCAATAGTCAAGGATCTAGAGTGAAAGTGTAGAGAGGAGATTACCTTCTAGTGTTCTTAAGAAAATCTGAATATCCATATATTTTGAAGCTCACTATTCATTACATCACATTTCACTCTTGGGTATCATTGTGATGTATGTATTCTATGAATTTGTTTACATTCATGATTTATGCAGTACTTTAAGTAATGAATGCATAACTCTCTTGGTTATGCTTCATGTTTTACATTTTGAAGTTGAACAACTTGCTCTTTTCTTAACCCGTGCCTCATTAAGGGGGAGTTACTATTAGTAATATTTGCGTGCATGATAGTTGTGCTTATGTGCTTGCCTGTTCATACATTCTCCATTGATTTTGTTGTTGTTGACAATAAATGAAAGAAAAAGCAAGGACGCTCATTTTCATCTTGATATCTCATGTGCATAGGTAGATTAGGTTGAAAGTCATGGAGTGCATATCTGCATATTTGGCATTTTCAGCATGTACATAGTGCATACACTTTGCATTTGGAAGACAAAAGTCATATTGTGCATATTTGCATATCTTGCAAATAGTGCATACTTTGAACTGCATCAGTTTGCACACTTCATCTTGAACATATCTTTGAGCCAACAGTTGGTATCATATCATTAGGCATCCCATGTTCATATCATTTCTAATAACCCCATTGTCGGTCATCTTTTGTTGATGACAAAAAGGGGGAGAATGGGTTTGTGTGCTTTAATGGGGGAGAATAGGTTTGATTGCTTATGCTTAATACCTTATGATGATTGCAAACTGTTCACATCTGTTCACATTGAAAACTCACACTGCTCACAATGTTTCTCATTGAATGAAATGCTTCTAGTCTTTCTTTTGGAACTCTCGCACACATCGTTTCGTCATCATCAAAAAGAGGGAGATTGTTGCATCCTCTAGTTGATTTTGGTGCTTGATTTTAATGATAACAAACCGAGTGTGCATGTGTGTATGTGCTTCATTGAGCAACATGTTCAACAAACCAAGTGTGCTTGTGTATGTTTAACAAACCAAGCGTGCTTGTGTGTATTATTGAGCAACATGTGTGCAACTTGTTAAATGAGTTGAAGGATGGCTTCAAAGCAAGTTTATGTGAAGATAGCGTGTTAGCATGTTGAGTATTTCTGAATAAGAGTTCTTATTGAGCAAGGTTGTTTATAGAACTTGTAACATTTATGCAAATTACTGAGTTATCTTGCATTGCAGGAACAAATCCAGGATGGACATCATTTAGAAGCCAAAAGAATGCATGCATGAGTTATCTTACTGTCCACGATTCAAACAGGTGATAAATGACATTTTTGTTCATCAAGAATTAGTGGTAAGACCTTGAGTTTAATGCATTTTCTTCATGAGGTTTTAAGGCTTGTATAGTGTTCAAGTTCCTTATATAAATCTTGGTGGGGATTGGGTTGATGATGCTCATACTATCCATAAATGCATAACATTTGTTTTCAATTTTTTAAGTTGTGAAAATTGGGTCTAGCTTTGCTTCAACTCGACTTGGCATCCTGACCAAGTCGACCTGAGCAGAATAGCAGAAGCCAAGTAGACTTCTAACATCGGCCAAGTCGACTTGGTCTTATGGTTGAATGTGTTTCATGCTTTTGGTTCATGGGGCTGTTGAGGCTCTATATGTGTGTGGAAGGACATGAGGTGGGTGATGGTTGTTGGTTGCCTTGTAATGGTTTAATGCTCATTTGAATGTGTGAATGATCAATTCATATGTGCTAGATTTAACTCCCTTCTGGGTTGATTTTATTCTTGCTTAAACTTCATGTTAAACTGTGCAATGGAACTTAAAATAGCTAGAAATGGTTATATTGTATATCAACCCTTTTCTATCTCATGGGGTTGTGGAGATTATGAAAAAGGGTCATTTTAACATGAGGTTTCATGGGTCTTTTGTATAGTTTTGAATGCATTCCATGCATACTCCTCTTGAGATATCAAAAGCCATGATGGTGAGTATTAGTTGAGATTCTAATATAAAACTTGATAAGCTAACTATATACTCACTCCATATGTTCATGTATGTTCATGCATGTTCTTCATAGAACTCTTGAGAAAGTGTTTTAAGCCATTCATATGAATCTTACTGAAATTGATCCTTAGTGTGGAAATGTGTTTTGAGAATGTTTAATAGGCCACCAAGACATCAAGAGTTTGATCAAACATTAGGTGGCATCCATGCATATGAAAAACTCATTGAACTAACTTGTTTTTTCTATTTTGCAGATTTTGGTTGATCGACCAAGGAGCTTTGGTCGACCGATTCTCCCAATGTTGGCCGGTCTGAAAAGTTTAAGAGTTCGGTCGATGGACCCTCAATTTCAGTCGATCGATTCCGTCGAGCTCCGGATCGGGCTTGACGAATCACATCCGAAACCCAGCAAACTTGATCCATTTGGGTCCTATCTTTTACCCTTATGCCCATGGGTTCTTGGTAGACTTATTAGGGCCATTTTGGAAGGTTCTAGAAAGGTTTTATTGGTCTTTTGCACTCTCTTATATATACATACATATGACCTATAATATTTAAAGGAGAAACCCATATGTGCTGATATTTTCTATCTTGTAGGAGAAGAAAGGGAGAAAGAAGAGAAGGAGAAGAAGCCAAGGTGGATTTCATCTACTCCAAGACGTTTCTAGAGATTGTGGAAGAAGAGAAAGAGGAGCGGCATGAAGAGAGGAACAAGAAGACGCCAAAATCGCTATCATCGGCCTACGACCAAAGAAGGGCTAGATCGTTTAGAGAAGGGGGAGCTTTGCTCTTGTTATATTCTCCTTGTTTCAGTCTTAAGAGTTCATTTGGGGCATATTGTATTTATTTGTGAACATTTTACTAATTCCTAAACGAATATTGTTTGTGTGTGTTCGGAG
Source organism: Amorphophallus konjac (assembly GCA_022559845.1). Lineage (NCBI taxonomy): Eukaryota > Viridiplantae > Streptophyta > Magnoliopsida > Alismatales > Araceae > Amorphophallus > Amorphophallus konjac. The sequence continues at coordinate 292,255,541 of CM040122.1, read as the reverse complement.
ATTTGATCTCCGAGTGGTTGTTAAGGTTGGGGAAGTTGTTCCCCGTGTGTTGCTGCATTTTAGCAGCCTGTGTGGGTCCTTGGTTGGGTATTGTATTCCATGTGTGTAGGTTTTACCTACGTTTCAGTTTGGGGGTTCGTCCCCATGGTCCGGTTTAGTCTGGACCGTGTGTGTGTGTGTTGGAGCATTGGTTCCGTGTGCGTGTATGCTGCGTCTTAGCAGCGCGTGTGTTGGAGCATTGTCTCTGTGTGTGTACTGTCTTGTAAGAGTCGCAAGATAGTGGAAGCCTCACCGGTTTGGTGAGGGATGGACGTAGGGAGCCCGTCGTGGTCCCGAACCACCTAAAAAATCCTTTGTGTCTTGTGATTTGCTTTGTGTGATTGTGTGTTCTTATGTTTAATTCACTTAGTTGATCGTGTGAGATCGGAAAGGCAGAGAGAAATATTTCTTTTAAGATTCAAATCTTATTTCATCTTAGTTTAAATTTGATTGTTGCTCTAATCTTGTTAGATAACTTTAAATTTGCCATATCACATGGGGGATAATTCAACCCCCATTCTTGTCCGCTCGCCTGTCGGGGCAAACAATTGGTATCAGAGTCACGACTCTATTTTCTGGAGATCTTAGGACCTATAGAGAGATCCCTGTCGGCGAGTTTCTTGAGAAACATGTCTGGTGTTTGTTTGTCTACTCTTCCTCCTCATTTTGATGGTCACAATTTCATTTCTTGGAGAAATAAAATGTGTGCTTATCTTAGAGTTTATGAACTTAAAATGTGGAAAGTGATATGTAATGGTCCATATAAACTCCCTCCAAATGAAACCAAATGGAATGAAAAATACATCAAGAAAAATGTGATAAATGTTAGTGCTTTAAACATTATGAGGAATAGCATAGAATCTGATGTAATTCCACGAATTTCAACGTGCAGGTCAGCAAAGGAAGTTTGGGATGAGTTGACATGCAAGTATGAAGGAGATGCAAGGGTTTCATGCATGATGGCTCATGGAGATAACAATGATGAGGTAAATTCTAACTCCGAAGAACTTTCAAGTGAAGAATGACAATTATCATTTACTGAGATGCGTGATAGATGTAAGAAATATAAATCTGATAACAAAAAATTGAAAAAGAAACTTGAAGAAATTAAGCATTCTTCTGATCCATGTGAAAATGACCATGCTAATTCTTCATGTGAAAAATACAAATTGCTAAAATCAAAGATTGAAGATCTGAAGTCAGAAATTAGAAATTTAGAAAACCGTGATGAATATCTTGAATCCAAAGTTGAATTACTTTTAGATGAGATGTCTTGTATGAATGAAGACCTTTAAATGGTTAGAAAATCCAATACATCTCCTGAAATTGAAAATGATTGTCATGATTTGCGTGAACAAAACAAACCCTTGCTGTCTAAAATTTCCATGCTTGAGAAAAATGAAGAATGTCTTAAGTGCAAGCTAGCTTCTTTATCTGATGATGAGAAAATATTTGAAAAGCTTCTTGACAATGAAATTGATAGCAAAAGCATCACGATTGAAATGAAGATCTTAAAAAGAAAAATGGTGTAATGCTAATCTATAATTCTTTGCTTGAGAGTAGATTAAAATGTCTTGATAAACTTGAATAAAAAAACTCTTTGTTGAAATGTGAAAATGAACAGTTGCTTGCTAAGATCTCAAAGTTTGCTGAATCTGAGAGAGTTCCTGAAAAATTAACTGAAAAACTGCATGCTATAAATGATGAAAACAAGGAAGTCATTGATGAAAATGAAAACTTCAAATCTCTGAATTATTTGTTGAATGACAAAGTTTGTGCATGAGAAGAAGAAATGACAAGTGCCGAATTGTATATTTCTACTCTAGAAGAAAAAGTGCAAAGATAAAAAGATGACTTGTTTAGATTTGTAAAGGGGAAAGAAAATTTGGATAAAGTGTTGGGTGTTAAAGTGAATTTTCAAAAAGAAGGTCTTGGATACACCCCCATCAACAAAATATTTTTTGGAAACAAATTGAAAACTTCTTTTGTTCATGCTTCCGATATTCCTTTCACTTCCAAAGCACCTCCGCCTAGTATACAAATGAAAATTTTTGAAAACAGATATGAGAAAAAGAAAAATATCAACACAAAACCCACCATGCCAAATAGATCTCAGAAATTGAAATATAATGTTGAATACTTTTATTGTAGAATGTATGGTCATGTCATGGATGATTGTGATGTAATGAAGAAAGATGACCAAGTTGCATGTGAAGATAAAAATGGTTTCAAATGACCAAGAAATACTTCTTGTTTTTATTGTGGTAAGTTAGGCCATATGATGAAAAATTGCTTAGTGAAGCAACACGATGATCTTCATGCTATGAATGATAAATATGATTTTCAACAAAAATTCAGTGATAAACATGTTTTTCATGCTTAAAGGTTTCCATCTGATAAGGGAAAGTTTTATAGAAAAACTCATGTTCATAATAAAAAATCATTCGGTAGATCTACTACTCCTTATTATTTTCACTATGATAAGTATGGGCATGTTATGAAAAACTGTTGGTCATTGAAAAATGATAATTTTCATGCTTCTAGGATAACTGCTAAGGTTAATTTTGCTAAACCTAGAGCTTTTGCTAATAAGAGAAGAAATGCTTTCGAAAACCCTTTTGATCATAAAAAGAAGACTTTTGCTAGAGTTGTTCCTCCTCAATACTTTTATTGTGGAAACCATAGACATGTTATTGAGGATTGCAGGATCATGGAAAATGATGACATGAAGGCAATGAAAATGTCGAAGAAAGTTTTTGGTAGCAATGCTACTAACCTTCAGGGACCCAAGAAGGCTTGGGTGCCTAAATCTGTCAAATGAGTTGATGTTGATGCATGTGTGTCTTGAGGTAAATAGAGAATAAAGGGGTTCCAAGAAAAAGGAACAAGACATACTCATTTGGTAAAACCCCGACCTTCCTTATCTTCATTGTCAAACTTGGTGGTTTTGATGTTTTTACTAGTGTGGTTCCGTTATGCTTCTCATATCATATTCTGATTTCTTCACAAGCCATACAAGATCTCATAGTATGAATGTTTGGTATATCAAATGGTGTTATATGAAATGACAGATTAAGTCTGTCAGGAAGCTAACACTATACGTGAGTTAGATCCTTAGATCAAGACCTCCGTCAAGTACTAAAATTCAGAAACTCAATTGATTGGCTTATGAGAAATCATGTATTTTGAATGAAATCAATTTGCCCTTGATTTACATAGCTTTCAAATTGAATCTGAAAATTTTCTTGTTTCAAGAAGGCAAAAATTTTCTAAACTGTGGAATTATTCACTCTCGAATGTAAAAATGTCTTTGAATGATCATGGCCTAGTCTAAGCTCAATGACTTTGTGTGGTTGCTTTGCAATGGTGATAAGCTGTTTGCCATATTCAAAAATCTTCCTCTTGTCAATAGATTTTCAAACACTTGTCTTACAAATTTTGTATGAGTTTTCAGGGAGAGGCTGAAATGAAAGTTGGACATTTGATCATGCTCATCAAAATGCATTTTGCACATTCATGCATGTAGGGCATATCATGTTCAAACTGAAACCTTGAAATAAAATGCTCATGGTTCAGTTTTTGGATTCAATGAAAATTCAACTTCTGAATTTACTAGTTTCATGCTTACTTGAATGATCTACATTGCACAATTTGTAAATAAGGTCAAGACATCATACATATTGAAAATCAGCATAAAAAGATTGCATTGGCATTTCTGCATATCATTCACATATTCTGCATACATTGTGAATTTGAGTCTCATGCATACCTTGATGCTTTTGCATATCATTCACTTCCGCATATACTAGCATCTGCAAGTTACATATCTTGATTCATGAGTGCTTGCATGAATGTTTCCTAAATCCTTGCATGTTTGTATGTATTTAGTTTGTAAAACTATTTCTTGACTGTTTTAAGGCTTTACCTCCTTCATAAATAACAAAGCAGTGATTTCGTTCAAATGTGATTCATGTCATACACTAAGGGGGATGATTTGATTCTGACCGTGCATACATTTAGGGGGAGTCATAACTCTGTATTGACAAATTCATTTTATACATGCAAAACATTACCCCCACACTTTGCACATAATGAATTTAATGACTTTAATTGATATGGATTTGAAAAATTCTTTCCAACACTTTAAAGGGAACATGAATCTCTACATAGACATTAAAGAGTAATCATGAGGAAAAAGTTACCTACCCCACAATGATCAATAAGTGGAATGTCGAACCTAGTAGCCGGGAATCCCCATTGAGACAAATGAGGAAACTCGAGCCGAATAGTGAAATAAAAAGATCTGCAAGAAAAATCAAAATGCGTGACGAATCTAAGTAGTCGGGAATCCCCATTGAGACATATGAGGAAACTCGCGCCGAACGGTGAAGTCCATTTAAAGAAACAAAAACGGGGTTATGAGAAGCTACTGATAGCCGAGGATTTAGAGTGATTGTGTAGAAAGGAGATTACCTTCTAGTGTTCTTAAAAAAATCAGAATATCCATATATTTTGAAGCTCATTATTCATTGCATCACATTTCACTCTTGGGTATCATTGTAATGTATGTATTATATGAATTTGTTTACATTCATGGTTTATGTAGTACTTTAAGTAATGAATGCACAACTCTCTTGGTTATGCTTCATGTCTTACATTTTGAAGTTGAATCACTTGCTCTTTTCTTAACACTAGCCTCATTAAGGGGGAGTTACTATTAGTAATATTTGCGTGCATGATAGTTGTGCTTGTGTGCTTGCCTGTTCATACATTTTCCATTGATTTTGTTGTTGTTGATAACAAATGAAAGAAAAAGCAAGGATGCTCATTTTCATCTTGATATCTCATGTGCATAGGTAGGTTAGGTTGAAAGTCATGGAGTGCATATATGCATATTTGGCATTTTCAGCATGTACATAGTACATACACTTTGCATTTGGAAGACAAAAGTCATATTGTGCATATCTACATATCTACATATCTTGCACATAGTGCATACTTTGAACATCATCATTTTGCACACTTCATCTTGCACATATCTTTGAGCCAACAGTTAGTATCATATCATTAGGCCTCCCATGTTCATATCATTTCTAATAACCCCATTGTCGACCGTCTTTTGTTGATGACAAAAAGGGGGAGAATGGGTTTGTGTGCTATAATGGGGGAGAATAGGTTTGATTGCTTATGCTTAATGCCTTATGATGATTGTAAACTGTTCACATCTATTCACATTGAAAACTCACACTGCTCACAATGTTTCTCATTGAATGAAATGCTTCTAGTCTTTCTTTTGGAACTCTCGCACACATTGTTTTGCCATCATCAAAAAGGGGGAGATTGTTGCATCCCCTAGTTGATTTTGGTGCTTGGTTTTAATGATAACAAACCAAGTGTGCATGTGTGTATGTGCTTCATTGAGCAACATATTCAACAAACCAAGTGTGCTTGTGTATGTTTAACAAACCAGGCGTGCTTGTGTGTATTATTGAGCAACATGTGTGCAACTTGTTAAATGAGTTGAAGGACGGCTTCAAAGCAAGTTTCTATGAATATTGCGTGTTAGCATGTTGAGTATTTCTGAATGAGAGTTCTTATTGAGCAAGGTTGTTTATAGAACTCGTAACATTTATGCAAATTACTGAGTCATCTTGCATTGCAGGAACAAATCCATGATGGACATCATTTGGAAGCCAAAAGAATGCATGCATGAGTTATCTTACTGTCCACGATTCAAACAGGTGATAAATGACATTTTTGTTCATCAAGAATTAGTGGTAAGACCTTGAGTTTAATGCATTTTCTTCACAAGGTTTTAAGGCTTGTATAGTGTTCAAGTTCCTTATATAAATCTTGGTGGAGATTCGGTTGATGATGCTCATACTATCCATAAATGCATAACATTTGTTTTCAGTTTTTTTAGTTGTAAAAATTGGCTCTGGCTTTGCTTCAAGTCGACTTGGCATCCTGACCAAGTCGACCTGAGCAGAATAGCAGAAGCCAAGTCGACTTCTAACATGGGCCAAGTCGACTTGGTCTTCTGGTTGAATGTGTTTCATGCTTTTGGTTCATGGGGCTGTTGAGGCTCTATATGTGTGTGGAAGGACATGAGGTGGGTGATGGTTTTTAGTTGCCTTGTAATGGTTTAATGCTCATTTGAATGTGTGAATGATCAATTCATATGTGCTTGATTTAACTCCCTTGTAGGTTGATTTTATTCTAGCTTAAACTTCATGTTAAACTGTGTAATGGAAGTTAAAATAGCTAGAAATGGATATATTGTATATCAATCTTTTTCTATCTCATGGGGTTGTGGAGATTATGAAAAAGGGTCATTTTAACATGAGGTTTCATGGGTCTTTTGTATAGTTTTGAATGCATTCCATGCATACTCCTCTTGAGGTATCAAAAGCCATGATGGTGAGTATTGGTTGAGATTCTCATATAAAACTTGATAAGCTAACTATATACTCACTCCATATGTTCATGTATGTTCATGCATGTTCTTCATAGAACTCTTGAGAAAGTGTTTTAAGCCATTCATATGAATCGTACTAAAATTGATCCTTAGTGTGGAAATGTGTTTTGAGAATGTTTAATAGGCAACCAAGACATCAAGAGTTTGATCAAACATTAGGTGGCATCCACACATATGAAAAACTCATTGAACTAACTTGTTTTTTCTGTTTTGCAGATTTTGGTTGATCGACCAAGGAGCTCTGGTCGACCGATTCTACCAATGTTGGCAGGTCTGAAAAGTTTTAGAGTTCGGTCGATTGACCATCAATTTCAGTCGACCGATTCCGTCGGGCTCCGGATCGAGCTTGACGAATCACGTCCGAAACCCATCAAACTTGATCCATTTGGGTCCTATCTTTTACCCTTATGCCCCTGGGTTCTTGGTAGACTTATTTGGGCCATTTTGGAGGGTTCTAGAAAGGTTTTATTGGTCTTTTGCACTCTCTTATATATACATACATACATATGACCTTCGAATTTCAAGGGAGAAACCCTTATGTACCGATATTTTCTATCTTGTAAGAGAAGAAAGGGAGAAAGAATAGAAGGAGAAAAAGCCAAGGTGGATTTCTTCTGCTCCAAGGCGTTTCTGGAGATCGTGGAAGAAGAGAAAGAGGAGCGGCTTGAAGAGAGGAACAAGAAGATGCCAAAATCGAAATCATCCGCCTACGACCAAAGAAGGGCTTGATCATTTAAAGAAGGGGGAGCTTTGCTCTTGTTATATTCTCCTTGTTTTAGTCTTAAGAGTTCAATTGGGGCATATTGTATTTATTTGTGAACATTTTAGTCATTCCTAAATGAATATTGTGTGTGGGTGTTCGGAGATTTGATCTCCGAGTGGTTGTCAAGGTTGGGGAAGTTGTTCCCTATGTGTTGCTGCGTTTTAGCAGCGTGTATGGGTCCTTGGTTGGGTATTGTACCCCGTGTGTGTAGGTTTTACCTGTGTTTCAGTTTTGGGGTACGTCTCCGTGGTCCGGTTTAATCTGGACCATGTGTGTGTGTGTGTGTGTTGGAGCATCGATTCCGTGTGCGTGTGTGCTGCGTCTTAGTAGCGTGTGTGTTGGAGCATTGTCTCCGTGTGTGTATTGTCTTGTAAGAGTCATAAGATTGTGGAAGCCTCACTGGTTTGGTGAGGGGTGGACGTAGGGAGCCCGTCGTGGTCCCGAACCACCTAAAAAATTCTTTGTGTCTTATGGTTTGCTTTGTGTGATTGTGTGTTCTTTTGTTTAATCCACTTAGTCGATCGTGTGAGAACGGAAAGGTTGACAGAAATAATTCTTTTAAGATTCAAATCTTATTTCATCTTAGTTTAAATTTGATAGTTGCTCTAATCTTGTTAGATAACTTTAAATTTGCCATATCGCGTGGGGGACAATTCAACCCCCCTTCTTGTCCGCTCGCCTGCCAGGACCAACAATTGGTATCAGAGCCACGACTCTATTTTATTGAGGTCTAACGACCAGTAGAGAGATCCCTGTCGGCGAGTTTCTTGAGCAACATGTCTGTTGTTTGTTTGTCTACTCTTCCTCCTCGTTTTGATGGTCACAATTTTATTTCTTAGAGAAACAAAATGTGTGCTTATCTTGGAGTTTATGAACCTAAAATGTGGAAAGTGATATGTAATGGTCTATATAAACTCCCTCCAAATGAAACCAAATGGAATGAAAAGCACATCAAGAAAAATGTGATAAATGTTAGTGCTTTAAAAATTATGAGGAATAGCATAGAATCTGATGTAATTCCATGAATTTCAACGTGTAGGTCATCAAGGGAAGTTTGGAATGAGTTGACATGCAAGTATGAAGGAGATGCAAGGGCTTCGTGCATGATGGCTCATGGAGATAACAATGATGAGGTAAATTCTGACTCCGAAAAACTTTCAATTGAAGAATGGCAATTAGCATATGCTGAGATGCATGACAGATGTAAGAAATACAAATCTAATAACAAAAAACTGAAAAAGAAACTTGAATAAATTAAGCATACTTCTGATCCATGTGAAAATGACATTGCTAATTCTTCATGTGAAAAATACAAATTGCTAAAATCAAAGATTGAAGATCTGAAGTCAAAAATTGGAAATTTAGAAAACCGAAATGAATATCTTGAATCCAAAGTTGAATTGCTTTCAGATGAGATGTCTTGTATGAATGAAGACCTTGAAATGGTTAGAAAATCCAATACATATCTTGAAATTGAAAATGATTGTCATGATTTACGTGAACAAAAAAAACTCTTGACCTCTAAAATTTTCACGCTTGAAAAAAACGAAGAATGTCTTAAGTGCAAGCTAGCTTCTTTATCTGATGAGGAGAAAATAATTGAAAAGTTTCTTGACAATGAAATTGATAGCAAAAGTATCATGATTGAAAATGAAGATCTTAAAAAGAAAAATGGTGCAATGCTAATCCATAATTCTTTGCTTGAGAGTAGATTAAAATGTCTTGATAAACTTGAATAAGAAAACTCTTTGTTGAAATGTGAAAATGAACAGTCGCTTGCTAAGATATCAAAGTTGCTGAAACTGAGAGAGTTATTGAAAAATTAACTGAAAAACTACATGCTATAAATTATGAAAACAAGGAAGTCATGGAAGAAAATGAAAACTTCAAATCTCTGAATTGTTTGTTGAATGACAAAGTTTGTGCATGCGAAGAAGAAATGACAAGTGCCGAATTGCATATTTCTACTCTAGAATAAAAAGTGCAAAGATTAAAAGATGACTTGTTTAGATTTGTGAAGGGGAAAGAAAATTTGGATAAAGTGTTAGATGTTAAAGTGAATTTTCAAAACGAAGGTCTTGGATACACCCCGTCAACAAAAAGTCTTTTGAAAACAAATTGAAAACTTCTTTTGTTCATGCTTTCGATATTCCTAACACTTCCAAAGCACCTCCTCCTATTGCACAAATGAAAAATTTTGAAAATAGATTTGAGAAAAAGAAAAATATCAACACAAAACCCACCATGCCAAATAGATCTCAGAAATTAAAATATAATGTTGAATGCTTTTATTATGGAATGTATGGTCATGTCATAGATGATTGTGATGTAATGAAGAAAGATGACCAACTTGCATGTGAAGATAAAAATGGTTTCAAAAGATAAAGAAATGCTTCCTATTTGTATTGTGGTAAGGTAGGCCACATGATGAAAAATTGCTTAGTGAAGCAACATGACGATCTTCATGCTATGGATGATAAATATGATTTTCAACGAAAATTCACTGATAAACATGTTTTTCATGCTCAAAGGTTTCCATCTTATAAGAAAAAGTTTTATGGAAAAACTCATGCTCATAATGAAAAATCATTTGGTAGATCTACTACTCCTTGTTGTTTTCACTGTTGTAAGTATGGGCATTGTTGACACCCGTTTTAGCCCGGAAGTTGCGTTATATCTCTTATTCATCTCCGTGATGTCCCGAGTTAACCATTTCTTTGGAGCTTCTCTTGGATGGATTTTGAGCCCATTTTTATTATTCTATTCCCTTTGAGCCTTGGAAATCATGATTTCATTGAGCCCTAGGCCTTATCTTATAAGTTCTCACCCTTTTTGGGCATTCCGGGTCGACCTAGATAGCCCAATGGCCCATTTGCTGCCAGAAGCCTGCAAACGGTCGGTCGACCGACCGTTTCTTCCTGCAGGTGGTCGGTCGACGGACCGCTAGGCTGTCTAAAGAGTCCAGCTTCTTCTGGACTCTATTTTCTGCCTGTTGAACCCCCTCCTTGAGTGAATGTCTATTTTGATAGCTTTTGATGATGACCAAACACTATATGTATATATATATTGTAGCAACCCTGATAAATAAAATAAATCCAAAATAGATTAAAAGATTTAATAAATAAACGAAAGAGCTTGGAATAAAAATAATTAAACCCTGATGAAAATAACGCCTCAGATATAGGCGCTACTTTACAAGAAAACGCCCTTACATAAGGCGTGTTTTGAAGAAAGGACGCCCACACGTCAAGGCGTCAAATTTCAAATGACCAAAATAAATAAAAAAGGGCAAGTTAGCGTAACGTCCCTTGCGTGGACGCGTTTCAACAAGAAACGACGCTTGACAAGGCGTCAATTTAAATTCGACGCCCTGACCTAGGTCGTTAATTCAGTTCAAGTTTCGTTCGACCCAGGAGTCTATCCAGGGTAAGTTGATAACTATGAGAAAGAGTTCGAATGTAGTAATAACTCTATCATGGAAGTGTTACTTCCAATCGAACACTAACTCTATTAGGTTCACCTAAATCCTATAAATAACCTACTGCTTGAACCGAGAACGCTATTTGGCGTTCGGACTATTCTACGGTAGGTGAAGAACCAAGGTTCTTTCTTCTTCTTTTCTGTTTACGATGGTATGAAGAACATTAACAGGTTCTTTGTCTTCTTCTCTTCTTACAGGTTAAGAAGATTCACGTTGTGAAGAACAAAAGGGTAAGTTCTTCTTTCCTCTACCTTCATTAAGTATTATGAAGAAAAATTAATGTTTCTTCATCTTATTTCTCTGTAGGGAAGTCATCATAACCTACTGAAGAATTGAGGGTTCTTCATCTGCAACCTATTACTACCCTTGCTGCTGCTATTGTTCGAAAGATTCAAAAGACTCTGTTTATAAAACAGAGTATCGTTCTTTCTTCACAGAACCTGCATCCGTTCAAATCTTTGTCAAGGTAGGTTTTCTCAAGCAACGTAGCCCAAACAAATTAAATTCATAGTAACACATCATGCATGTCATGTATATAAGTTTCCTGATGGTTCCTACACGTTTCTGTAATATTTTTGCAAGAGACGCCCGTGTCCAGGGCGCTACTTTAAAGAAACGACATGCACTAGGTCGTCAATTTCAGATTTGACGCCCTGCCCTGTAGGCGTTAATCTCATGAAAATCACATGTAATTAATAATTGATCCACGTTAAAAATTCAATAGATATGAAATATCCAATCTAATATATATTGCATGACTCGACCTGTGAATTCCTGCTAATTTTCTGTCATGATCATGTCTCTTGCCTCTGGAAATTTTATTTCCTGAAATATTGTAAATTCTTGAATTCACAACCCTGTATGGGTCGTCTCTCACTTGACTAACGCCCCAGTTCAGGACGTGAATTGAAAAGTAACGCCCCTATCCAGGGCATGTTTTGAGAAAATTCTGAAGATATATACTCTGTAAAAATAGAAGGAAAGAATGGACGACCACTGATTACGTCGTCACATTGTAAATAAACGCCCTTCACCAAGGCGCGTTTTTGGGTAAAATACTGAATTATTGAAATTCCTGCAAAATAGGAAAAATAGATAAACGCCCTTATCTAAGGCGTTAATTACTTGAGTAGTGACTTTACTTAAGTCGTTATTTTCCTGTAAAAATATTTTTGCCTGTTTCTGATAACCGATGGTTTCCGTATATCTATATATATGTATATCGGCACTATATCTCCACTCCGTGAGTATAGTCCCACGTTTCATGATGTTTTATCGATCACCCTCAATTCTCATTGACATACAAGCTCTCCATTGGACATTCCGTTCCTTTGGACTAGCGAGTTAGTCATAGAGACCTCCGTAAGACTCCTCGAGCCTTGGATTCCCTCAAGGCCGACTGAGCTGGTTGTACCCTAAAAACCCGTTACACTATTGAATGCCATGTCACTCTAAAGAAACATGGTGTACCGGCCCTTATGATATGCAAAGAGTATATCATGAGAATTCTAAATGGGATGATGATATCATGCCATTTGTTGATGTTCTTGTGGACCTCAATTCTATAATAAGAATGAGGGTATCTTGCCTTTGATATACTGTTCATGTGGACCTCAATTCTATATAAAGAATGTCCATACTTGTCATGGTACCCGAGTTAAGGGAACCTAATTCCACCTAGTTTCATCGTTCATCGTGATTGTACCGTTGTTATCGCCTATCTATGTCCAATGTCGTATTTTTGGACTCCATTCTCTCAAAGTTATCCTACGTGTCTACAAGCTTAAATTGTTGAAATTCTCTATTGGCTATATATATATATACAAGAGTGGATGTCAAAATACATGATAAATGCCTGCGCATATAGGGCCCGATCTGGTCCTGGGAGGAGCACCCGAAAGTACTTGTGTCCATGGGAGTTGAATGATAAGGTATCTGGCATTATACCGAGTGCATGACTAGCTTGATTGGACATTCCACACAAATCTTGTACTTGACTCGTACTTGACATGACATGAATTGCGTGACCCGAAAGAGGGTAATTACTTACTTGCTTGATACATGATAGCCAAAGTTCTTGACATGACTTGCTAAAAAGTACTTGCTTGAATATCTTGTTATCTTTTCTTGAAAGTTCATGACTAGTTCATCTTGCTGTCTTAATGATGAATTCTTTTCTCTATCTTGTCGTTTTATGCGAGCATGCATAGCTATAGTACATTCATGAAAAATGTAATTACTTAAACCCCTTGCTAAGCGCTTGAGATATAATTTCCTACTGAGCGTTCGCTCACTCCGTGTTTGTCCCTTACTTTTCAGGTAATTCCGACGACGAGGGAAGTCAATCGGATGGGAATGGTCAAGAGTGAAAGACCTAGAGTTTTTCCAAGTGTCATCTAGTCTTTTTCCTATTTTCTTGAGTCAACTATGTACTTTTCCTTTTTATTGAATAGAGTATTGGATTTGTAATAGTCTATCCATTATGAAATAAAGGATTGGGTTATCTTTACTTTTGCGCATCTCTGTTTTGGTGTCGAATACACTACTACTCTGATTGACATGATTGATATAAACTCGTCACGCATCTCCGGGTATCTTCCGCTCTCGGGACGTGACAATTTTTGTGGTATCAGAGCCTAGGGTATTCAATTCCTAGGAAAACCCAAGTCCAAGGATAAGTTTTAACCTTCAACCAGTGAGATTGGGTAGAACCAAGGGTTAAAGTTAACATAGTATATGAGTCTTTAAATACAAACACATATTAATCTAGTTATTGTAATTGTAGGATAATGGCTGCCGAACGTGCTCAATGGCGTAACATGCAGCGTACCCTTCAAGGCATGACTCAAGTGCTGCAACAAGTAGCACAAGGAGGTGGACAATGAGCAGGAAGTCTCCACCAGACTTTCAAGAACATGAAACCACCCAAGTTCATGGGTTCTACTGATCCAGATGACGCTGAACACTGGATTAGGGAGATAGAACGTATATTCCGTGTTATGCAATGCACGGATCAGGATAAAGTTTTATTAGCTACTTTTCAGTTAGAAAGGGATGCTAGATGCTGGTGGGAATCAATAGAGGCTACTATAAATCAAGATCAGGTTTCGTGGGAGGAATTCGTTGAACACTTCAACGCAAAATATTTCTCGGACCGAGTTCAGGAAAAGAAGGCTGCTGAATTTGCTGCATTAAAGCAACGATCTTTGTCAGTGGCCGAGTATGAGGCCCAATTCTCTAGATTGTCTCGGTATGCCAAGCATCTGGTTAGCACCGATAAAATGAAAGCTAGGAGGTTTCTTAATGGGCTCAGGCCCCAAGCTATTACTCAACTGGCGCCGATGGACATTCAAGTCTACTCGGAGATAGTACGCCGAGCTCAACTATTAGAAGATGCCACGGAACTGTCTGATAGGATTCATGGTAAGGATAAGAAGGAACAAGTTACAGGTTCGGGTTCCTTTAAACCCAACTTCAAGAAGAGGCCTAGCAATGGAGGTATTCCCTCGCAAGAGCAAAAGTTCAAGAAGACCAAGCCCTTCTCTATCACCACTACCTCTCCAAATACAGTGTGCAAACATTGTGATAAAGCGGGTCATAGAGCAGAAGAATGCTGGAGGAAACTAGGAGCATGTCTCCGTTGTGGGAGTCGTGAGCATCGGATTCCCGATTGCCCATTACTTAACGATCAAGCCGTTGACGGAAAGCGCCCAGTAACCAAGAATGCTCGCCTTCATGCAATCAAGGAGACCGAGCAAGTAGAAGAAGGCGGCTTAGTGGAAGGTACATTGAAAGTTTGTTCCAGGAATGCATATGTCTTAATTGATACTGGTGCATCGCATTCTATTGTTTCTAAGAAGTTTGCTGACCCATTACCCCTAGAACCGGAATGGATAAAGTTAGTTTTGTCTACTCCTCTGGATGATGAGACTGATATTACACATCATTACCAAAACTGCGAAGTATTGGTTCAGGGTAGAAATCTCCCTATTGATCTCATATGTTTAGATCTGAAAGAGTATGATGTTATACTAGGGGCAGATTGGTTATCCAAGTATCAGGCAACGGTTGATTGCCGCAATAGTAAGGTTACATTCAAGGAATTTCCAGAACTAATATTTACTAGCCCCAAGAGTCGGAGCAAATCCCCTATTATTTCAGCTCTCCGAGCTAGCAAGCTCATCAGGAAAGGATGTGCATCTTTCCTCGCATTTGTCACAGTTAAAGAAGCTAAGGAGATTAAGCTAGAAGACATTCCAGTAGTGCAAGAATTTCGGACGTGTTTCCGGAAGATTTGCCGGGATTACCCCCGCAAAGAGAAGTGGCCTTCACCATTGACTTAGTCCCTGGTGCTGGTCCGATTTCAAAGGCACCTTATAGGATGTCACCTGCTGAACTCAAGGAGTTAAAGGAGCAATTGATGGAACTCATTAAGAAAGGATTCATTAGACCAAGTACTTCCCCGTGGGGAGCGCCTGTATTATTTGTAAAGAAGAAAGACGGATCCATGAGGTTATGCGTCGACTATCGACAATTGAATCATCTCACTATCAAGAACAAGTATCCACTACCGAGAATCGATGAATTGTTTGATCAAATTTCAGGATCCATGTACTTTTTCAAGATTGATCTCAGGTCGGGATATCATCAATTAAGAATCAAGGATGATGATATTCATAAAACCGCATTCAGAAGCAGGTATGGCCATTATGAATTTGTTGTTATGCCTTTCGGACTAACGAATGCCCCTGCTGCCTTTATGCAGTTAATGAATAATATATTCAGGCCTTATTTAGATCAATTCGTGGTGGTCTTTATTGATGATATATTGATTTATTCCAAGACCAAGGAAGAGCATGAGGAACATTTGAGGATTGCATTACAAATATTAAGGACAAACCAATTATATGCAAAACTTAGCAAGTGTGAATTCTGGCTTGAAGAAGTGACTTTTCTCGGACATGTTATATCAAAGGATGGCTTGTCTGTAGACCCATCAAAGGTTGAAGCTGTAAGGAACTGGGAAAGACCGACCAATGCTAGCGAGATCCGAAGTTTCTTAGGTCTTGCCGGCTATTACAGGCGATTCATCAAGGATTTCTCTAAAATCGCCGTGCCACTTACGAGGTTAACTCGCAAGGAGATCCGTTATGAATGGGATGAGGAATGTGAAAGAAGCTTCCAAACTCTCAAGGATCATCTTACTACAGCTCCTATCTTAGCATTGCCAATTGAAGGAGAAAAGTTTGAGGTATACACTGATGCTTCGGGCATTGGCCTCGGGTGTGTTCTAATGCAACAAGGGAAGGTTATAGCCTACTCTTCTCGACAATTAAAGAAGCATGAAGAGAACTACCCCGTCCATGACTTAGAATTGGCCGCGGTAGTATTTGCACTCAAAATATGGAGACATTATCTTTATGGAGTACAGTTTACTGTATACTCCGATCACAAGAGTCTCAAATATCTTTTCTCACAGAAGGAACTAAATATGAGGCAAAGACGATGGCTGGAATATCTCAAGGACTTCGACTTCAATATACAATATCATCCCGGAAAGGGTAATCATGTAGCAGATGCCCTTAGTCGAAAGCCGAGAGCACTGTTAGCCAATTGTCTGATTCAAGAATGGAAATTGCTGGAACAATTATCTGAACTCAATATAAGCATGGACACGGACCCTAGATGTGTCACATTATCTCATGTAAGCATACAGTCAGATTTATTGTCTGAAATACAAGCACTTCAGAATGATGATCCTACATTAGTAGAAATCAAGGGCAGATTAGAAGGACAATCGGATTTCCAATTAGCTTCTGATGGAAGATTAATGTTCAAGAATAGAACTTGTATACCGGACTGCCCAGAAGTGAAGAAGAAGGTCTTAGATGAAGCTCATAGGTCAAGGTATACGATTCATCCTGGATCTACCAAGATGTACCAAGATGTGAAAAGAAATTTTTGGTGGCCCAACATGAAAAGGGAAATAGCAGACTATGTATCACGTTGTCTCACATGCCAACAAGTCAAGGCGGAACACCAAAAGCCTGCTGGAAAACTACATCCTCTGGATATTCCCAAATGGAAGTGGGAAGACATCGGTATGGATTTCATCATGGGATTATCTAAGTCAAAAGGAGGACATGATGGAATATGGGTTATCATTGACCGATTGACTAAATCGCGCATTTCTTGCCAATCAAAAGTCGATGGTCAATTGATATTTTGGCTGCACTATACATCAAGGAGATAGTCAGATTACATGGTATTCCTGTTTCGATCGTGTCTGACAGAGATCCCCGTTTTACTTCTCATTTTTGGAAGGGACTACAACATTCGTTGGGACGAGACTTAATTTTAGTACAGCTTTCATCCTCAAACGGATGGTCAGACCGAGAGAACTAATCAAGTAGTTGAAGATATGCTTAGAGCATGCATTACTGATTTTGATGGAAACTGGCATGATCACTTGCCTCTGGTCGAATTTGCATACAATAATAGCTACCAGGCAAGTATACAACTGGCACCTTTTGAAGCCTTATACGGAAGGAGTTGTCGATCACCCTTATGCTGGGACGAAGTTGGAGAGAAACAACTGTTAGGTCCAGAAATGGTAAGGGACACTACCGAGAAGATACAATTGATCAAAGAAAGACTGCAAGTTGCTCAGTCTAGACAAAAGGCTTATGCTGACACAAGAAGAAGAGATCTTGAATTCCAAGTTGGAGATCATGTATTTCTCAAGATATCGCCTGGACGTGGAATACGAAGATTTGGTGTTAAGGGCAAGCTTACACCAAGATTTATCGGACCTTTTGAGATACTAGAAAGAGTTGGCGAGGTTGCTTATCGCATCGCATTGCCACCTCAATTGTCCGAAGTACATAATGTGTTCCACATATCTATGTTGAAGAAGTATGTGCATGATCCATCACATATTATCGAACATGGAGACCTAGTAATCCAGAAGGATCTCACGTATGAACAGAAGCCTATGAAGATCTTAGATCGAGAAGTACGTACCCTAAGGAATAAGGTTATTCCCATGCTAAAAGTACAATGGAATAAGAATTCAGAACAAGAAGCTACATGGGAGACCGAGAAATCTATGATGAAGCGATTTCCAGACTTATTTTAGAAGGTACATACTCTACACTCTCCATATGTAAATGTATGATATGGAATTTGGGGACCAAATTCTTTTTAAGTGGGGGAGGGTGTAGCAACCCTGATAAATAAAATAAATCAAAATAGATTAAAAGATTTAATAAATAAACGAAAGAGCTTGGAATAAAAATAATTAAACCCTGATGAAAATAACGCCTCAGATATAGGCGCTACTTTACAAGAAAACGCCCTTACATAAGGCGTGTTTTGAAGAAAGGACGCCCACACGTCAAGGCGTCAAATTTCAAACGACCAAAATAAATAAAAAGGGCAAGTTAGCGTAACGTCCCTTGCGTGGACGCGTTTCAACAAGAAACGACGCTTGACAAGGCGTCAATTTAAATTCGACGCCCTGACCTAGGTCGTTAATTCAGTTCGAGTTTCGTTCGACCCAGGAGTCTATCCAGGGTAAGTTGATAACTATGAGAAAGAGTTCGAATGTAGTAATAACTCTATCATGGAAGTGTTACTTCCAATCGAACACTAACTCTATTAGGTTCACCTAAATCCTATAAATAACCTACTGCTTGAACCGAGAACGCTATTTGGCGTTCGGACTATTCTACGGTAGGTGAAGAACCAAGGTTCTTTCTTCTTCTTTTCTGTTTACGATGGTATGAAGAACATTAACAGGTTCTTCGTCTTCTTCTCTTCTTACAGGTTAAGAAGATTCACGTTGTGAAGAACAAAAGGGTAAGTTCTTCTTTCCTCTACCTTCAGTAAGTATTATGAAGAAAAACTAATGTTTCTTCATCTTATTTCTCTGTAGGGAAGTCATCATAACCTACTGAAGAATTGAGGGTTCTTCATCTGCAACCTATTACTACCCTTGCTGCTGCTACTGTTCGAAAGATTCAAAAGACTCTGTTTATAAAACAGAGTATCGTTCTTTCTTCACAGAACTTGCATCCGTTCAAATCTTTGTCAAGGTAGGTTTTCTCAAGCAACGTAGCCCAAACAAATTAAATTCATAGTAACACATCATGCATGTCATGTATATAAGTTTCCTGATGGTTTCTACACGTTTCTGTAATATTTTTGCAAGAGACGCCCGTGTCCAGGGCGCTACTTTAAAGAAACGACCTGCACTAGGTCGTCAATTTCAGATTTGACGCCCTGCCCTGTAGGCGTTAATCTCATGAAAATCACATGTAATTAATAATTGATCCACGTTAAAAATTCAATAGATATGAAAAATCCAATCTAATATATATTGCATGACTCGACCTGTGAATTCCTGCTAATTTTCTGTCATGATCATGTCTCTTGTCTCTGGGAATTTTATTTCCTGAAATATTGTAAATTCTTGAATTCACGACCCTGTATAGGTCGTCTCTCACTTGACTAACGCCCCTGTTCAGGACGTGAATTGAAAAGTAACGCCCCTGTCCAGGGCGTGTTTTGAGAAAATTCTGAAGATATATACTCTGTAAAAATAGAAGGAAAGAATGGACGACCACTGATTACGTCGTCACATTGTAAATAAACGCCCTTCACCAAGGTGCGTTTTTGGGTAAAATACTGAATATTAAATTCTGCAAATAGGAAAAATAGATAAACGCCCTTATCTAAGGCGTTAATTACTTGAGTAGTGACTTTACTTAAGTCGTTATTTTCCTGTAAAAATGTTTTTGCCTGTTTCTGATAACCGATGGTTTCCGTATATCTATATATATGTATATCGGCACTATATCTCCACTCCGTGAGTATAGTCCCACGTTTCATGATGTTTTATCGATCACCCTCAATTCTCATTGACATACAAGCTCTCCATTGGACATTCCGTTCCTTTGGACTAGCGAGTTAGTCATAGAGACCTCCGTAAGACTCCTCGAGCCTTGGATTCCCTCAAGGCCGACTGAGCTGGTTGTACCCTAAAAACCCGTTACACTTTTGAATGCCATGTCACTCTAAAGAAACATGGTATACCGGCCCTTATGATATGCAAAGAGTATATCATGAGAATTCTAAATGGGATGATGATATCATGCCATTTGTTGATGTTCTTGTGGACCTCAATTCTATAATAAGAATGAGGGTATCTTGCCTTTGATATACTGTTCATGTGGACCTCAATTCTATATAAAGAATGTCCATACTTGTCATGGTACCCGAGTTAAGGGAACCTAATTCCACCTAGTTTCATCGTTCATCGTGATTGTACCGTTGTTATCGCCTATCTATGTCCAATGTCGTATTTTTGGACTCCATTCTCTCAAAGTTATCCTACGTGTCTACAAGCTTAAATTGTTAAAATTCTCTATTTGCTATATATATATATACAAGAGTGGATGTCAAAATACATGATAAATGCCTGCGCATATAGGGCCCGATCTGGTCCTGGGAGGAGCACCCGAAAGTACTTGTGCCCATGGGAGTTGAATGATAAGGTATCTGGCATTATACCGAGTGCATGACTAGCTTGATTGGACATTCCACACAAATCTTGTACTTGACTCGTACTTGACATGACATGAATTGCGTGACCCGAAAAAGGGTAATTACTTACTTGCTTGATACATGATAGCCAAAGTTCTTGACATGACTTGCTAAAAAGTACTTGCTTGAATATCTTGTTATCTTTTCTTGAAAGCTCATGACTAGTTCATCTTGCTGTCTTATTGATAAATTCTCTTCTCTATCTTGTCGTTTTATGCGAGCATGCATAGCTATAGTACATTCATGAAAGATGTAATTACTTAAACCCCTTGCTAGCGCTTGAGATATAATTTCCTACTGAGCGTTCGCTCACTCCGTGTTTGTCCCTTACTTTTCAGGTAAGTCCGACGACGAGGAAGTCAATCTGATGGGAAAGTCAAGAGTGAAAGAGCTAGAGCTTTTCCAAGTGTCATCTAGTCTTTTTCCTATTTTCTTGAGTCAACTATGTACTTTTCCTTTTTATTGAATAGAGTATTAGATTTGTAATAGTCTATTCATTATGAAATAAAGGATTGGGTTATCTTTACTTTTGCGCATCTCTGTTTTGGTGTCGAATACACTACTACTCTGATTGACATGATTGATATAAACTCGTCACGCATCTCCGGGTATCTTCCGCTCTCGGGACGTGACATATATATTGTCTTTGAAATGTTCTAGCATCTAAAGTCTTGCAAAGCTTAACTTCCAATTGAGGACTTGAAGCTAAGAAGGTTAAAGAACAACTTCAACGGGTAAGCCTTCTCAACTCAAATTGCAAGGCTACAACTAATTTCCAATTATGTCTTTGCAGGGCAAGGAACGTGCCTAAACACTTGAGGTGCTCAAGGACAGTCGGTGAGATCCACTTTAACTTATTGGCCCTTGACCTTATGGTTTGATGTTCATTATTTTTGATCTCAAGGATCATATTGGTTTGGGTCTTATCTAAGCCTAAATGTATTGGGTTTTTCCTATCCATGTCTTAACAACATTCCCTTTGATGTTTTAAAACCCAACATGGAATCCCCTAGCTTGTTACTTGGACTTAGAGTATTTTTGTACTACTTGTTAGAAGTCCAGGGACAAGGGTCGACCCCAAGGGTCGACCCCAAGGGTCGACCCCTGGAAGTTGTAATTCCTACCCGCATAGGAGGGGCACGAGGGTCGACCCCAAGGGTCGACCCTTTCTGATCCGGGGCGGCGCCGTCAAATACGACCTTCGTGTAGGCGCGCCAAAAGTCTTCCAAGTCCAGTCCAATTGCCCCAAATCACTCTAGGATATGTGGATCTAGTCCCTATGCTATCTTTTGACCATCCAAATCATATAAAACATCTTATTGGGTTGTAAACCTAAGAAAAATTCGAAGAGATATAAAGTGTGTTATTGTTCTAACCTTTGTAAGTGCAGGTTCGCAACAGCAGCTCCAGGGACTTCTTCCCCCTTGTTCTGAACCTGAAAGTGAAGGGAAGAAGCTTAAATCAAGCCTCTACATCATCCCCAACAGCAAACTGCGTGGGATATAAAAGCTGCAACCGTATTTGTGCGTCATAGCCTCATTCTTCCTCAAGGATCGATCTTCCTCCTGCTGAAGCACCAAACTACATTCGGAGAAGCAAAAGGGGGAGCTCCAACCACAATAAATCATTCCTCACTCTTTATTTTCAGAATTATTTAGTTTGAACTTGAGCATTTTTTGTATAAACTTGAATCAGATACTTGTGTGTGGTGTTCATGTTCGGAAACACGAACGTGTGCGTATTTGTGTGTGGCAACCCAAATCGGGTGCCGTGTGTGTGTGTTTGCTGTTTTACACAGCCTGTGTGTGTGGATCACTTCATAGTGAAGTCTTAATCCTCAATGTGAGGGGTGGGCGTAGGGGACACTTCGGTGTACCCGAACCACCTAAAAACTCTGTGTGTTGCTTGTGGTTTGTTTTTTCGGATTCACTGTCGAGTGAGCTTCACGGTGAGTTGAGCATACACCACTTTCTTAATCAAACACATACCCTTATTTACACACATTCACAAGTGTGATCATGTTCGTGTGAGGCCAAGTGCTTGTGTGCTTAATTAACATTGTTTTCACTTGGAAGAAAATTTTAATTGGCCAATCAATTCACCCCTCCCCTCTTGATTGCCCCCGTTCGGGACTCAACAATTGGTATTAGAGCTTTGGTCTCTGTCTCACTCGACCACACGGTCGTAGAGTAGATCCCTTTATATGGCAAACAAGGGGATGATGCCCGAAGGGCATTCGATCCAAAGACCCCCGTTCTTTGATGGATCAAATTACCCTTATTGGAAAAATAGAATGTATGTCTTTCTACGTGCCCAAGACTATGACGTGTGGCGCGTCATTAGCAAGGGTCCGTATACTCTATCTCAAAATGAGGATGAGTGGGATGATGAGGATATAAAGAAGTGTTAAGCAAACATTAAAGCCATGAATATAATATAGTGTGCCATTCATCCTAATGAATACTCACATATTTCCATGTGTTCTTCTACGCAGGAGATGTGGAACAAGCTGCGGTTGATCTATGAAGGAATATCGGAAGTAAAGGAAACCAAGGTGAATCTGTTAGTCCGGAATTATGAGTTGTTTATGATGACACCAGAGGAGTCCATTTCTGATATGTTTGCAAGATTGACGGAAATAACAAATGGACTAAAGGGTCTAGGTAAGGAATATTCAGATAAGGAACTCGTTAGAAAAGTTTTAAGATCCTTGTCATCATAATGGCACACAAAGGCCACTGTAATTGAGGACTCAAAGGATCTCAGCACCTTGAAATTGGATGAGTTAATTGGCTCCTTGATGACTTACGAAATCAACATCAAAAGGAGCGAGGACGATCACAAGAAGAAGAAGGTAGTCACACCATTGGCCCTAAAGGAGAACCCACAAGAATCAGAGGGCAGTGACAATGATTCCACCGGCAACACCGAAGATGAGGAGCTGGTTGCCATGATCACAAGAAGAGCAAGAAGATTTGTCAAAGGAACAAGAAAGTTCGGTGGCCAATTCAGAAAAGGACCAAGGAAGCAAGGTCCTAACAGAGGTGAAAGTAGCAAGAAGGAAGAAGTTATTTGCTACGAATGCAAGAAACCCGGTCATATGTGGGGTGAGTGCCCCGATATGATGAAAAAGTTCAAGAAGCCAAAGGCCATGGTGGCTACATGGAGTGATGAATATGAGGAAGAGTCGGCTAATGAAGATAAACTGGATGAGATGGTTTAGAATTTATGTTTCATGGCAAATGAAGACGACGCCAATGAGGTAAATTCTGAAACCGAATCTCTTACATGTGAACAATGGCAGATTGCTTATGAGTCTTTGCATGAAAAATGCAAAAAATTCAGATCTGAAAACAGAAATTTGAAAAAGAAAATTGATCATTTTATGCATGCTGCAAAGTCTTGTGAGAATTGTCATGTTTTAAAATCTGAGTCTGAAAAGTTGAAACATGAAAATGAAATTCTTGTGTCTAAGGTTGAGCTATTTGAAGATGAGAGTTCATGCATGCGAGAGGACCAAGCCACCTTTACTAATATGCATGAAGACTTAAAAAGAGATTTAGAACAAGAAAAGTTGGAAAGAAATGCATGCATTCAAGCCAAAGAAATGGCTGAAAACATGATTCAATCACTAAAGCATGAAATCAATGAGTTAAGGGATGCTATTGCCATTCTTAAAAAAGGAAAAACATTACAATCTGAAACACATTCAACTCATGTGTCTCCCAGAAGTTCATCTCCATCCTCGTCAAAAACACATGTGCATAATTCATTCTTGAATGAAGGCAGGAGAAGGAACAGGGATAGAGCCATCACATGTTTTTTTTTAATCAAGAAACCGACCAAACAAGACAGGCACTGGTCGAGTGCAGCCTCCCTTAGAGAGGGAGAATGTTCTCACTCCCCCAGGCTGTGACTGCGGCCCTTATTTTATTTATTTGATGAAAGGAGTACATGTAGCTTTGGGGCATACCCCTGAGGAAACAAAGAGGCCACCACTTAGCCTTTAAAGAAAGCAAAAAATTGAAGAAGAACTAAAACTCCAAGCTGCTACCAGGGAGTATTAAGGAAATTAGATGGCAGGCAGCCCTACCTTGTCCAATCTGAAAGCACCTTTGGCCATCGGTGGAAGATCCCCTACTTGGGTGAAAATAAAGTTTTCATGGACATTACAAGCAAAGGATGCTAGGGAATCAGCTACTTGATTCCCTTCTTTAAATGTATGGTAGACCGAACATCCATAGTCTTGAAGAAGATCCAATGTCCTCCTCCACCATGGGAGAACCATCCAGCTTGGAGCTATGCCTTTCCGAATAGCCTCAATTAGGAGAGCACTGTCCGAGTATATAGCCGCCAGATTTATACCACTTTGCTTCGCAACGGCCAAACCATCATGCAATGCCCTTGCCTCAGCCAGCAAGCTATTACCATAACCATACTGGAAAGCAAAACCTACTATCAGGTTGCCTGCAGCATCCCTTATACATCCACCTCCTCCACTCCTGCCAGGGTTGCCCTTTGAGGCCCCATCAACATGCAAGGTGTACTCATGCACAGCCAATCTACAATAGACTAAGAGGGGCTGTTTTGGTTTCACCCGGGGAAGTAGTTGGAAGGATGCTAAATTTTGAAGTTGAGCTGGAGATATTGGTTTGTGAAAATTTAGCTTTTCCAGAGCCACATCAATTAAGTAAGTAATTTTTCTTTTGATAAAGGTACTACTGTGGGTCACTCCTTCAAATCTAAAGGCACATCTTTGTTTCCAGATTTCCCACAGCATCAAAATCACTGCATACATTCCAATATAACTGATTGCAGATTGCATGTTGGTTGCAGATAGCAAATTCCAGCAGCAGGTAGTGATTTGATCACTTAAAAATACCTTGTTACTTATCAAAGGATTCACCCAGCTCCACAATTCTGAAGCAAGCTCACTAGATATGCAGACATGGTTGAGGTCTTCTTGGGCAGGGGATGAGCAACAACTGCATCTTGAAGCCATTTGAATTCCACAATCAGCTACTCTACTATCAACCGACACTGCTCTATGAAGTAATTTCCAAGTAAAGAGAGCTGCCCTCGGAGCAATGGTTGAGTGCCATAGTTTAGCCCAGGCTGGCCTCAGAATTCCTTTAGTTCGGATCAGATTGCAAGCTGACTTAACTGTAAAATTTCCCTTTGGTGTGCCTGTCCAAACACAAATATCTTCCTCACTGCCAAATTGAATATTGGGAATATAGAAATTGTTGCTAAGAAAGCTCCTTGCAATATGCTGAGGATCCTGGAGCACATCCCTGACTGTGGCCAGAGGGATGCCTTCCCCTCCACCCTTGCCATTGGCCAATGTAGCACTAATAACAGAGCCATTGCCAGACCAATTATCTCTCAAAAAATATGTAGAATCCCTATAAACCACATGCTATTAGTGGTTAATATTTCTCTTGCTTGTCTGAAGACAGTCAGGGGCATACCTGCAGGAAAAGGTTTAGTGCAGTTTGTAAAGTGGATTTTGATGAAACGTTGCTTGGCATACATAGACCATAAGGAGGTCCCATGTACAATGTTCCACAGTATTTTGACTGCTAGAGAGATTTGAGTCCATTGAAGGTCTTTGATCCCCAGGCCACCTTCTAACCGAGGCCTCTGAATCTCAGACCAAGCTACCCAATGCCTGCGGTTAGTGCCATTATCACCTTGCCAAAAGAAGTTAGCACATTGGCTATCAATGAATTTAATAGCCTTCTTCGGGATGAAACAAGCTGAGGCTAGGTAAATTGGCATGCTATGAAGGATTGAATCAATTAATATAGCTCTGCCAGCTTGGGATAAAAGTTTGGACTGCCATCCTTCCAGCTTGGTTTGAACCCTTTCTATCAAGAATTTAAGGTCAGAGCAAAGGTATCTCCCCCTATGGACTGGGATACCAAGATAGTTTATTCCTACAGTCTGGTTCTTATAGCCAGTGAGAGTTTGAATTGACTGTTTAAGGGAAGGTGGAGCTTTAGTTGAAAGAATGAAATAACTTTTGGCCACATTCACTTTCTGCCTCGAACAGTGTTCATAGCTGCTTATGAAATGCTGTAAGGCTACAATATTGTTCCTGCTAGCATTCAGAAAAAATTAAGGTATTGTCAGCATATAAAAGGTGGGAAATCTGCATGGACCGTCTTGGCCCTTTATAGCCTTGCAATCCCCCAGATTGGAATAAAACTGTGAGGCCTCTACTTAGAACTTCTGAAGCAATAATGAATAAAAAGGGAGCTATGGGGTCTCCTTGCCTTATGCCCCTGCTGGATTTGAAGAAGCCTGATGCTACTCCATTGAGGTTAACTGAAAACCAGCAATTATGGAGAAGCATTCCAATATATGAAGTAAATTTTGTGCTAAAGCCAAACTTCCTCATGACTGCTAAGATATAATCCCATTCCATCATATCATAAGCTTTAGTCATGTCTAGCTTAATTATCATATTGTGTCCTCTTACCTTTCTATTAATGTCCATCATTAACTGCCGAGCAAGAGCTACATTATCCAGAATTTGCCGCCCCTTCACAAAAGCACCTTGTTGCTTTGATATGATACTTGGCAAGAGAGGAGCCAGCCTTTCAGAAATAATCCAGGAGATGACTTTATATGAGAAGTTACATAACCTGATAGGTCTAAAATCATTGAAAGACCTAGGTTCCTGCACCTTTGGAATTAAAGTAATGAGAGAGGAGGTTATGCCCCTAGGAAGTGGGAAACCTTCAAAAAATGCACAAACGGCATCAGAGACATCCTGCCCTACAATGTCCCAAACTGCTGTATAAAATTCACCAGAGAAGCCATCCGGCCCAGGAGAGCTAGACCCTTTTAATGACCAGACTGCTCTTTTGACTTCTGAAGCATCCAGAATTGCACAAAGAGTAATATTCTGAGCTTCAGTAATTACCTGTGGGATACATTCTAGCATTGAAGAATTTATTGAATGATCCTTAGTAGAGACATGACATGTATGATTGCAGAATTCTGAAATTTGATGATGAAAGCTTTGCTCGAATGAGAAATAGATCATACACATCTCATGTCTCAAACCATCGTGGACCCAAGCTTGCTTGGGTACCAAAATCCGCATAAGTACTTGTGTTGTGCTTGTAGGTCTACTTGAGAGCCCAAAGGAATAGATGGTACTTGGACAGCGGATGCTCTCGGCACATGATGGGAAACAAAGATTTGTTTGCGGACCTGCACGAAAAGAATGGTGGGACAGTAGCATTTGGTGGTAAGGACAAAGGCAAAATTGTCGGAGAAGGTAAGATAGGTAAGAATCAAAATCATGTCATTGAGAATGTCCTGCTAGTGAAAGGGTTGCATCACAATCTTCTAAGCATAAGTCAATTGTGTGACAAAGGATACAAAGTGATTTTTGATTCTAACCACTGCACTGTTGTAAATAAAAATACTCATGAGATAAAATTCATTGGTTTTAGGCATAATAATGTATATATGATAGATTTGGATGATGCCTCTCATGAGAACTTGTGTTTGGTTGCAAGGAATAATGATGATGCTTGGCTTTGGCATCGCCGACTTGGGCATGCTAGTTTTACTGTTTTGCTAAAATTGTCTCGAAATGATTTGGTAGTGGGTTTGCCTAAGCTGAAGGTTATTGATGAAGGAGTCTGTGGGGCATGCATCATGGGTAAGCAAACAAGGACATCATTCAAGTGCAAGAATGATGTAACCACATCGAGGCCCCTCAATTAATCCACATTGACCTCTTTGGACCAAGCAGAACACATAGCTTGGGTGGTAAACTGTATGGATTTGTAATTGTGGATGACTACTCAAGATTTTGCTAGGTATATTTTCTTTCCCATAAAAATGATGCCCTGATGGAGTTTGAAGCATTTTGCAGGGTTGTTCAAAATGAAAAAGGGTGCTGCATCAAAGCCGTGCGGAGCGATCATGGTAGGGAATTTGATAATAATGAGTTCAACAATTTTTACAGGACTCAAGGCTATATGCATGACTTCTCCGCAATAAGAACCCCTGAACAGAACGGAGTTGTTGAAAGGAAGAATAGGCCACTGATTGAGATGGCAAGAACCATGCTACATGAGAACAACTTGCCGAGGTACTTTTGGGCTGAAGCAGTGAGCACTGCCTGCTACATAGTCAACCGTGCCATGGTAAGACCATTGTTAAAGAAAACCCCCTATGAGCTGTACCGAGGTAAGAAGCCAAACATCTCTTATCTTAGACCTTTTGGCTCTGTTTGCTACATTCATAACAATGGTAAAGTAGACCTGGCAAAATTTGATCCCAAAAGTGATAAAGGTATATTTCTTGGGTACTCTCTTAGCTCAAGAGCTTATCGAGTGTATAACTTGAGAACTCTTGTAGTTGAGGAAAGCCCCCATGTCATTGTTGATGAATCATCTTCCAAAAGCACTAATGAAAAATCTGTTTTGCAGGACGATGAATTGAATGACGGTGATATCGGGATGATGGAAGGAAAAACTTAAAAATAAGAAGTAAAAGAACCACAAGAAGATGACGCAAATCCAGAAAATCAGTTGGAAAAGCAGTTACCAAGGCAATGGACATTTGCTAAGGACCATCCGCTGGAGAATGTGATGGGCAATATTGATGAAGGAATAAGAACACGAGCCTCCTTCAGGGAAGTTGAAAATGCAGATTACATAGCCTTACTTTCTCAGTTTGAACCTCACTCCATAGAAGAGGCCTTGAAAGATGAGTCATGGATCATGGCTATGCAAGAAGAACTACATCAGTTCCGAAGGAACAAAGTGTGGTTCCTCGTGCCATGTCCTAGAAACCACTTGGTGATTGGAACAAAGTGGGTCTTTCGTAACAAAATAAACGATCAAGGAGTGGTAACTAGGAACAAGGCCAGGCTAGTAGCTAAAGGCTATAGCCAAGAGCTTGGGATTGACTTTGATGAGTCTTTTGCTCCCGTAGCAAGACTCGAGGAAGTGAGAGTTTTATTAGCATTTGCATGTTGCAACAACATTAAACTATTTCAAATGGATGTTAAGAGTGCATTTCTGAATGGCTATATATCCAGGAGGACGTGTATATGGAGCAACCACCGGGGTTTGAAGACACAAAGCATCCAGACCATGTGTACAAGCTAGACAAAGCACTCTACGGTCTGAAACAAGCACCTCGAGCGTGGTATGAACGGTTAAGTGATTTCCTTGTTCAAAATGGATTCAAATGAGGTAATGTTGATCAAACTCTTTTCACAAAATTGGATGGTAAGAAAATCCTAATCGTTCAAGTGTATGTAGATGATATCATTTTTGGCTCCACTAAAGATACCTTAAGCAAAGACTTTGCAAAGTTGATGCAAAGTGAATTTGAAATGAGTCTTATGGGAGAGCTAACATTCTTCTTGGGATTGCAGGTCACACAAACAGTTGATGGTTTGTTTATACATCAAAAGAAGTATGCTATGGAGTTGCTGAAGAAACTCAATTTGACATCAACCAAACCACAACCAACTCCCATGTCCACTTCAATAAAGATTGATCAAGATGAAAAAGGTAAATCCATGGACCAAAAACTTTTCAGAAGCATGATAGGTTCATTGTTGTACTTAACTGCTAGCCGGCCCGACATACAATTTGCCGTATGCTTATGTGCGAGATTTCAGTCCAATCCGAAAGAATCACACATGTCGGCCGTGAAACGGATTTTCAGATATATTGCTGGTTCAGTTAATTTGGGATTATGGTTTTCGCGTAAATCGAGCCTTGATTTGGTAGCTTATTCCGACGCCGATTATGCGGGCTGTAAAGTAGATTGAAAAAGCACCAGCGGGTATTGCCAGTTTCTTGGGAGATGCGTGGTCTCAGGGGCCTCCAAGAAATAAAACTCAGTGGCATTATCAACGACCGAAGCCGAGTATGTGGCTGTAGGTAGTTGTGTTGCCCAGGTGCTATGGATCCAACAACAATTGATCGACTATGGCATTTCTTTCAAAAACACCTCAATTCTTTGTGATAACACTTCAGCCATAAATCTGTCAAAGAACCCTGTCCATCACTCTCGCACGAAGCATATTGAAATTAGACATCATTTTCTTAGGGATCATGTGAGCAAGGGTGATGTAAAAATCAAGTTCATTGAAACAGACCAACAAATTGCCGACATATTCACCAAACATCTAAGTGAAGATAAGTTCACAACATTCAGGAGAGAATTAGGGGTTTGTAGGATAGACGGGTCTGAATCATGATCATTTGCACAACTGTGTGTATATGTCATTGCATTGCATGCATTTGCATTAGTAAGGTGCATAATTATTTTTCTTTGACATGCATGTGCATTATGTTGCCTAAAAAACAAAAACAAAAATACTGTGTGAAAAACCTTGTGGTGTGTATTGCATTACTTCTATTTATAATTACACACACATTTATTGTTAGTTCTATGGCCGATATTACCTTGAATACACTCATATGCCAACAAGGGAGCAAAAGCTGTTCAAAATCTGAAATCCGGAGTATTGGATGAGAAACGTCAAGTATGATCTTCAATTTTCTCAAACAACTCCCCAATCGATTTCAACCCTTAAACAAATCAAATTTCCTTGATTCCAACATGAATTTATCATTGGGGACTAGAGCCGAACCTCTTTGATCTTCCATTACACTTCAGTCACATTTTTTGGTGGAATACAATGGAAGGGTCGACGCCAAGGGTTGACCCACTCGGACTTGAACCCTCGCGGATCCGAAATCTTCTGGGGCCGGGGTTGCGGGGGTCGACCCATTGGGTCGACCCGTTATAATCGGGCGGCTCTAGCCGCGTCCAAACCGCCCTACAAGTGGGGGAAATCCTATGTTTCCCCCTTCCCATCTCCTAAAACCCCTCAAGCCCTCTTCTAAACCTAGCCACCATCTCTTGGAAGCCCACAAATCACCTCTTGGCACCCAAAAATGCTCCAAGCCCTAGCCGCGGATTCCTCCGGTGGCATCCCGCGGATTCATCCTTGCAACGGTTCAAGGCATCGTTCTTGCTTCCAATCCATCTGAGGTATGTTCTTGGTGTGTGGAGGATCTTTTATTCCATGCATTAGCCTTCCATCCTTGTTAAACCATCAAGATCTACAACCTCATCAAGCGATTTTTTTCGATTTATGTTCTAGATGGCCCCAAGGAGGCATCCTTCTCAAAGAGGAGAAGCATCGGGCTCGGCAAGAGAGCGTCGATCTAAATTGGCAGCACAAAGCGCTGCTCTTAGAGGAAACCCATCATCAAGCAAGGTTTTGGACAGAAAAGTGCTCCGTCCGAGGGCGGTCGACTTCGGTAATCTTAACTGCCATATCCCAAGTCTTGTGGATCTAATATGCAGTCAACCAAATCTAGACATTTTCATGTCCGCATATCACCGCAGTTATCCAAACTTGGTGCATCAATTTTATAGTAGTTTGTCCATGTCGGGTGACACACCAATCACTGTGGTAAATGGAGTTCAGATTATACTTACACCACAGCTTTTAGGCGCAACATTTAATTTATCTTCTGAAGGTTATGCATTTGGCGATATTGTGGTTCCGGATGAAACAGTGTATCTATACACGACATCCGAAGAAAAAGGAGATAGATCACTCGCTGGTTTGAATGCCAACCATTTTCCTCCTATACAGCATATATTGCACAAAATGATCACTACTATCTTGCTACCGAGAGGAGGAGGCCATGATAAAGTTACTGAGATCCATATGTTTCTATTTTATTGCTTCATAGGTGGCATTCCTATAAGTTTTCCCACACTTATTTTGGACCACATTTGTTCAAGCATAAAGCACAAGAACAAGACATTACCTTATGCTGCTGCATTATCTGCTGTTTTTGAGTACATGGACATTGATCTCTCAAAAGAGCCCTCCCAAACAATACGAGATGCTGACATTTACTCAATTCAGACTATTTGTCACAACATGGGTTATGAAATGAGGGATGGAGAATTGGTTCGCCAACTGAAACGTCCTGCCTAAGTGGTCAGTTCTGAGGAGGATGACGATGATGATGATGGAGAGCCGGCTGGAGAGCAACACCAACCTGTTCCTAATGAAGGGATGCCCTCCGAGGAGGTTCAACTGCTCATGGATCGTTTGGACACAATTGATGACCATTTAGACAGGTATGGGGAGACAATGGAGGCTATTGAAAAAGAATTGTCTGATCTGAAGCTATCTCACCAAGAATCCACTCAGTCATTTGCTGATGCCTTGGCACATCAAGGCCACATGTTTGAGGAGATTTTGGATTATGTTTGACGTCCACCGCCTCCACCCACTCCGGATGATGACTAGATGGTTGCACTCCCGTAGAATGGCACACTTCTTATCCCACATTCCCCCCTCCTTTTTGATGATGCCAAAGGGGGAGAAATTTTGTACTCTATGTGTGCCCGGCAATCGGCTACCTATACATTATGTGTGTTGTGTGCTTGCATGCATGTGTGACTTTATCATATTTCTATCTATTAATTGTGTTGCATTTCCGTTGCATCTCATGCATTGCATCTTGTAATTTGCCTTTAAACTCAGACCTTGTTCCCTTTAAATTCTATTGTCGGTAGAAATGTTTGAAACATGCCTTTCATGGTCAATCTTATATGTTTAGATCGGTATGGTCTATATCCAAATGCTTCTTGAATGATCCATGTGAAGGATGAAAGTTTTATTCTTAGTATGGAGGTTGAAGATTGAATTTCATATGAATGCTAAATCATTTTTGAAGTCACATGTTTATGCAAGGCATATAGTATTTTGTCATCATCAAAAATGGGGAGATTGTTGAACCCCCTCCTTGAGTGAATGTCTATTTTGATAGCTTTTGATGATGACCAAACACTATATGTATATATATATATATTGTCTTTGAAATGTTCAAGCATCTAAAGTTTTGCAAAGCTTAACTTCCAATTGAGGACTTGAAGCTAAGAAGGTTAAAGAACAACTTCAACGGGTAAGCCTTCTCAACTCAAATTGCAAGGCTACAACTAATTTCCAATTATGTCTTTGCAGGGCATGGAACGTGCCTAAACACTTGAGGAGCTCAAGGACGGTCGCTGAGATCCACTTTAACTTATTGGCCCTTGATCTTATGGTTTGATGTTCATTATTTTTGATCTCAAGGATCATATTGGTTTTGGTCTTATCTAAGCCTAAATGTATTAGGTTTTTCCTATCCATGTCTTAACAACATTCCCTTTGATGTTTTAAAACCCAACATGGAATCCCCTAGCTTGTTACTTGGACTTAGAGTATTTTTGTACTACTTGTTAGAAGTCCAGGGACAAGGGTCGACCCATGGGGTCGACCCCTGGTAGCTTGATTTTAACTCCCGCCGGGTCCTTTCACCATAACTGCAAGGGTCGACCCCAAGGGTCGACCCATTCACGCGAGGGTCGACCCCTGGAAGTTGTAATTCTTACCCGCATAGGAGGGGCACGAGGGTCGACCCCAAGGGTCGACCCTTTCCGGTCGGGGGCGGCGCCGTCAAATACGACCTTCGTGTAGGCGCGCCAAAAGTCTTCCAAGTCCGGTCCAATAGCCCCAAATCACTCCAGGATATGTGGATCTGGTCCCTAGGCTGTCTTTTGACCATCCAAATCATATAAAACATCTTATTGGGTTGTAAACCTAAGGAAAATTCAGAGAGATCTAAAGTGTGTTATTGTTCTAACCTTTGTAAGTGCAGGTTCGCAGCAACAGCTCCAGGGACTTCTTCCACCTTGTTCTGAACCTGAAAGTGAAGGGAAGAAGCTTGAATCAAGCCTCTACATCATCCCCAACAGCAAGCTGGGCGGGATATAAAAGC
The DNA here is from genome assembly GCA_022559845.1 of Amorphophallus konjac. NCBI lineage: Eukaryota > Viridiplantae > Streptophyta > Magnoliopsida > Alismatales > Araceae > Amorphophallus > Amorphophallus konjac. The sequence continues at coordinate 292,221,333 of CM040122.1, read as the reverse complement.
TGCAACCGTATTTGTGCGTCATAGCTTCATTCTTCCTCAAGAATCGATCTTCCTTCTGCTGAAGCATCAAACTACGTTCGGAGAAGCAAAAGGGGGAGCTCCAACCACAATAAATCATTCTTCACTCTTTATTTTCAGAATCATTTAGTTTGAACTTAAGCATTTGTTGTATAAACTTGAATCAGATACTTGTGTGTGGTGTTCGTGTTCGGAAACACGAACGTGTGCGTATTTGTGTGTGGCAGCCCAAATCGGGTGCCGTGTGTTTGCTATTTTACACAGCGTGTGTGTGTGGCTCACTTCATAGTGAAGTCTTAATCCTCACTGTGAGGGGTGGACGTAGGGGACACTTCGGTGTACTCGAACCACCTGAAAACTCTGTGTGTTGCTTGTGGTTTGTTTTTTCGGATTCACTGTCGAGTGGGCTTCACGGTGAGTTGAGCATACACCACTTTCTTAATCAAACACATACCCTTATTTACACGCATTCACAAGTGTGATCATGTTCGTGTGAGGCCAAGTGCTTGTGTGCTTAATTAACATTATTTTCACTTGGAAGAAGTTTTTAATTGGCCAATCAATTCACCCCTCCCCTCTTGATTGCCCCCGTTCGGGACTCAACAGGGGCTATCCTCTGGGGCTAATATCTTCCAGATTATTCCACCAAGTCACGATCTATCTTTTCTGGGCTCTTCCCCTTGATATTATCTCGAGATTGATTTATCATACTCGATTTATGTTGGACTCTATCTCCTGAAATCTCGGGAGAACTTTCTGGTTTTCTGCATTCTCTGTAAAAGGAACCCAGTTCGCAGGTCGCGAAGGGGGGGATCTTCTTCAACCTGAGGCAAAGCCATGATGCATCTCCGACTCTCTTCTTTGACCTCAGGCTATTAAGGGAAGTATTGTCTATGATTTCCATCTCTTTGGGCTTGATTTCATCGTTTCTACTCTTAGTTCTAGTCCTCCCAATTTCAAAAATCATCACAAATCACTGTTTTATGCACTTTTGCACTTTTCTCCATTTTGCATCTCCGTTTCCCGTAGTTGTGCTGCATGATTTTCTTTTCTATTTGTTGCATTATCATCACAACACACACACATATTATTTGCACCCTTCCACAGGGGTTAAAAATCTCCCCCCGGTGCGTTTCCCCTCAATTTCTATCCCTATTTTGTCACTGCGGGATTGATGCTACACTTCATGGATCTATGGATTTTTCTCTTGTGTTTTTGCTTTGTTTTGCAGGAGAGCATGAATAGAACGTGAGGCCCTCTTCCTCTAGCCAGGTGGAAGGAGAGGAGGTGTAATCTACGAAGTTCCCCGCACCCCGTTCTTAAGCGCGATCAAGTCTTCATCCTTTTCCAAGGTATACGACACCGTTCCTCTCCTTTCTCCATCCTTTTGGCGTTGTTAATCCTTGGTGGCGATCACGATTAGTATTTCTTCTCTTTCATCGCCTTTTGTTCATACTTCCATGCTTGTTCATGCTTCATATATATATTAGCATAGTTTGGGGGGCGGGGTAGAACTAAACATCTACAACCTAGTTTTTTGGCAATCACGGTGGGACGCCTAGTGCCCATCACATTATTCATGCTCTTTTGTAAGTTGGGTGTGGGTATGTGCATGTTTAGGTAGAGTTTTCTCCATTTTCCTGCTGTTCTGGGTATTTTTGGGTCTGTTAGTGGGTTGCGGTCCTCTTCAGGGCCGCCAGACACGCCTAGCGGTCATCACTGGGCTGCCAAGGCCTTTCTGCTGGCCTTGCGGTCTACTACTAGACCGCAAGGGTGTTAAAAACGGTCATCTGGTAGACCACTTTCTGATTCTGGCAGGTCTGCGCGCAGGCTCACATGGGCGTCTTTCTTGGGCGATTTAGTTGACCTCTCAGGGTCGGATAGCTCTGTTCTTGGGCCCGTTCTGTAGCCCTTTGTATTATCTTTCCATCCATATATCATTTGCATTATTTGGGTCCTGTTTGCATAGTTTAATTATGTCTTCATTTTTGAGCTTTCTGCATAAAGTCTGTAGGCAAGTTCAGGGACGGATTCACAGGTATGTCTTTGGTTGATGATTTGATTGGTTTCCTGAGATCTGATTGCTTACTTCTTGCTTCCATCTTGTTCCCCTTTGTATTATCTTTCCATCCATATATCATTTGCATCATTTGGGTCACGTTTGCATAGTTAAATATTATCCCCAATTTTGCATTTTGTGCATAAAATCTGCATGCAGGTCCAGGAGCAGACTCACAGGTACGCTTTGCATTGGTGATTTAATTACCTTTCGGGTTTCGATTTTGTCTTTTTATGGTCCTGTCTTGTTGTCCTTCGTATTATCTTCATTTTCATATATTGTTTGCATCCATATCATCTTGTTTTCATAATTAAATATTGCCATCATTTTTCAGTTTTATGCTAGATTTTTGCATGCACTCCAGTGCACATAGGGCCATGCATTGCATATCATAGTTGCATTCCTACCTTGATAAGTGATCCTCTCACCTCCATATTCCTTGGAGTCGACTAGGTGATCTTATCCGAGACCTCCATAAGTCCCCGTGAGCCGTGGATTCCCACACGGACGCCGGACCGGTTGTACCTTTCCACCCCTTAGGCTTGCATTTGCATACGTGTGAGGGAGTTAAACCTTAGTCAACCCAAAGTTTGGACCTTATTCCCATATGATTCATATCTTGAGGGAATTATCCTTTACTCAAATCATTAAAAGGTCTATTAAAACTTCTAAAATATTTCCCATCATATTAACTTGTTTGACTTGGGTGAAAACTCTCACATTGCATTGTTTGTGCTGTTTGGGCCTGTCCAGGCCCATTAGTGGTGTTTTGTGTTGCATCTACATATTCTATTGTTGGTAGGCCCATTTAGGTTAGCCCATTTTGTGTGTCCATTGTCTAGTCCCATTGTCATAGGTCCGTCTTCCCTTGGTCTTTGCATTAGTGGGTTAGCCCCCTCTTACTCTCAACCCCATTAAGCCCTTGCCTCCCTCCTTGTAGAAAGTCTCCATTTGCCCTCATGGAGCATCGTCCCAACCCCTTGTATCGTTCTTCTTCCCAATCTTCTTCCTATTCCCGCGTGGAATCCTCTTCCCACGCGGGCCCATCTTCCCGTGGTCCCTCTGATCCATCCGAGGAACAAGCCAACCTCATGGCTCATCTATCATGCCTTGTTCGCCAAATGGACCCAGCCTAGGCCCAACATCTTATTACAAATCACCTTAATGGGCCTCATCATCATAATGGGTCTTCCCCTCATAATGGGCCTTCTTACCTTCATGGGCCCCCTTCTTCTCCTTCCCATATGGCTGGCCCAACTTCTAATGGACAATTTTATCTTGATGGGCCTCCTTCCCATACTGTTGGCCCAGTTTCTAATGTCCAATCTCATCTTCATGGGCCTTATTCTCTTAATGGGCCTCATTCTTCGTCTCCTCATGCTGCTGGCCCAATGAGTCCTTATGCTTATGCTCCTTCCAGGCCCACATACCCTTCCGCTCCTGGAATGAGCCTATCTTCTTCTCAGCCCAGATCCTCTCATCCGGCCCATTATCTTGCTCCTGGTCCAAATTCACAATCTCTTGCTCGAGCTGGTCGACTTTCTTCTCAATCTCTCCCGACCCAAGAGATGATTGCTCAAGCCCAACGCCAACTTGATGAACTTCAATGCCGAGTTGATCCCAAATCCTCCTTAAGTGTTCCATTCGCATTTCAAGATCTTTGACTCCCGCCATCTTCACAAATTACTGCATGTTGCCGTTATGGTGGAGTCGGTGACCCGGATGTACACTTGAAGGAGTTTATTTATGAGTCGGCCCAGTTTCGACATGACCAGTGCCTGATGGCCTATCTATTTGGTCTGTCATTGGAAGGCCCGGCTCGGGATTGGTTCTTCTCATTACCGCAAGAGCAAGTTGTGAATTTTCAAGCTATACAAGACAAGTTCATTCAACAGTTTCAGGACCAGGTTGGGCCCAAGTATTCTATGGTGGATCTGGCCCATGAGAAGATGAAGTCCGACGAGGAGTTCTCTACTTTTGCCCGCCGCTGGCGTCGCCTCGCTGCAGGTTCCGGGGCACATTCCGGAGGAAGAGCAAATCAAGATGCTCATTTTTAATGCCACGCCCGAGTATCGATTTATCTTAGCCCTCAATGATATTACCTCCTGGAAGCAACTTTATACCGAGCCCGCTTCATTCGCCAACAACTCCACGATCCCCTTGACCCCGAGTCTTCTCCACCTTCTACATCTCCATACACTCTGCCATCTACATCTACCTCTACATATCAACCTTCACCCTCTACGATTCAACCTTCCATTTACATTGCACCCTCCATGAGTTACCCCTGCGCCTCCACATATCAACCCTCCATGAGTCAACCCTCCGCACATCAACCCTCCATGAGTTAGCCTCCCGCCTCCTCATACCCACATCCGCCTCCACCCCCGGTCAAGGAAACACCACATCCCGAGTAGGTGGATGCCATCTATATACCCCCTCATCCCGCTCCGCATATGCCTTCACCAATTCCCACTCGCCATGTGCCATTGCCTAATCCTTCCACTAGCCATGCGCCTTTGCCTAAGCAACCTCCACTTCCGTCTCCACAACCTTCCCCTCGGCATCCGCCTTGCCTGAAGTGGGCTCCTCACTCTCCGTTGTCGGAATGTTTTACAGATATTTAACAGGCTTTTATGGCCACTCACACGTTGCCGCTCCCTCCGGTTGTGCCTTGCCGACCCGTGGTCGGGAATATGCTTCAGTTCTGTGATTATCATCGTCAGCAAGGGCATTTGGTTGAGGATTGTCCCAAGTTCTGGGAGTTTATTTACGACCTAGAAGATAAGAAAATGATTGATTGGACCGCCATTCGCAAGGTTATTCTACATCTCCGCAGCAAGCAGCAGCAGGCGCCGCCCAGGCAACCGTCTCCATCATTGCAAGACCCAGGGCACCCTTGTGATTCCTTATCTAGTGTTGCACCCGCTCCATTACCTTCATCTCCATCTCTATCTCTACCTACCTCTTCCCCATCGCCACCTCCTATCCCGGCTCCATCCCCTTCACCTACCCAAGCCCTTGCTGAGGCTAGTGCCTCCCCTTCTGCCACCACAACTTCCACTCCCAACGCCACCCGACGCGTCGTGTCAATACGTCGACCATGGGTGCCACGGCCTTCCCCTTTGCCTTCATCACCGCCTCCATCTCCACCACCAGTGCCTTCATCACCATCTCAACCTTCTCCACCATCACCTTTGCTTGAGCCTGAGCAAGCTCCGCCTTCACCTTTGCCTTTGCTGCCTACACCCGAGCCTATCATCGTCACATTGCCTATGCCACCACTTGGCGTCATGACACCCATTGAAGCCTCCACGCCTCCCAAACCTTCACCTCCGCCATCCAAACCTACTACCTCCACTTCTCCATCCACTTCCACCCCACGGAGCGGGTGTGCGTTGCCTTTGGTGCCCCTTGGGTCTGGTCCCCGGGGAGACGATGAGCCAAGTCAGGATGATTCAGTGCCGGTTCTACATTTCAAGATTCAAGACTTTATATGTCGGATACCAATCTGTGTCCTGATCTCCAGCTATTTTGGGGCTGATGAGACTATGTTTCCAAGGACGGTTGTCAAGAAAAGTTCTCTCGCATTGGTGCCAGTCTCTTCTTGAGCGAGACCGGTGGCAATCTCTTTGCTCACCGGAGGTCTTACCATTGATGCTATTATTACTTCTCGCTTCATTGCCATTCAATTCACTAGCCGAGATGGGTTCTCTACCCAAGTTGTGCTAACACGTACGGCCGCCAAAGGTTTGTTGCATTCTATATTCAAGGGGGAATTGGCCGTATTCTCAGCATTCTTTAAGGACATTCTGCACATTCTATGCAATCTCCCTCAGTTTATTAGCAAGCCGGCCATGTCAACGCCGCACAATGATCTCCCTCAGCTTCATCCATCTCTTATATCAAGGGAGCTATGCTTCGTATCTGATTGCCGAGTGTAGTTTCCGAATCTCATGCTTCTGGTGCCGAGTGACAAAACTCCATGGTTTCATGCTATTCATCATTCTGAGGAGTTAGTTGTTCAAGGATGTCCACATAATAATGTTAGCACCAGGTGTCTAGGGGCAACCGCCCCAGCGAAGCTGCATGTTCATAACCGAGCCAGGTCGTCTGCCAGATGGGCTCGCTATTTGAGAAGACATCGCAAGTGGAGAAGACCGAAGGTCCGAATCCATGCTAGGCGGGTCTATCATGAAGAGATTTCAGCTAAGAAGAGGCGGCGGTGCAAGTATAAGGGCCGTCAGTTGTGCACTCCAGGGTCCACTTCTTCTTACTCTCCTTTCCTGTCATTAGTTTTCCTGCTCAGTTCCCACCCTTGGGTGGTTTATCTTCCTTTCTCTGATCCAATGTCCATGATTTCTCCTCTTTTCCGGGGTCCACAAACCCCTATTCTTCTTCTTCCCATCCAGAGTCTCCGGATTCTCCCCCCTTTCACGATTTTAAGCCTCGGCCTATGTCATCTTTTCATCCCAATTTCGGGCCATCATTTGATTCTTCATCCCTAGGACTCTCAGATGTTGCTTATGATCCTTCTCCGACCCTGTCGGATGATCACTCTCCTTCTTCCTCACTTTTGCAGCAATCTTCTCATTGTCTTTCTGTTCCTTCTTCCTCACCCTTTCGGGGTTATTACCCTTTTTCATGCTATTTTTGAGGCTTTAGTCTGCCTTGATCTCAGTTAATCTCTGGTTATTCTGTATCTGGTTCCTTGTTATCAGGGTCTCTGTGCCTTAACGAGGGAGTTCTAGCCCTCGTCTATCTTCCTTTTTATTCTTCTTCGTCCAGTTTGGTGTCTGCCGCTCCTCCGTGTAGAGGAATCTTCAAGCCTTGTTATCCTTTTCGTCTTGATCTTGACAAGCAAGTACTACTCAAAGCTCAATGATCAAGATTGCTTCAGGATACTATTTTTACGTCATGGATTTGTAAGATATTTTTATTTTGTGCGAGAATATGCTTTCATTTTCATTGCTATTTGAGTGGCTTTAGTTTACTTAATTTAGTCAAAATGAGTTCGCTTCTGTAGCATTCTTAGGCTGGTAATAGCTCCGCACTGGGAGTCTAGTTTCTTTCCCCGATCGTTGAGGGTGACCTTTGAGCATGGGTTTTTCACACACTTCACGGCAAGCCATAGCTGATTTTCCTCTGAGACACACCGTTGTTGCTTTGACCATACTTTGGGTATGCACAAAGGTCTTTTCTTTTCTCTACTAGGCCAAATGCAGGGGCAAGAGATGGATGGATGAGATGACCAACCTAGGTGCTCCCTAATATGAGAGAGGTCTCAAATAGGGGCAGTCTTGACCCTCAAAAGTGAGCTTTCATGCTAAATCTAGCCAACAAGGGCTATAAATGAGAAAATAAATCAAATGCAAAACTATGGAATCAAAGGCATGGCAAGAGTGGCAGTACAGTTCCCCGCAGGACGTCATGAGCCCGGACACATACGTGCCTATAAATATGGGTCTCAAAATCAAAGACATAAAGCTCCGGCGTAACAGACTATATCTTTGAGGTGTAGTGTCTTGGAAGGAATTCAAATCCCGATATCTCCCATCCCGCATAAAGCTTGTCTCTAATTTTTCTTCTGCTTCTCCCTCTTAGGCTGGCTTGTATCCCGGGTATGGCCTTAGTAGGGGCACCGTTCTTTAGAGGCGATTGGTTGTGGTAAGCCACCCTCACATGCACGCCCTGCTCAAGGAAAATCTTTAATGAGAGGGGGAGGGATGACGACCCCTAGACAATGGTTTGAACCCGTCTTTGGGTGCTGTAAATTTTTATTTTTAAAATAAAGTAAAAAAAAATAAAAAATCAAATATTATCAAAATTCAAAGAAATCAAATATTGTCAAAAATCCAAAAAAATTAAATATTGTCAAAAATCCCTAAAAAATCAAATATTTCCAAAAATCTAAAAAATCAGATATTGTGAAAAAAAATCAGATATTAAAAATCCAAAAAATCAAAAAACAACAAAAATCCAAAAATATGTATTCCCTTTTTATGTGTTTTCTGTCTATTTATTCCGAGGACAGATATGATTCGTTTGTTAAAGTGTGCATGTCGCAGGTACTCAAGCGTTTCCTTGCTCTTCATCATTTACTTTGCCTCCTGTTCATATCTTTTCAATCTGTTCTCTCTTCTTCAATCTATTCTGTCGATCTGTTCCGAAGCTTGTGTCCTTCTCGGCTTCATTTCATCATATCTCCATGAGAGGGCTTTGCCTCACGATTGTGAACCTGACGGTTCTACTTCATTTGATCTTGGGCTTTGATTGAAGATCATATTTGTCATGTCTTTTGTCCCACCATGTCCTTGTCACACGTGTCTATGTCCCTCCGTGTCGTCACACATGTTGTTTTGTCCCTCCGTGTCTATCATATTTTTTCGTCCCACTATGTTGTCATCCCGCACATGTGTTGTCCGTATCTTTTTGTCCCCCGTGGTGTTGCCGTCCCACGTGCCTTTGTCCCACCATATCTTGTCCCACCGCGTGTGCTGTCCCACCATGTTGTGGTGTTGTCTTGCCCCATCACACTCTTTAGTCCCACTCACGCTTATTGTTAGTTCATGTGATGTCTTGCATATGTTGTTCATGTGATTTCATCCTTCGTTCTGTTATGTTATGTTATCTTTCATCCATCTTTGTGATGTTATATTCATGTTGATGGTTGTCTTATAAATTTAAAAAAATCTAAAAAAAATACCGTTTCGCTTGGTAGGTAAGTCAGGTATGGCTCTCTATCCCTTCTCATTATTACATTATTATATGGTATCTACATTATTATAGCCTCTCAAGGACCGACTGGTTCTCCGTGTGTTCTGGGATCTGATGTTCCCCTTTAACAAAAATGATGATGATCTGGGAGCATACGGTTAATCGTTGGATAAGCCGTTAGTTTGAGTCAGGTAGGGGACGATGGACTCTGTCTCGCACGCCATGGTTGCAAGAAGACTCTTGACCCCGTCTTACTCGATCTAGCAATATTATTCTTGAGTACTTTCTATTTTATCTTTCTTTGCATTTATTTTGATGATTTATTTATTTTAGCCCAGCATGCATCATGTCATTTTGAGCATTCACACCTCGTAATTCTTTCAAGGTTTCTCCTCAACAATGATTAATTGTACTTCAGTTCTCTTGGATAAGAGATCTTCATTCAGTGTGATTCCTGTCTGGATTTTATCTCAGTTTTATTTCTCTTTTCCAGCTTTTCAGTTGTGTTCTTTCGATCCCCTCATTGGTCGTGGATTGTGTCCCCTGATGAGGTCGGTCGTGTTTCCTTTTACCCCTTAGCTTAGTTCTCCAGACATGTGTCATCCGCGTCATCCATTCTTGGTGGATAGTTTGACGTTTTTGGGAGAATTCCTGTCACTTGTTGGTTATGACGGGTGTCTTTTATCTTGATGTCCGCTTTTCAGTTCTCTCCGCTTCATCTCTACTTCATCTCCATTTCACGTCGCTTTCGCTTTCACTCCATCTCCTTTCCATTTCGCCTTCGCGTCGCTTTCGCTCGTTCCCTTGCAAACCAGACATCAAGGAGGGGCATCTGTTGACACTTGTTTTAGCCAGCAAGTTGCATTATATCTCTTATTCATCTCCGTGATGCCCCGAGGTAACCATTTCTTTGGAGCTTCCCTTGGATGGATTTCGAGCCCATTTTTATTGTTCCATTCCCTTTGAGCCTTGGAAATCATGATTTCATTGAGCCCTATGCCTTATCTTATAAGTTCTCACTCTTTTTGGGCATTCTGGGTCAACCTATATAGCCCAATGGCCCATTTGCTGCCAGAAGCCTGCAAACGGTCGGTCGACCGACCATTTCCTTTGGCTAGGGGTCGGTCGACCGACCGCTAGAGTCGAGCCCTATGACCCAACGACCCTTTTCATGATTGATGCCTGCAAACGGTCAGATGACCGACCGTTACCCCTTCTTTCTTTTGCGACTGTCACGCACCGAGCTTTTAATACAGCGGAAGGAATATTGGAACGTGAACAGCCGGCATGGTAAGCCTCTCGCAAGCAAGGAATAAGAGCGCAAGACAATCACATAAAAGTAATTACACAAGTATTTTTTTTCCAAAAATCTATTTTATTCATAATAATGACCCAAATGTACATAAGACCCTTACATCATAGACTTAAGAAAATAGAAAATTACAATAGGACTCGACTAGACACTTGACAACTAGGTCTTCTCTTGATCCATTTGACCTTCAATCACTCTCGGACCCGCTACTTGTATATTCCAAATCCGATCCATCAATACTTCTTGGAAAATTGAGAAAGTAGGTATGAGCACACTTACCCAGTAGGTATCTTCACATCAACATGAAGGCACTATTTAAATGATTAATGTCTTAGCTCTAGGATCTGAAGGTAAAAATAAGAACGCGACAAACAAGCGATATAAACGAAGATAACCAAGAATATAGAATCATGAAATAACTGAGCAAGTAGATGTAAACGAGTATAGACCATGAACAAGAAAGATTACTCATGTAGAAATAAATTTGGCATTTCATGAACAAGAATGTACGAGTAAGAATCTAGAAAGTACTTTACACAATATTGTAAAGGCTATGTACTAGAAAGTCATTATCAAGCATGTAATTTCCATAACGAGCCTCGTGATTTTTCACTCATTTATAAGAGAAAGTACTCCCAGCGTAATGTGACACCAGTATCATCGTATCCCATGATTTATAGAACGTTTCCGACCATCGACCGAGGGGACTAGCATGGAGCCCTTGGACACAATCCGTGCCTGGTCTTACATCTTCAAGTTATAAATCCAGCTACTTCCACGAGATATAACAATAATTTCGGCCAATAATTCAATTCCAAATAATAAGTTTCATGACCAAGTAACCAAGGTATAGAACGTACCAAAATTGACTTAATAATTTCGGCCAATAATTCAATTCCAAATAATAAGTTTCATGACCAAGTAACCAAGGTATAGAACGTACCAAAATTGATATGAGATATCAAAGAAGAATTAAAAGAATATTATACCCCGGCGGCATTCTGGCAATTCATTAAGTTTCATATCTTAATATTGACTTATTAAACATGTGTTGAGACTCTAGATAATCCGAAGACCATCTAGGAACTCAAGAAAACCAACCCCAAAGGTCAAACCTCGGGTTAGACAGGTTTAGAGATAAAGCGATCGTTTACTGGACCGTTTCATGCAGAAAGTGGTCAGGGTCTGGACCGTTTCATAATTAGAGTCGACGCATGGAAAAGAAGTGTCGATGCAGGAAAACCTTTTGGAGCTTTAGCGGTCTAGTTAATGGCCGCTTGGTATCTTTTAGTGGTCGTCCATAGGGCCACTAAGGTCCAGAACACGTAAAACACCGGTAAAGTACTTTCTAGATAATTGGCTTTGGTGGTACACCCAGCTCGGCGTCCTAGTGGAAATCCCAGGCTCGCGAAGTCTTACGGAGGCCTTGAAACATAATCCCCTAGTCCGACAGATGGAATATCTGGCGGAGAGGTTCATAAGTCCAAGAAAGTGTGCCTATAAGTGCAAAGTGTAACTAATGGTCACATATCAGAGTATATGCCATGTAATTAAGAAAATGACTCAAGAGATAAGAGTGAAATAGTGAAACATACGGACAAAACACCATATGTACTATGTACACAACATAGAAACCATTTAATTAAAAAATCATGATATTTTGGCATGAAATTAACATAAGTTTAAAATAAGTCCCAAGTGCAGAAAGAACCTGAAATCAACTAAGATGAATAATAAATTTAACCAAGTATATGATACAATACTTAGAACAGGAGTAAAACCTAATCAACTAGGCTTACTATATGATAAATAAGGCTATTTTGTAATATGTTTCGGGTTAACATAAATACGGAACTTAGAAAACCAAACGGTCTCATGATGACCGTTTCACTAGGCTTAGCGATCTATCGCGGGGCCGCTTAGCTATCTCTAGCGGTCACATATAGACCGTTTATATCTGTTTGATAGAAAACCGAGAAAAATAGTAAAATAAACACTAATCTAGGACATGTTATGCATCGAAATCAATGAGAACCTATTGTAAAACATGATAGAATGAGAATAGGTCAAGAATATGCATGGGTTTGTGTATAATGAACAAGAGATTTTCTGTTAACTTAATTAGGGCTAAGATTTATGCATAGAGATTACACTAAATGCATAGTCCCAATAAAACATAAAATTCTCTATGTATAGTACATGAAAATGACTGAAATCAGAGGGCTTTTATTCCTAACATCATGTTTAAGCCATTCATGAGATAACCTACCTCTGATCTGGGCTTTAGATTTCCAATTTTTGGGCTGGAACTTGACCATAGTTCTGCTCGTCCTTGTTGTGCCTCTTAGGCACAAGCATGTGCTATGTCGCCTTGATGATAGCAATGCTATTTGGTTTTGATGATAGCAAGACAGTGAGTGCATTTGAATGCATTTGATATTGTATTTTGATGATAGCAATGTTATTGTGCATTGATGATTGTAATAAACAAAGTGCATTTCTATGCATTCTTATTCTTGAGCATTGCATTGCATTGGCTAAGTATATACAACGTCAGTTTATGCATTGTCTTAGGCTAAGTGTGTACAGCGTCTTAGGTGAAGTATGTACAGCCGTGTCATATGCTCCTAAGTCTATACATTGGTGTTGGGCATCAAAGTATGTACATCGCCTTCAATCTTCAAGTCTACACATTGGTCTTTACTTGAAGTATATACACTATTTCACTGTTCATCACCTTTGGGCATCAAAGTCTATACAATGGCTTTGGGTCTCCAAGTCTATACAACCTTCTGCTTCGTCAAAGTCTGTACATCGCACTTCATATACAAAGTCCAAGTCTGTACAGCGTGAAGTCTCACCTCGTGTTGCTTTCAGTGCCACTTGAGTCACACTTCGTGTTGTTTCCCCTCACTAACACGAAAAGATTTCGTGTCGTCTGAGCTTACGACACTTCGTGTTGATTTCCATGCTTGACAGGAAAAACTTGTATGAGGTTATACTTCGTGTCGTTTCTATTTTTATGACTTCGTGTTGTATCCTTGTTGTGGTCAGCCCGTGTCGTTTCACCTCGTGCTGTTCTCACTTAACTTCGTGTCGTGTTTCTGAGGCAGCTCGAATAGTTCTGATGAACTTCGAGTCGTTTCCCTGTAGACCTCGTGTCGTTCCTGTTTAGTAACCACACTTCGTGTCGGTTACTGTTGTTTCTTTGACTTCGTGTCGTTTTCCTTGTCTTTCGTCTTCGTGTTGTTTTCAACCCGTGTCAACTTCTATTTTCGTCTTCGTGTTGTTTTCAACCCGTGTCAACTTCTGTTTTCATCTTTGTGTTGTTTTCAACTCGTGACGGTTTCTGTTATTTCACTTCGTGTCGTTTCCGTATTATGTCTTCGTGTTGTTCTTCCTAGACCTCGTGTCTTTCGTATGTTGAAACCACACTTCGTGTTGGTTTCTGTTTTGTCTTCGTGTTGTTCTCTGTGTAGTGTGTGTTTCTGTCACCTCTGCACCTCGTGTCGTTCTCGTTTCACTTCGTGCTATCTTTGCGTCTGAGTCTTCTTTGTTATTTCTGTCTTCGTGTTGTTTCGTTCTAACCTTGTCCAGGTTTCTTCTAAAATGCTGTTCTTCTGATAAGTCTATACAGAGTTATTCTTTAAACTGATGACTTATCCGATACTCTGTTTAACAGGTGCTTTGATCGTGAAGCTTAAGGAGGGCACGTGATCTGAGGTTGAAGGACTGACAGAAAGCTGACACGTGGCCAAAAGTTCTGGGCGGGAAATGTGGAAGCCACACGCGCCCAGTGCTGCCCTCCTACTAGCTGTTGTTATAAAAGGAGGTCTTCGTCCACAGATGAAGGGAGATCGAGTTGGCGAGAAGAAAAGCTCATACAGAGAGCCACGATCCAGATAGAAAAAGAAAAGAGAAAGAAGAAGAGCAGAAGGAGAAGAAGAGAGGCAGAGAGCTCGAGAAGAGTGTGAAGAGAAGAAGAAGAGAAAGAAAGAGAGGCAGTGAGATTGAGAGAAGAAGAGTGAAGTCTGAAGATTTGTTCACTGGACCGTGGATCAAATCCAGGCCAGTCTGCTCTATTTAGAGCTATATTGTGTTCTTCATTTACAGCTTTCCGATTGCTGTTTCATTCTATTTTTATTTTCCATTTTACATTTCCTTTCAAGCTGTTAGTCAGCGGATGCAGTGGAGGTTTCCACTGGACAGGTAAAGCTGTAATCCTCAGCTGGCGAGACTTGGTCTCGGACGGGTTAAGCTGTACTTCCCCAGCGGTTTGCAGAGGTGTATCCTCTGGACAGCAAGCTGTGTTGCTCAGCGGGCAGTGGAGGTTTCCACTGGACGGGTAAGCTGTAATCCCCAGTGGTTGCAGTGGTGGATTCCACTGGACAGCAAGCTGTGTTGCTCAGCGGATTGTTGGCAAGCTGTGTTGCCCAGCGGTTAGTGAAGCCACACTCGGGTTGAGTGTGGGGTGGATGTAGGTCTGGAGGACCGAACCACCTAAAAACCCCGTGTGCATTGTGATTTGTTTTGTTCATTTGTGCTTCCGCTAGATAAATGCATAGGGGCGCTCCATGTGTTTGCTAACTGGTCAAACAAAATGTTGATTAGCTTTCAGATTTGGTAAATCTGTCTAGTTAGCTTCATAGTTCTATTTTGAGCGAAATTTTATATTGGGTGAAAGTTTTTTAAAAGGGTTATATTCATTCACCCCCCTCTGAATACTTGCACCGAACCCAACAATTGGTATCAGAGCGGGTCTCTGATCTAACAGATCTAACAATCTGCAGAGGATCCTGCTAACTGTTTAGTGCGTTTTCAGAGTGGATGTATTGTGCTCGTTGTCTTGTTTCACCGGTTTAGTGCTTTACCTTGCCCATTTGGTTTTGCTGCATTTCCTTTCGGTTGTTTTAGTAAGTTGATTCTGTTTGCCATCTGTCCAAATGGATCGTCCTCCAATTTATGATGGTTCTAACTTTGAAAATTGGCTAGGAGGCCTAGTTGTGTATGTAGATTCCATTGATCCCAAACTATGGAGTTTACTATCCAAAGGCCCACATCGACTACCCAAAGACCAGACCAAGTGGTCTAGTGAGGACACGTTTAAGAACCGTGATAATGTCATAATTCTTAATATCTTGAGAGCTGCTGTTAATACTGATGTATATTCTTTTGCTCTCAGGTGCACATCTGGAAAGGAGATATATGACAGAGTCGTCTCTGCGCATAATCAGCAAGGTGATAGCTGCTTGATGGCCAACCGGGATGATGAAGATGAGATCTCATCTCAGGTAAGTTCTGAATCAGAAGGATACTCTTTCGATGAATTAATAGAGATGTATGAAAATTTGTTAGAAGTATCCAAGAAATTGAAATCTGAGAACAAAAAGTTGAAAAAGAAATGTGATAGAATAAATCTGAAAGATTCCTGTGAAAACTGTCCAAATATGAAAAAGTCTTATGATGCATGCATGCTAGATGTTCAGAATCTTAAGAAACAAAATGATTCTCTAAAAATTGAAAAACAAACATGCTTAGATAAAATGTCTGAACTTGAGAATCAACTGAATGATAAGAAAAATGAGCATCTAAAAGGCATGCAAGAACTAACTGAAGTTAATTCTGAATTGGACAAAATGAAATTGGAGAATGAGGATCTTCAAAATTCAAAAACTGTCTTTCAGTTTAAAGCTCAGAAAATTGAAAAACATACAAAGCCTGTTGAGGATAATCAGAAATTGACAAGGAAGAGTCAAACAAAAAGGGCAAAAAATAATTCTTGTTATACTCTGAAATTTGTTAGCTCTGTTGAATCTGATGCTTCTTGTACTCATTCGCATGCATCTAAGAAATCATATGATAGAAACCATGCTCCTAGGAAATCTGATGCCTCTTGCTACTATTGTGGTAGGTATGGTCATTATATGGATGATTGCAGTGTGATGAAAAGTGATGATATGATGCATGATAATTTTTTCTCAAATAATCATCACCACCCCAAAAGAAACATGTCTGCTTCAAACCAACACATCAATTGTTATAATTGTAACAAACGTGGTCATAAAGCTGTTGAGTGTTGGTTTAGGCCTTCATGGGATTTTAATGGCTCAAGAGGTAAGCAGCCAAGGTGCTTCGAGTGTGGGAGGCATGGCCACAAAGTCAAAGATTGCTGGCATGCCCAGGGAAAGAAAGTCAATTTAAAACCTGTAAATTTCCCTGCAAATAAAACTGCTTCTGGTAAAAGAACCCCAGCATGCTTCGAATGTGGAAAGTATGGCCACACAGTCAAGGACTGTTGGCATGTTCAAAAGAATTCTGTATGTTTTGAATGTGGGAGGCATGGCCATACAATCAAAGACTGTTGGCATGCCCAAGTAAGTCATATTGTTAAATTCTCTGCAAAATGACCTGTGAATTTTTCATGTTTTAATTGTGGTAAATCAGGTCACAAATCTGTTGAATGCTGGATAAAGAAGAACAAGAAACAAAATGTTCATGTAAACAACAGAACAATTCATGCTCATTATCATAGGTCTCATGCTGCTGTTGATATGCATCATAGGACCAGAAAATCTGCTGTTTCATGTAGATATTATGGTAAACTTGGTCACTCTATGGACAATTGTTTTCTGATGAAATTTGATGACCATGTTGCTAAGAAACTGTTTAGAACACCTGATAGGGGTAGTGCAGGACCCAAGACTGCTTGGGTCTCTGCAAGATCATAATGATTGACTTGCTGCAGGTGTGCCTTGGAAGGAGAAATAAAAGGGGTTAACCAAGGCACTCAAAAAGAAAACCCCAGGACTCAATTCAGGTCAGTTCTGAAATCTGTTTTAAATTCATCATCTGAAATTGTTGTTTTGCTTGGTTGATTTTTGATGAACTCTTCATCTCTAGCTGATCAGTCTGCATTCCAGACTCAGCTATTGAATTCAATTCTGCATATCTGATGCTCTTCTCTTGCTATATGTTGAACTGAATTTGAATGCTTCTTGAGTGTATACAGTTGATGCACTATATAGACTTTGTGTCAATGCATGTGTTTTGTGTTGATGCATTGCATGCTTGTTGTTGAATGCATACTTGGACTGATTGTGTATAGACTGATTGTCATTGCATGTGTCTTATGTCTGCATACATTATTTGCATGACTGTCATTGATGCTGTTCAATGCATGTAGGACTGCTTTAAGTTGCATTGTCTTGCATAACCCTGGTATATCAAATGGTATGTTACTAAAAGGCAGGGAAATCTGCCCAGAGGTTCCTACCATGTGTGAGATGGTCTTTGAGACCAGGTCCTCCGCCTAGTACCATGGGTCTAGTCTGCATGTAGAACAGTCTACTGCATAGCATATTTTTGCATCATGGTGTCAGGGGGAGCTGAGAGGTTCTATTCAATTCATTGAATCCTATTTACTCCTCATTGTCCCCATTCATTTGATTCATATCTTTTGACATCAGATGCCATTGGACCATTTTGCCAATTGCTATCCTTTCCCCATCATTTTCACTAAACAGCAGCTTTGCATCTGGTTTAGTACATTGAATGGTGATTATTGTAATTATTTTTCTATAAGAATCACACTTACAAATTGAAAGGAACTAAAGGTTTAACCTTAATAAATTAGAGAGTTAAGTGTCTGCACTTCAGAACTTGAGATAAAAGAAAACTTTTATAGCTCTTAATCTTTATCTCATGGTAAGATTAGAAAAAGTTTTTGTAATGCCAAATATGTTGATCTGGAAATTTCTAGAAAAGGCTAATAAGAGTGTGTACTGATTTTTTAAACAATCACTCTAAAAGAAGTAAGGGCAGCAGTAAATAAGATCATAAATGCTATGAACTGAACATAGTGACAGAGCAATGGCTGAATTGCACTGAGAAATTGTGATCTCCTCCAATGAAGTAGGAGAACTCATAGTCATGAAGTGCTTCAGAATATCTCTGTTCAAAAGGTCAAATCTATAGAGGTAGTTCTCACTAAGTAACTGAGGGTACTGGCCTCTAATCAAGGTGTACCCTTAATGTCAAAAGTGAAGACTATTCTTTGTGGGTTTTGACCTGAAATAGGTCTAGTAGTTTATGCCTAGTAACTGGGGGTACTTGCCTCTGATCAAGGTGTACACCTAATGTCAACAGCATAAATGCCACTGATCTATTTACTCAGTTCAGGTTCAGAAATTGAAAAATGAAAATCAAACTGCTGTAACCCTTTGAAAATCAAAAGTCTATGAGTGGAAATTGTTTTTATTAATACATATTCAAGTTGCCTCTCTTGAATTTCCTTGTTTAATCATAAAAGGGTATTATGTCTGACTTATCTATTAATACCATGTGCCCTAGATTCATTGCTATAAATGGAATCTAAAACTCTTTTTCAGGGGTCAGGTGTTTTACTCTAGATTTATCACTGTTAAACCTGAATTTTTGAAAATTGTAGGTTGATGATTCTTATACTTTAACAGTTGTTTATAATCATGCTTCCTTTCTGAACCTATGATTCAGCTGTTGTCAAGTGACCCTCCTACCTTCTCTACCTTGTTTATCTGTTCATATTCCTTCTCAAAGAGGGAGCTTTTATTTAGGGGGAGAAATAATTCAGGGGAGTCTTACATTCAGGGGGAGAATGTTCTAGAGGAATTTGCATGCATATTGCACTTTGCCCTCATATTTTTACTGTTTTTCTCTTTTTGATCATGTCAAAGGAGGAGAAAATCTTGTGTGTGACTCACTGTCACATTGTGTTGCCATCATCAAAAAGGGGGAGAATGTTGTGCCTCTTAGGCACAAGCATGTGCTATGTCGCCTTGATGATAGCAATGCTATTTGGTTTTGATGATAGCAAGACAGTGAGTGCATTTGAATGCATTTGATATTGTATTTTGATGATAGCAATGTTATTGTGCATTGATGATTGCAATAAACAAAGTGCATTTCTATGCATTCTTATTCTTGAGCATTGCATTGCATTGGCTAAGTATATACAACGTCAGTTTATGCATTGTCTTAGGCTAAGTGTGTACAGCGTCTTAGGCGAAGTCTGTACAGCCGTGTCATATGCTCCTAAGTCTATACATTGGTGTTGGGCATCAAAGTCTGTACATCGCCTTCAATCTTCAAGTCTACACATTGGTCTTTACTTGAAGTATATACACTGTTTCACTGTTCATCGCCTTTGGGCATCAAAGTCTATACAATGGCTTTGGGTCTCCAAGTCTATACAGCCTTCTGCTTCGTCAAAGTCTGTACAGCGCACTTCATATACAAAGTCCAAGTCTGTACAGCGTGAAGTCTCACCTCGTGTTGCTTTCAGTGCCACTTGAGTCACACTTCGTGTTGTTTCCCCTCACTAACACGAAAAGATTTCGTGTCGTCTGAGCTTACGACACTTCGTGTTGATTTCCATGCTTGACAGGAAAAACTTGTATGAGGTTATACTTCGTGTCGTTTCTATTTTTATGACTTCGTGTTGTATCCTTGTTGTGGTCAGCCCGTGTCGTTTCACCTCGTGCTGTTCTCACTTAACTTCGTGTCATGTTTCTGAGGCAGCTCGAATAGTTCTGATGAACTTCGAGTCGTTTCCCTGTAGACCTCGTGTCGTTCCTGTTTAGTAACCACACTTCGTGTCGGTTATTGTTGTTTCTTTGACTTCGTGTCGTTTTCCTTGTCTTTCGTCTTCGTGTTGTTTTCAACTCGTGTCAACTTCTATTTTCGTCTTCGTGTTGTTTTCAACCCGTGTCAACTTCTGTTTTCGTCTTCGTGTTGTTTTCAACTCGTGACGGTTTCTGTTATTTCACTTCGTGTCGTTTCCGTATTATGTCTTCGTGTTGTTCTTCCTAGACCTCGTGTCTTTCGTATGTTGAAACCACACTTCGTGTTGGTTTCTATTTTGTCTTCGTGTTGTTCTCTGTGTAGTGTGTGTTTCTGTCACCTCTGCTCCTCGTGTCGTTCTCGTTTCACTTCGTGCTGTCTTTGCGTCTGAGTCTTCTTTGTTATTTCTGTCTTCGTGTTGTTTCATTCTAACCTCGTCCAGGTTTCTTCTAAAACGCTGTTCTTCTGATAAGTCTATACAGAGTTGTTCTTTATACTGATGACTTATCCGATACTCTGTTTAATAGGTGCTTTGATCGTGAAGCTTAAGGAGGGCACGTGATCCGAGGTTGAAGGACTGACAGAAAGCTGACACGTGGCCAAAAGTTCTGGGCGGGAAATGTGGAAGCCACACGCGCCCAGTGCTGCCCTCCTACTAGCTGTTGTTATAAAAGGAGGTCTTCGTCCACAGATGAAGGGAGATCGAGTTGGCGAGAAGAAAAGCTCATACAGAGAGCCACGATCCAGATAGAAAAAGAAAAGAGAAAGAAGAAGAGCAGAAGGAGAAGAAGAGAGGCAGAGAGCTCGAGAAGAGTGTGAAGAGAAGAAGAAGAGAAAGAAAGAGAGGCAGTGAGATTGAGAGAAGAAGAGTGAAGTCTGAAGATTTGTTCATTGGACCGTGGATCAAATCCAGGCCAGTCTGCTCTGTTGAGAGCTATATTGTGTTCTTCATTTACAGCTTTTCGATTGCTGTTTCATTCTATTTTTGTTTTCCATTTTATGTTTTCTTTCAAGCTGTTAGTCAGCGGATGCAGTGGAGTTTTCCATTGGACAGGTAAAGCTGTAATCCTCAGCTGGCGAGACTTGGTCTCGGACGGGTTAAGCTGTACTTCCCCAGCGGTTTGCAGAGGTGTATCCTCTGGACAGCAAGCTGTGTTGCTCAGCAGGCAGTGGAGGTTTCCACTGGACGGGTAAGCTGTAATCCCCAGCGGTTGCAGTGGTGGATTCCACTGGACAGCAAGCTGTGTTGCTCAGCGGATTGTTGGCAAGCTGTGTTGCCCAGCGGTTAGTGAAGCCACACTCGGGTTGAGTGTGGGGTGGATGTAGGTCTGGAGGACCGAACCACCTAAAAACCCCGTGTGCATTGTGATTTGTTTTGTTCATTTGTGCTTCCGCTAGATAAATGCATAGGGGCGCTCCATGTGTTTGCTAACTGGTCAAACAAAATGTTGATTAGCTTTCAGATTTGGTAAATCTGTCTAGTTAGCTTCATAGTTCTATTTTGAGCAAAATTTTATATTGGGTGAAAGTTTTTTAAAAGGGTTATATTCATTCACCCCCCCTCTGAATACTTGCACCGAACCCAACAGTCCTGAACCGAACCAGCTACTTCGTGGCCTTCTAACTTCTGATCCCCTTCACGTAATACCACGAAATTTGGAGGGTAAGAAGAGGGTACTAAAAGGAACAATTAACTCCAAAGAACCCCTATATAATTTGTAAGACCCGTAGAATTCGGATTCCATATTAGATCTCAAAAAATATTAAAATTCATGAGTTTAGAAGCTTTCAATGGGCTTAATGGGCCTAGTTTAGTGGATTTATGCATTTGTATAAGTATTTAGTAATAAAATAAGACATATATGCAATTTTACTTATATTAAGCCCTTATTGCAATTTGACATTTTTTCACAAAAAAAAATTATATATCAAATATGTTTTTGAGAACCCACATTGGGCTCTCTCTCCTCTCACCCTCTCTTTCTCTCCCACGGTTGCACGCCCCACTCCCCTTGCTTCTCGGTGGTGTGATCACTCTGGGACGCTGCAGGAAGCGTGGGAGGTGTCCTTGGCGAGCCCAGGAGCAGGAAGATCGGTGTTGTCGTCGTGGAGACGACGGTGGAGTGTGGAGGTGGAAAACTGTGAGAGCAGGACGCGACCTCCTCGACTTGAACGGCGAGGATTCAGCGTTCTTGGCTTAATCCAAGTAGGGGGATGGATTCCTTACCTTGTTAGGATTGTTTCCCCACCCCCTGGTGCATGAATGGCCAGCCGTATAGCATGAACATCATCGTTATGTCTTCGGAGCATGAACTTTGTCATTTATGTTTTCGATCCACCATGGCTATTGTAATTATGTTTTCTGAGCTTATAAATGTTGTAGGATGGATGTGGGTTGATGAATGGCAGGTTTAGACATGTTTTCCCATCGATTTGGATCGATTGGGAGGGAACTCCATCGAGTTTCCCGTGATTTGGGCTCTCTGGACGACTAGCGGTCGTTCCAGAGACCGTTTCTGAAACGGCGTATGGCAGTGGACCTTCGCGATCTTACGCTAGACCGTTTCCCTGGTATAGCGGCCCATCGATAGACCGTCTCATGACCTTAGCGGCCGATGTTTCGACCGCGTACAACCGTTGACCCTGTAAGGCGGTTGAGCCTCGTGGCTCACTTCTAGACCGTTTATACCCTCTGGCGACTTATCGTATAACCGCTTGTGGACCCTTCGCGGCCCAAATATAGACCACATGAATACTTTTAAATCTGTAGGGCGGTGTGAGCCTATCGGCTCATTAGTAGACCGCTTAGCATCATTTGGCGGCTAGTCGTTCGACCGTTTACGACTGTAGCGGCCCTATATTAGACCGCTTCTTTCCTGCAGATGTCAAATTCAATCCTGTTTATTTAATTATGCATTTTAATACTGCATGTTCGGCATGTTTAAATATTTTTAACAAACTGTGGCACATTAATAGAGTTATATCCTCTATATCTTTCCATGCTGTGATGATAATATGAACATGTTAAATGATGTATTGATCCCATGATCATCCTTTCCAGCATATAGTTTTATGATATTTTCATCATATTCTTCTGATTATGTGCTTAATGCTAAATATTTAGCATGCTTAGACACTGTTATAAATTGTGATATGTTCCAATATCGCATTGAAATTTACTTTAAATTGTAACATGTTTTTATATTCCATTAAAGTTGACTTCTTATCTTTATTTGACTGATCCACTAGACGTAGCCTAGCGACGTCGAGTCGACCCACCTGGGAGGGGTGGCTAGGTAGTCCCGATATACGGTTTTTAAGCTAGTTACCATGGGCCCCCGTGCTTATCAGTAGTGTCCAACTGGGGGGGGGGGAAACTAGTTAGAGGCCTGGCTCAAGGTAATGAGCTTGTGTGTGCACACGTGGTCAGGCGCTTGGACTAGCGCCGACGGGTGCAACCCTGACTAGTCACTCGTTACTGTTATCCCTTGCACTTACTACGGTGTCTCCTGTTCCCATGTTAGTCACGAGTGAGAGACACCTGAGACGCAGTGTAAGCCGTCAGTGGACGCATCTGGTCTTGCTTCTAGTGGTTTCTTTCACTCTCATGTCAGATGGATTATAGGAGCTCGACTCAAATGGATGTTAGACTATTTTCATATTCGTTTAACGGTCTTTGAATATATTGAATATCGAAATATTCATATTTATATGTTCGTTCCCATGTTATAGAACATATCGTAGAATGTAATCAATTAAATGGCTAGTTTTATTTAAGTGTCAATTCTTGATATTCATGTTTAGCTTTCATTACTTCTCCATGTGATTTATTAAATTCTCATGAGGAATGTGTAATTTTCGTACGTAATTATATGTCTTTATGGTGTCCAGATTTGCAATAAACTATTAATCTTTATACAATGAGTGATATCCTGATTTCTTGTCTTTCTAGTAATTCTTAATTATGTTAATCTGTTGATATCTTTATGCAGTTCTATTTAATAGCTTATATTACATCCAATTGTGATATCTCTTGTAATGTTTGCTGCGAGGTAGGGATCTGCGTGACCCCTACTGAGCCAATGAAATGAGGCTCACCCTTTATGGTTACAGGTGAAGCGCGGTAGGCTTGACTTTCAAGTGTGGTTTGAAGACTGTCGTTAGGTCAACCAGCACGTCTCAGCTGGGGTATGCCCCTAGGCTTTGTACTTTTCTTTTGAGTTGTACTTTGGGATCTTGTGCAGTGACTGGACTACTGTCTTGTTTAAAGCATGTAAACGATGTAAATTATATAAAAAGAAATTTTAAATTTCAGTTCTTTCCTTCCTGCACTTATTTTAGATTGCCGTGCATCCCACGACACACCTTTTATCCCTTTAAGGAGCTTTTCCGCTCTTGAGAGGCCTCGCAGGATCCAAGTGGTATCGGGTTTACCCGGTATCCGGACCCTGGGTCGTCACATAATTACCTCGCTTAGGGCTTCTAACTTGCTGCTCAATCTGGACCGGTCGCATAGGTTCCTGAGTTGCTTGTACCGAAACAGCGACTTTGGATGCCTCTAACTCCTCGTGGGCTCGATATCCTAGAACGAAATTTTGAGGGTAGTTAGACCTTAGTATAATAAATAAATTCTTCTAAAGAACATACCTCTAATTCGGCCTCTTTACCTTAGTTCCACGCAAGCCAAAAGTAAGGGTCGCATAGGTTGGTTTTGGGTCTATTTATAGGGTTAGCTAGGGTTTACATGGATTAGAACAAACATAGAGTCCAAATCAGGTCACCAATTTGATCCTCAAGCAGTCTAGAGTCTTCTAGCCAACCGATTGATTCAATCCCAGAGGATTTAGATTGAGAAAGATGGAGTTTTTGCACGATCTAAACTGCTCGCATTCGGACTCTAAAAAGCGGTCCAGGCAGGACCGTTTCTTGTCCCAAGCGGTCGCTCGATAGACCGCTTTTGGTCTTGGGCACCGAATTTGATTGATTTCAAAGTCTTTCTATTATTTATCCATTTATTTATCCCTTTAAGGAGTAATTATCCCCCTAAATTCTGTAAATATCCCATTTTAAGTTTCTAGAATGTGGGCCAAACCTTGTGGGATTGGTTTTGGGCCATTTTGGTCTTATTTAAAAGGCCAGGTTAATTAATAAATATTGGTCCTTATTATTTGATTTTGAATTAACCCAAATTCTTTTAATAGTCCATTTATTTCTAAAAAATCTTAGAAATCTAAATAAATTCTAGAAAATTCTAAAATATCATATACAAAATTTTGGGGTATTACAGTGACACCTGCAAACGGTCCGTCGACCAACCGTTTCTTCCTGCAGGCGGTCGGTCGACCGACCGCTAGTCTGTCTGAAGAGTCCAGCTTCTTCCGGACTCTATTTTCTGCTCGATGGGGCTATCCTCCGGGGCTATCCTCCGGGGCTAATATCTTCCAGATTATTCCACCAAATCACGATCTATCTTTTCTGGGCTCTTCCCCTTGATATTATCTTGAGATTGAAATATCATACTCGATTTATCTTGGACTCTATCCCCTGAAATCTTGGGAGAACTTTCTGGTTTTCTGCATTCTCTATAAAAGGATCCCAGTTCGCAGGTCGTGAAGGGGGGGCTCTTCTTCAACCTGAGGCAAAGCCATGCTACATCCCCGACTCTCCTCTTCGACTTCAGGCTGTTAAGGGAAGTATTGTCTACGATTTCCATCTCTTTGGGCTTGATTTCATCGTTTCTACTCTTACTTCTAGTCCTCCCAATTTTGAAAATCATCACAAATCACAGTTTTATGCACTTTTGCACTTTTCTCTGTTTTGCATCTTCGTTTCCCGCAGTTGTGCTGCATGATTTTACTTTTTATTTGTTGCATCATCGTCACAACACACATACATATTATTTCCACCCTTCCACAGGGGTTAAAAACCTCCACCCGGTGCGTTCTCCCTCAATTTCTACACCTATTTTGTCACTGCGGGATTGATGCTACACTTCATGGATCTAATGGATTTTTCTCTTGTGTTTTTACTTTGTTTTGCAGGAGAGCATGAATAGAACGTGAGGCCCTCTTCCTCTAGCCGGCTGGAAGGAGAGGAGGTGTAATTCATGAAGTTCCCCGCACCCTGTTCTTAAGCACGATCAAGTCTTTATCCTTTTCCAGGGTACACGGCGCCGTTCCTCTCCTTTCTCCATCCTTTTGGTGTTGTTAATCCGTGGTGGCGATAACAGTTAGTATTTATTCTCTTTCATCGCCCTTTGTTTATACTTCCATGCTTGTTCATGCTTCATATATATATTAGCATAGTTTGGGGGGCGGGGTAGAACAAAACATCTACATGCATGTTATGTAAAATTGTTGGTCATTGAAAAATGATAATTTTCATGCTTCTAGGATGAATGCTAAGGTTACTTTTGTTAAACCTAGAGCTTTTGCTAATAAGAGAAGAAATACTTTTGAAAACCCCTTTGATCATAAAAAGAAGACTTTTGCTAGAGTTGTTCCTCCTCAATACTTTTATTGATGCAGGTGTGCCTTGAGGTAAATAGAGAATAAATGGGTTCCAATAAAAAGGAACAAGGCTCACTCATTTGGTAAAACCCCGACCTTGCTTATCTTCATTGTCAAACTTGGTGGTTTTGATGTTTTTACTTGTGTGGTTCCGTTATGCTTCTCATATCATATTCTGATTTCTTCACAAGCCATATAAGATCTTAGAGTATGAATGTTTGGTATATCAAATGGTGTTATGTGAAATGACAGATTAAGTCTGTCAGGAAGCTAACACTATGCGTGAGTTAGATCCTTGGATCAAGACCTCCGTCAAGCACCAAAATTCAGAAACTCAATTGTTTGGCTTATGAGGAATCATGTATTTTGAATGAAATCAATTTACCCTTGATTTGCATAGCTTTCAAATTAAATCTGAAAATTTTCTTGTTTCAAGAAGGTAAAAATTTTCTTAACTGGGGAATTATTCACTCTCGAATGCAAAAATATCTTTGAATGATCATGGCTTAGTCTAAGCTCAATGACTTTGTGTGGTTGCTTTGCAATGGTGATAAGCTGTTTGACATGTTCAAAAATCTTCCTCTTATCAATAGATTTTCAAACACTTGTCTTGCTCAATTATCAAATTCTGTATGAGTTTTCAGGGAGAGGCTGAAATGAAAGTTGGACATTTGATCATGCTCATCAAAATGCATTTTTCACATTCATGCATGTACGACATATCATGTTCAAATTGAAACTCTGAAATAAAATGCTCATGGTTCAGTTTTTGGATTCAATGAAAATTCATTTTTTGAATTTACTGGTTTCATGCTTACTTGAATGATCTAGACTGCACAATTTGTAAATAAGGTCAAGACATCATACAGATTGAAAATCTACATAAAAAGATTGCATTGGCATTTCTGCATATTATTCACATATTCTGCATACATTGTGAATTTGAGTCTCATGCATACCTTGATGCTTTTGCATATCATTCACTTCTGCATATACTAGCATGTGCAAGTTGCATATCTTGATTCATGAGTGCTTGCATGGATGTTTCCTAAATCCTTGCATGTTTGTATGTATTTAGTTTATAAAACTATTTCTTGATTGTTCTAAGGCTTTACCTACTTCATAAATAACAAAGCAGTGATTTCGTTCAAATGTGATTCATGTCACAAACTAAGGGAAATGATTTGATTCCGACCGTGCATATATTTAGGGAGAGTCATAACTGTGTCTTGACAAATTCATTTTATACATGCAAAATATTATCCCCACACTTTGCACATAATGAATTTAATGGCTTTAATTGATAAGGATTTGAGAATTTTTTTCTAACACTTTAAAGGGAACTTGAATCTCTACATATATATTAAAGAGTAATCGTGAGGAAAAAGTTGCCTACCCTACAATGATCAATAAGTGGAATGTCGAACTTAGTAGCCGAGAATCCCCATTGAGACAAATGAGGAAACTTGCGTCGAACGGTGAAACAAAAAGATCCACAAGAAAAATCAAAATGCGTGACGAATCCAAGTAGCCAAGAATCCCCATTGAGATATATGAGGAAACTCGCGCCGAACGGTGAAGTCCATTTAAAGAAACAAAAATGGGGTTGTGCGAAGCTACATATAGTCGCAGATCTAAAGTGAAAGTATAGAGAAGAAATTAACTTCTAGTGTTCTTAAGAAAATCTGAATATCCATATATTTTGAAGCTCATTATTCATTGCATCACATTTCACTCTTGGGTATCATTGTGATGTATGTATTCTATGAATCTGTTTACATTCATGGTTTATGCAGTACTTTAAGTAATGAATGCACAACTCTCTTGGTTATGCTTCATGTCTTACATTTTGAAGTTGAATCACTTGCTCTTTTTTTAACCCGTGCCTCATTAAGGGGGAGTTACTATTAGTAATATTTGCATGCATGATAGTTGTGCTTGTTTGCTTGCCTGTTCATACATTCTCCATTGATTTTGTTGTTGTTGATAACAAATGAAAGAAAAAGCAAGGATGCTCATTTTCATCTTGATATCTGATGTGCATAGGTAGATTAGGTTGAAAATCATGGAGTGTATATATGCATATTTGGCATTTTTAGCATGTACATAGTGCATACACTTTACATTTGGAAGACAAAAGGCATATTGTGCATATCTGCATATCTTGCACATAGTGCATACTTTGAACTGCATCATTTTGCACACTTCATCTTGCGCATATCTTTGAGCCAACAGTTGGTATCATATCATTAGGCTTCCCATGTTCATATCATTTCTAATAACCCCATTGTCGGTCATCTTTTGTTGATGACAAAAAGGGGGAGAATGGGTTTGTGTGCTTTAATGGTGGAGAATAGGTTTGATTGCTTATGCTTAATGCCTTATGATGATTGCAAACTGTTCACATCTGTTCACATTGAAAACTTACACTGCTCACAATGTTTCTCATTGAATGAAATGCTTCTAGTCTTTCTTTTGGAACTCTCGCACATATCATTTTGTCATCATCAAAAAGAGGTAGATTGTTACATCCCCTAGTTGATTTTGGTGCTTGGTTTTAATGATAACAAACCAAGTGTGCATGTGTGTATGTGCTTCATTGAGCAACTTGTTCAACAAATCAAGTGTGCTTGTGTATGGTTAACAAACCAAGCGTGCTTGTGTGTATTATTGAGCAACATGTGTGCAACTTGTTAAATGAGTTGAAGGATGACTTCAAAGCAAGTTTCTGTGAAGATAGCATGTTGGCATGTTGAGTATTTCTGAATGAGAGTTCTTATTGAGCAAGGTTGTTTATAGAACTCGTAACATTTATGTAAATTACTGAGTCATCTTACATTGCAGGAAAAAATCCATGATGGACATCATTTGTAAGCCAAAAGAATGCATGCATGAGTTATCTTACTGTCCACGATTCAAACAGGTGAAAAATGACATTTTTGTTCATCAAGAATTAGTGGTAAGACCTTGAGTTTAATGCATTTTCTTCATGAGGTTTTAAGGCTTGTATAGTGTTCAAGTTCCTTATATAAATCTTGGTGGAGATTGGGTTGATGATGCTCATACTATCCATAAATGCATAACATTTGTTTTCAATTTTTTAAGTTGTGAAAATTGGCTCTGGCTTTGCTTCAAGTCGACTTGGCATCCTGACCAAGTCAACCTGAGCAGAACAACAGAAGCCAAGTCGACTTCTAACATGGGCCAAGTCGGCTTGGCCTTCTGGTTGAATGTGTTTCATGCTTTTGGTTCATGGGGTTGTTGAGGCACTATATGTGTGTGGAAGGACATGAGGTGGGTGATTGTTTTTGGTTGCCGTGTAATGGTTTAATGCTCATTTGAATGTGTGAATGATCAATTCATATGTGCTTGATTTAACGCCCTTCTAGGTTGATTTTATTCTAGCATGAACTTCATGTTAAAATGTACAATGGAAGTTAAAATAGCTAGAAATGGTTATATTGCATTCAATCTTTTTCTATCTCATGGGATTCATGAGGTTTCATGAGTCTTTTGTATAGTTTTGAATGCATTCCATGCATACTCCTCTTGAGGTATCAAAAACCATGATGGTGAGTATTGGTTGAGATTCTCATATAAAACTTGATAAGCTAACTATATACTCACTCCATATGTTCATGTATGTCCATGCATGTTATTCATAGAACTCTTGAGAAAGTGTTTTAAGCCATTCATATGAATCTTACTAAAATTGATCCTTAATGTGGAAATGTGTTTTGAGAATGTTTAATAGGCAACCAAGACATCAAGAGTTTGATCAAACATTAGGTGGCATCCACACATATGAAAAACTCATTGAACTAACTTGTTTTTTCTATTTTGAAGATTTTGATTGATCGACCAAGAGCTCTGGTCGACCGATTCTCCCAATGTTTGTCGGTCTGAAAAGTTTTAGAGTTCGGTCGATCGACCATCAATTTCAGTCGACCGATTCCGTCGGGCTCCGGATCGGGCTTGACGAATCACGTCCGAAACCCATCAAACTTGATCCATTTGGGTCCTATCTTTCACCCTTTTGCCCCTGGGTTCTTGGTAGACTTATTTGGGCAATTTTGGAGGGTTCTAGAAAGGTTTTATTGGTCTTTTGCACTCTCTTATATATACATACATATGACCTTCGAATTTCAAGGGAGAAACCCTTATGTGCCGATATTTTCTATCTTGTAAGAGAAGAAAGGGAGAAAGAATAGAAGGAGAAGAAGCCAAGGTGGATTTCATCTGCTCCAAGGCGTTTCTAGAGATCGTGGAAGAAGAGATAGAGGAGCGGCTTGAAGAGAGGAACAAGAAGGCGCCAAAATCGCAATCATCCATCTACGACCAAAGAAGGGCTGGATCATTTAGAGAAGGGGGACCTTTGCTCTTGTTATATTCTCCTTGTTTCAATCTTAGGAGTTCATTTGGGGCATATTGTATTTATTTGTGAACATTTTACTCATTCCTAAACGAATATTGTGTGTGGGTGTTCAGAGATTTGATCTTCGAGTGGTTGTTAAGGTTGGGGAAGCTGTTCCCCATGCGTTGCTGCGTTTTAGCAGCGTGTGTGGGTCCTTGGTTGGGTATTGTACCCTGTGTGTGTAGGTTTTACCTACGTTTCAGTTTTGGGGTTCATCCCCGTGGTCCGATTTAGTCTGGGCCGTGTGTGTGTGTGTGTGTGTGTGTGTGTGTGTGTGTGTGTGTGTGTGTGTGTGTGTGTGTGTGTGTGTGTGTGTGTGTGTGTGTGTGTGTGTGTGTGTGTGTGTGTGTGTGTGTGTGTGTGTGTGTGTGTTGGAGCATCAGTTCCGTGTGCGTATGTGTTGCGTCTTAGCAGCATGTGTGTTGCATCTTTGTCTCCGTGTGTGTACTGTCTTGTAAGAGTTGCAAGATAGTGGAAGCCTCACCGGTTTGGTGAGGGGTGGACGTAGGGAGCCCATCGTGGTTCCGAACCACCTAAAAAATCCTTTGTGTCTTGTGGTTTGCTTTGTGTGATTGTGTGTTCTTTTGTTTAATCCACTTAGTCGATCGTGTGAGATCGGAAAGGCTGAGAGAAATATTTCTTTTAGGATTCAAATCTTATTTCATCTTAGTTTAAATTTGATAGTTGCTCTAATCTTGTTAGATAACTTTAAATTTGCCATATCGCGTGGTTGACAATTCAACCCCCCTTCTTGTCCGCTCGCTTGTCGGGGCCAACAATTGGTATCAGAGCCACAACTCTATTTTCTTGAGGTCTAACGACCTATAGAGAGATCCCTGTCGGCAAGTTTCTTGAGCAACATGTCTGGTGTTTGTTTGTCTACTCTTCCTCCTCATTTTGATGGTCACAATTTTATTTCTTGGAGAAACAAAATGTGTGCTTATCTTAGAGTTTATGAACCTGAAATGTGGAAAGTGATATGTAATGGTCCATATAAACTCCCTCCAAATGAAACCAAATGGAATGAAAAACACATCAAGAAAAATGTGATAAATGTTAGTGCTTTGAACATTATGAGGAATAGCATAGAATCTGATGTAATTCCACGAATTTCAACGTGCAGGTCAGCAAGGGAAGTTTGGAATGAGTAGACATGCAAGTATGAAGGAGATGTAAGGGCTTCATGCATGATGGCTCATGGAGATAACAATGATGAGGTAAATTCTGACTCCGAAGAACTTTAAATTGAAGAATGACAATTAGCATATGCTGAGATGCATGACAGATGTAAGAAATACAAATCTGATAACAAAAAACTGAAAAGAGAAACTTGAAGAAATTAAGCATACTTCTGATCCATGTGAAAATGACCATGCTAATTCTTCATGTGAAAAATACAAATTGCTTTTTTTGGTAATTAATGATTCTATACTTGTATTAATTGAAGAAAGAACTGTACATAAAAGTTTGCCTAGCAGAGCTACAAAGCTCAGGGCCACACTGGTAGTGGACTCAGAGCTTTATTGAGAAAATAGAATGAATCTTTTAAAAAGCAATTCCTCCCTTCTAGTTATTATTTGCTACCTTTGAAACTCCATGCAGCTTCTAGCATCTTCAAGGATTTGAATGAGAATCATAGCTTTACGGCGTGGAAGATCATCAAAGATTCTCACACAACGTTCCTTCCAAATTTTCCATATGGTGATACTGAATAAAATCTTGGCAAACTTTACTAATTGTCCAGATTTCGGAAACCGAGCTTGCAACTGTTGAAGTTCTTGGCACACTCCAATATTTGGTTGCCTATGGAGGTCAAATCTGAGTAGAATCTGCTTCCAAATCCACTTGGTATATGGGCATTCAAAGTATAGATGATCTTGAGTATCCCTGTTCTGTTTGCATAAAACACACATACTAGGAATGTTAAAGCCCTTCTTTTGTAGGTTATCTACTGTGGGCAGTTTATTAAGAACCGCCTGCCATGTGTAGTGGGAAGCTATTTGTGTAGTAGGATTTTTCCAGACCCACTCATGATGGACAAAAGCATGCCCTTTTTGCCTAATCTCTTGCCATATGGTACTTGATTTCATGATCTGCTCATGGTTCTTCCACTTGATGACATCTGAAGTTTCATTATGAATTGGAACCTGCCTAACAAGATCCCACAAATCAGCCATTTCCATATATAGTGCAGTGGGAAGCACCCACTGCCCTTCAGAGATAAAGAGGCCCACATTTGCATTTTTTCCTAATTCCAAATCCTGTTTGATCTGATCTCCATACAATTGGTTGATGCTGTTGCCATTCAGCCACGAGTCAGACCATAGATTTGTGCCTTGGCCATTTGAAATTAAGTAAACAATGTGACTTCGGATCCAATCTCTTGCTTGTAGAATCCCCTTCCAAGCTGAAGAGTAATAAGATTTTACTTTGTAGTTCCATATATTTCTGTTTGCCAGATATTTATTCTTGATCCAAGAATACCATAAAGACTCCTTTTTCTGTAGAATACCCCATAGTAGCATACATAAAGAAGCCTAATTCCATTCCTTCAGGTTTTTGATTCCGAGCCCCCCTTCAGATTTGGGTTTACATATCTGTCTCCATGAAACCATGTGAGTTGCTGCCTTAGAAGAATGACCATTCCAATAGAAATTGCTAAAATCAAAGATTGAAGATCTGAAGTCAGAAATTAGAAATTTAGAAAATCGAAATGAATATCTTGAATCCAAAGTTGAATTACTTTCAGATGAGATGTCTTGTATGAATGAAGACCTTGAAATGGCTAGAAAATTCAATACATCTCTTGAAATTGAAAATGATTGTCATGATTTGCGTGAACAAAACAAACTCTTGCTGTCTAAAATTTCCATGCTCGAGAAAAATGAAGAATGTCTTAAGTGCAAGCTACCTTCTTTATCTGATGATGAGAAAATATTTGAAAAGCTTCTTGACAATGAAAGTGATAGCAAAAGCATCATGATTGAAAATAAAGATCTTAAAAAGAAAAATGGTGCAATGCTAATCCATAATTCTTTGTTTGAGAGTAGAATAAAATGTCTTGATAAAATTGAATCAGAAAACTCTTTGTTGAAATGTGAAAATGAACAGTTGCTTGCTAAGATCTCAAAGTTTGCTGAAACTGAGAGAGTTCTTGAAAAATTAACTGAAAAACTGCATGCTATAAATGATGAAAACAAGGAAGTCGTGGAAGAAAATGAAAACTTCAAATCTCTGAATTGT
Organism: Amorphophallus konjac; assembly: GCA_022559845.1. Taxonomy (NCBI): domain Eukaryota; kingdom Viridiplantae; phylum Streptophyta; class Magnoliopsida; order Alismatales; family Araceae; genus Amorphophallus; species Amorphophallus konjac. The sequence goes on along the minus strand of CM040122.1, from coordinate 292,187,464 downwards.
TTGTTGAATGATAAAGTTTGTGCATGCGAAGAAGAAATGATAAGTGCCGAATTGCATATTTCTACTCTAGAAGAAGAAGTGCAAAGATTAAAAGATCACTTGTTTAGATTTGTAAAGGAGAATGAAAATTTGGATAAAGTGTTGGGTGTTAAAGTAAATTTTCAAAAAGAAGGTCTTGGATACACCCCCGTCAATAAAAAATCTTTTGAAAATAAATTGAAAACTTCTTTTGTTCATGCTTCCGATATTCCTAGCACTTCCAAAGCACCTCCTCCTATTGCACAAATGAAAATTTTCGAAAACAGATTTGAGAAAAAGAAAAATATCAACACAAAACCCACCATGCCAAATAGATCTCAGAAATTGAAATCTAATGTTGAATGCTTTTATTGTGGAATGTATGGTCATGTCATGGATGATTGTGATGTAATGAAGAGAGATGACCAACTTGCATGTGAAGATAAAAATGGTTTCAAAGGACAAAGAAATGCTTCTTGTTTTTATTGTGGTAAGCTAGGCCACATGATGAAAAATTGCTTAGAGAAGTAACACGATGATCTTCATGCTATGAATGATAAATATGATTTTCAACGAAAATTCAGTGATAAACATATTTTTCATACTCAAAGGTTTCCATCTTATAAGGGAAAGTTTTATGGAAAAACTCATGCTCATAATGAAAACTCATTCGGTAGATCTACTACTTCTTATTGTTTTCACTGTGGTAAGTATGGACATGTTATGAAAAACTGTTGGTCATTGAAAAATAATAATTTTCATGCTTCTAGGATGAATGCTAAGGTTAATTTTGCTAAACCTAGAGCTTTTGTTAATAAGAGAAGAAATGCGTTTGAAAACCCTTTTGATCATAAAAAGAAGACTTTTGCTAGAGTTGTTCCACCTCAATATTTTTATTGTGGAAACCATGGACATATTATTGAGGATTGCAGGATCATGGAAAATAATGACATAGAGGCAATGAAAATATCGATGAAAGTTTTTGGTAGCAGTGCTACTAACCTCCAGGGACCCAAGAAGGCTTGGGTGCCTAAATCTGTCAAATGAGTTGATGTTGATGCAGGTGTGCCTTGAGGTAAATAGAGAATAAAAGGGTTCCAATAAAAAGGAACAAGGCACACTCATTTGGTAAAACCCCGACTTTGCTTATCTGCAATGTCAAACTTGGTGATTTTGATGTTTTTACTTGTATGGTTCCATTATGCTTCTCATATCATATTCTGATTTCTTCCCAAGCCATATAAGATCTCATAGTATGAATGTTTGGTATATCAAATGGTGTTATGTGAAATGATAGATTAAGTCTGTCAGGAAACTAACACTATGGGTGAGTTAGATCCTTGGATCAAGACCTCCGTCAAGTACCACAATTCTGAAACTCAATTGTTTGGCTTATTAGGAATCATGCATTTTGAATGAAATCAATTTGCCCTTGATTTATATAGCTTTCAAATTGAATCTGAAAATTTTCTTGTTTCAAGAAGGTAAAAATTTTCTGAACTGTGGAATTATTCACTCTCGAATGCAAAAATATCTTTGAATGATCATGGCTTAGTCTAAGCTCAATGACTTTGTGTGGTTGCTTTGCAATGGTGATAAGCTGTTTGACAAGTTCAAAAATCTTCCTCTTGTCAATAGATTTTCAAACACTTGTCTTGCTCAATTATCAAATTCTGTATGAGTTTTCAGGGAGAGGCTGAAATGAAAGTTGGACATTTGATCATGCTCATCAAAATGCATTTTGCACATTCATGCATGTATGTCATATCATGTTCAAACTGAAACTCTGAAATAAAATGCTCATGGTTTAATTTTTGGATTCAATGAAAATTCATCTTCTGAATTTACTGGTTTCATGCTTACTTGAATGATCTAGACTGCACAATTTGTAAATAAGGTCAAGACATCATACAGATTGAAAATCTACATAAGAAGATTACATTGGCATTTCTGCATATCATTCACATATTCTGCATACATTGTGAATTTGAGTCTCATGCATACCTTGATGCTTTTGCATATCATTCACTTCTGCATATACTACCATCTACAAGTTGCATATCTTGATTCATGAGTGCTTGCATGAATGTTTCCTAAATCCTTGCATGTTTGTATGTATTTAGTTTATAAAACTATTTCTTGACTGTTCTAAGGCTTTACCTACTTCATAAATAACAAAGCAATGATTTCGTTCAAATGTGATTCATGTCATACACTAAGGGGGAGAATTTGATTCCGATCGTACATACATTTAGGGGGAGTCATAACTGTGTCTTGACAAATTTATTTTATACATGCAAAATATTACCCCCACACTTTACACATAATGAATTTAATGGCTTTAATTGATAAGGATTTGAGAAATTCTTTCCAACACTTTAAAGGGAACTTGAATCTCTACATAGACATTCAAGAGTAATTGTGAGGAAAAAACTACCCACCCCACAATGATCAATAAGTGGAATGTCAAACCTAGTAGCCGGGAATCCCCATTGAGACAAATGAGGAAACTCGCGCTGAACAGTGAATTAAAAAGATCCATAAGAAAAATCAAAATGCGTGATGAATCAAAGTAACCGGGAATCCCCATTGAGACATATGAGGAATCTCGCGCCGAACGGTGAAGTCCATTTAAAGGAACAAAAATGGGGTTGTGCGAAGCTACCGATAGTCGAGGATCTAGAGTGAAAATGTAGAGAGGAGATTACCTTCTAGTGTTCTTAAGAAAATATGAATATCCATATATTTTAAAGCTCATTATTCATTGCATCACATTTCACTCTTAGGTATCATTGTGATGTATGTATTCTATGAATTTGTTTACATTCATAATTTATGCAGTACTTTAATTAATGAATGCATAACTCTCTTGGTTATACTTCATGTCTTACATTTTGAAGTTGAGTCACTTGCTCTTTTCTTAACTCGTGCCTCATTAAGGGGGAGTTACTATTAGTAATATTTACTTGCATGATAGTTGTGCTAGTGTGGTTGCCTATTCATACATTCTCCATTGATTTTGTTGTTGTTGATAACAAATGAAAGAAAGAGCAAGGATGCTCATTTCATCTTGATATCTCATGTGCATAGGTAGATTAGCTTGAAAGTCATGGAGTGCATATCTGCATATTTGACATTTTCAGCATGTACATAGTGCATACACTTTACATTTGGAAGACAAAAGTCATATTGTGCATATCTGCATTTCTTGCACATAGTGCATACTTTGAACTGCATCATTTTGCACACTTCATCTTGCACATATCTTTGAGCCAATAGTTGGTATCATATCATTAGGCCTCCCATGTTCATATCATTTCTAATAACCCCATTGTCGTGTTGTGTCCCTGTGGTTTTGAAAATGACACATATTATGTCTCATTATATATATATATATAATCTTGATGATATAAACTTGATGCATTTATTGTTGATCTCATCATCTATATAGAAGTATGAAATCTATCAGAACAGGTTCAAAAAGTCATGTAAAGCAAGTCAACACTACTGCTCAAAGGTGACAACTGGTCAAAGTCAACGCTACTGTTCAAAGGTGTCAACAGGTCAACGCCAGGTAGCATTTGCATTGAAGCATATAGGTCAGTCCACATTCCTTCTCCTTAGCATGTAAGGTCAATGCACATTTCTATTTTATAGCCAAGGGCGGTAACTAAGGTCGATGCTAGTCATACTAAGGTTGATGCTAGTTCGCCAAGTGAAGAACTAAGGTCAACGCTAGTTTTGGTTTCAAAGCATCTAAGGTCGATGCACATCTGGCTTAGGCATGGCTAAGGTCGATGCACATCTGCTTTAGGCTGACTAAGGTCGATGCATGTTTTGGAACTCTTATTTTGCATATAACACATATAAGTCTGTGCTTATTTTTCTGCAACGCGTATGAAGTCTGTGCATGTTCTACTTAAAGCCTTACAAAGTCTGTGCATGTTCTGCTTAAAGCCATAGAAAGTCTGTGCATGTTTTTCTACAATGCGTATGTAGTCTGTGCATTTTCTACTTAAAGCCTTACAAAGTCTGTGCATGTTTTCATATGACATTATAAAGTATGTGCATGTTTTGTAAATAACTTTATATGGTATGTGCATGTTTTGTATATGGTCTATGCACATTCTTCAGACTGCTTGAAGTCAAGTTTGTGCACATTTACACTACGCAAGGTAAGGTCTGTGCACATTGTGCAATTGCCTTAGCCATGTCTGTGCATGTTTTCATTTCGATAAGTAAAGTCGGTGCACATTTGGCAGACTGACTGAAGTCAAGTCTGTGCACATTTGCTTCTTGCATAAACCAAGTCTAAGCACATTTGCACATTGCACAAACCAAGTCTGTGCACATTTGGCTTTCGTGAGGTAAGGTCTGTGCACATTTTGCATTTGGCAAAATCAGGTCTGTGCACATGTTGCAGTTGCCTTAGTCAAGTTTGTGCATATTTGTATTCAACAAGATAAGGTCAATGCACATTTTCCACTTGCCTTTAATCATCTTTGTGCATCTTTTACACTTGTCTTAAAATTCACATATGCACATTAGTAATCCACGTATGCCTACAAGGTGTTTGACTAAATGCTTTATCTCCTATTGGCAGGAACTTCATCAAATATATGAAGGGCAGAACTCATTAAATCTCAGGCGAGCACGTGAGCTCGAACTGGAAGCTGGCACATGTTCCCAGAATGGTCGGAAGCTGGCACGTGTTCCCAGAATGACTGGAAGCTGGCACGTGTTCCCAGAATGACTAGAAGCTGACATGTGAACCCAGGGAGGACATGTTTGGGCACGTGAGTCAAGGCTCAATCATTAGAGGAATGTTCTCTCTCCTGCCACGTGGCCCAATGATAAAAGTATGAAATCAAAACACTTATCCAAAGTGCCTTTTTACGGAGCCCCTGTTTTGGGTATAAATAGGAGGTGTCTTCCTCCAGAAGAAAAGGTGTGAAAACATAGAAGAAGGAGTGTGCCACCAGAGAGGAGCAGAGAAGAAAGAAGATAGAGAGCGTGAGCTGAGAGCGAAGAGAGAAGAGTAGAGAAGACCAGAGTTTGAGTAGAGAAGGAAAAGAAAGAGGAAGAGAGAGTTTAGAGAAGAAGGTCGTGAGAAGAAGGACAAATGTGCAGCCAGTGCCAATATTGAAGATCAGCTACCTGTTAGGTTCTGGATTAGATACAGACCAAATTACTCCTGCGAGAGTTACATTCGTTTCAATTTTTCTGTTAAGTTCTATTTCTCTTTTTCAGTTTTCCTCATTTCCACTTTGTTCTTCCGATTCTCTGGTTTCTGGTCGGGTTCCTCTTGAGGATTCAGGAGAAGGGAGATTTATCTCCGGTTGCCCTCTGTGGATTCAGAGGAAGGGAGACTAGTGTCTCCGGGTGTGAGTGACTGGGTGTCACTCACGGTTTCCCCTTTGGTTTAGAGGAAGGGAGACCGGTGTCTCCGGTTACTAGTGACGGGGTGTCACTAGTGGTTCCCCTCGGTTTGGAGGAAGAAAGGAGAGTGTTCCTCTGGGTCAAGCTGTTAGGCATCATTTGTAGCAGACTTAGTCTGCGTCTACTTTGGTAGGGAAGCCTCACTCCGGTTTGGAGTGAGGGGTGGATGTAGGCGGACTGGTGTCTGGCCGAACCACCTAAAAATCTAATGTGCAGTGGTTTGCTAGTGGTGTGCATTTCCATATCTTCTCTATCTCTTTCACAGGGTCTTTTACTTGCTTGTTTGGGGGCAACATGTTTGATATTATGTTTGCTTGATCCATCTATTCTGTGAAGCGTTTGTCTGTTTGTGTGAATGTTTATCATCATCATTCACCACTGGTTCATTGTTTGTGTTTATTAACTCTCTGTTGCTATACGCTAAGTGTTCGAAGCTTGTTCAGTGTGAGCCATAAGTCTCATCTGGGCTTCCTTGTTCAATTTATGTAGGACAAGATTTGGTTAAAGCTTTAATTCCGCAGTTTTTTAAAGGGGATTCATTCACCCCCCTCTGAATCCATGCCTAGTACCCTAACAAGTGGTATCACAGCGAGTTACTGGCTCAACAGATCCAATGATCTGTAGTAGTTCCTGGTGTTTCTCGGTGCCCCTTCCTACTTGTTGTTTATTATTTCTGGTCAACTGTTCTAAATCTGCCTATGACTCATCCGTCTGTGATTAATGGGTCTGATTTCCCTACATGGCTAGGCAGTGTGTGCACATTTATAAATGCAACAAATCCCAACCTCTGGAACCTTATTTCCAAAGGTCCACACAGACTGCCTAAAGATGTGTCCAAATGGACAGACAAACATAGAATGAAAAATAATAAAAATATAAGAGTTCTCAATATTCTAAGAAAAACCGTTGATCTTAACATTTTTCCTTTTGTTACCAATTGCAGGTCTGCTAAAGATATCTTGGATAAGTTGATGGCAACCCATAAGAAAAGCAAGGACAAATCCTTGATGGCTGATGAAAGCAACGAAGGTGAGGATGCTGAAGAGGTAAATAATCCATTCTTTAGCTTGACCTTAGATGATTGGGAAGATGCTTATGCCAAATTGCTAGGATCCTATGAAAAACTAAGAAAGAAGAATAAAACTTTGAAAGAGAGCTTAAACAATCTTGAGAATGCTAACTTTGCAGGTGAGGATATTAAAATTCTGCAAACAGAAAATGAGATATTCAGAAGACAACTAAAAGATTTTGATGCTATCACTTCAGAATTGGAATATTTGAAATCTGAGAATGATAAACTCAAAAAATAGTCTAAGGAATCTGAATGTAGATCAATGAATCTTGAAAGTGAAAATAGATTGATTTCTGAAAAACTAGAGGCCGTTAGAGTAATAAATGTAGAGCTTCAGAAAAATGTTGACAAACTTCAATATGAAAATCAACAAGAAATATTTAAAGAATGTCAGACTTCCTTAAGTGAATTAGTGTTTGATGATGAATTCTTGGAGCAAAACAGTAAACTGAAAGAGGAAATTAACAAGTTGAAACATCTAAACAAATCTATGTCTGAGAGACTAATCACATTTGAAAAAGGTAAATGCGTGAGCATGTATAGTTCTGATGAGTTGGTAAATTCAGAACATGAAATTAAAAGTCTAAAAACTGTTAATCAAATGTTGAATGATAATGCTATTTGCTATGAAGAGAAGATAGCCGGATATGAGCTCCATGTTTCAAAACCACCTGAAACTAAAATTTCTGAATTGAACAGAACCTTGGAAAAATTTGTGAGTGGAAAAGATAATTTGGACAAGCTCCTTGGCTGTAAAGTGAATCTCCAACGTGAGGGTCTAATAAAAAGGGCTTTGACAGTAAGCTTCACACTTCTTTTGTGTGTAGTTCTGAGCCGACTAGCACATCCAGTGCATCTATCTTCCAAAACAGTGCTCAGAGGAACCAAAAATCCACTGTGTAATACCATGGATTCTTATCGGATCTTTCGGATCCTTAGTGGAGAGTTTCAGATCGCTTTTGTGAGTCATGAGTTGAGTTTTATGATCCACGTGGATTTTTCTCCCGTGCAAGTTACGGAACCCTGTGGTGAGTTTATTTCTCAGTTCCTCGACTTGAGGACGCTACAGTTTCGATGTACACTTTGAGAGGATCGTTTCAGCTATTTTTGCGTATTTTTCTGGATTAGTGGATTTTCGGCACAAAAATTAGAATTTCAAAAAATTAGGAAAATTCTTAATTTTCTTCTTTTTCTTCTTTTCTTCCCTCTCTCCTCCCTCATTTCTCACGTTCCTTCCTCTCTCTCGTTCTCTCTCCCCTCTGCTCCTCTTGGCGCGGGGTGCACACTGTTGGCGAGCTGGCTGAGGCGGGGACGCGATGGAGTGATCGGGACGCGTGATGGGGCGACGGATTGAGCGTGGCACGGCGCGATCCCTCGGTGGATTCAAAGCCGGCGCGGTTCGTTGGTTTGGCGGTTTTCGGCGTGGTTTAGTCGCTTCGGTGCACGGAATCGTCGGTGGAGGTAGGGAAATGGATCACCTACTTCTTTTCTACGTTCCCTCATAGTTTCACGCCGAACGGTGAGCATACGGGTGGGTTTTGCCTTGTTGGGGTAAAATCATGCTTTTGGGGTGTTTGTCGGGTTCGACGAAAAATGGCGATGATTTTTAGACCAGTTGGTGTCGTTCGAACCCCTGGAATGTCAGCGTTCCAGATTCGCTGATTTCGTGTCGTTTGGGGCCGGTACGAGTCCAGGAACCTTCGTTGGAATCACCTATTTCTTGGATTTAAGCTATTGCATGTGCTCCTTCCGGCTTGTGGAAGGTCATTTTTGTCCATTAGGACTGTTTCCCCTACGATCGGGATTGAACGAGGCATGGAATCGGGCTTTGGTGTAGGGTTCGGCCGGTTTTCCGCCGTAACCGGTCGACCGTCGCGGGCGGGCCGATCGACCGGCCGACGTCCGTAAGACCGTGTCGGTCCGGTCGACCGACCGCCCTGGGCCAGTCGACTGACCCTGTTAGGTCGACCGACCCCAGGGGTCAGGTCGACCAAAATTCACTGTCTTTGACCGTTTTGAGTCCCGATCGGTCCGGTTGAGACCCAATGACCGACCTATGGCATCGCGAGTGTCCCGGACACCCTGTGGGCTCCATGTCCGTGTTTCTGGGGTGTCGGGAGGTGCAATGTTACCTCAATTAGCGTGCCCATAGGTGTGTGTGTTTTGGGCCTTGTGTTTACGCTTGATCGAGTCACCGTGTATCGGTGTGAGTGTGGTGGGGTTCCCTCGCATGTGAGTAGCCTCCCTTGTGTTCCCGTTTGAGGGAATGGTCTCGACGACTCGTGAGCTACTTCGGTATTCATGCTACCGTGGTTTTAGACCTAGTCAAGAATTTAAGTCGGTTGGCCTTGGTGGCCCAACCTTCGTCTGCCTCTTCGTTGTGGCGCCCCTTTCTTTGGCCGCTACAAGTCGTTTGACTTAGGTCAATGTTTTAGGGCGGTTAGTGTGGCGGTTGTCTCTTGGACCGCCTAGTCCGTATGGCGGGTCTATGTTAGACCGCTTTGGTGGTTTGACCGAATAGGTCGGTTCAGGGTTGACTGGGTTTAGCGGCCCAATCCTTGACCGCTACAGTCACCTAGCGGCACATTCTATGACCGCCAACGTATGTTCCTCCGCTTAATTCCCGCGTGTCGTTTCCCGATGTGTTAGTTTCTAAGTGCCTCGGCTTGATCTCATGGGTTGCCCATTGTCCCGTGGACGCCTCTTGATGTCCTATGAGGGCTATAACCATGTTATGAGATAGCTAGGCGTACCCATTTTTTGGTTAGGTTTCTATATCGCTTCAGAGTCATTAGGTTCTGGTCAACCCGGTGAGACCCAATGGTTGACAAGCAACCTTGTGTGTGTCTCGACTATTCTGGATAGCTCCAGACAGTGATTCTGGACGCCTTGAGGTACTGTCTTACCTCAGTTTGTGTGTCCAGGTACTTTGAGGGTCTTGATGCTCCCTCCGGTCTCCGTGAGTTGTTTTATATGGTTATGTGGGTCTGATGATCCATTGTCATTTCCTATGACTTAGGATTAGACTGATTGGCGGTTCGTCATCACCGTCATGCGACGATCTTGGCTCCGAGTCATGAGACTCAAGGATCGTTGCGTTGGTAGGTCTAGTTGCCCTATCCTGAGTTTGTTGGCAGTTGGTGTACTGCCTTTGTGCTTCATAGTACGGGTGACATGCGTGCTTAGCCTGTCTGTACTCTAGCACTCGTGTTTCAGAGTCTATGTGTCTAGTGAGACTCCACTAGTCATAGCCTGACGTCCTCGAGTGTTGGCACACCCGGGAGTGGTGGTGAGGGCAGTTCCCGAGTTATGATTTTTAAGCTAGTTTTCGTGGGCCCCTGCTTTACGGTAGCATCCTGCTGGGGGGGGGGGAAACTAGCTAGAGGCCTGGCTCTAGGCAAGAGTCGGTGTGTGCTCACGTGGTCAGGGGCATTTGGACTGGCGCCGATGGGCGTGACCCTGACTAGTCACTCATTACTGTAGTTCATGTTCTGGTTTAGTGAGTATCTCAGTCTCCGTCGTTCTCGGCGTCCGTAGTGAGATACCTGTGGCGCAGTATAAGACGTCAATGGACGCATCTGGCTGTTCTTCTAGTGAGGAGGTGCTTCCGTCACATAACACGCGACTCTCGCATTTCTTGCGTGTCGTGACCTTCCTGGGTTAGTCTTCTCTTGGCGTTAGCCGAGGTCACTATTGTGTAACATGTACGATGCTCTAGTTGCGCATGCGATTGTGTTTAGGAGAGCATGCACGACAATTGATTCGTGTAGGCTTTAGTGTTCCGCGTCTGTCCAGGTCTTTTCTAGGCTTTTCGCCTGTCTTCGTAGGCCTTCGCCTAGGGCCTTGTGCTGTGTCAGCAGATCGGTAACTCTTGACTTTGTGAGATCAGGGTTCACCTTTCTGTTGCTGTTTGGAGTAGCTTAGGGAGCCGAGGTTAGTTCGGCAGCTGTGTTTTGCTCGGTACGGCTTTTCCCTTTTCTTTTAGCTATTTCTACTCCTTCCGTTCCCGGTTTTCCTTTTACAGCTTTCTAGTAGTAGTTTCCTGCTTTTCCTGCTTTACTGCTACTGCTGCTGTTTTAGTTGTTCCTTGTTACTGCGTTATTTTTCAGTGGGGATCCGCGTGACCCCTACTGAGCCAGTGACACGAGGCTCACCCCAGCTTTTCAGGTGTCGTCGTCTCTTCTTCCTTGGCGGTTCCTGGTGTGACGTGTTCGTAGTTGCCAGCGGCACCTGCGTCGGGATTCCTCCGACCTCAGTGTACGTTTTTCTTTATGTTGGACTGTACTTGTCTTTCATTTGGACTGGACTCTGGTATAATTGTAAATTTTAACTGTTAATTAAAAAGTAATTTTATTTCTGCTACTTTAACAAACCCGATTAATGAAATTTAATCGCTTACTCTTATATCTGTGACTTCAATGTACTACACGACAATCCTTTTTCCCTTCGGAGCTTTACAGCTCTTGTGAGGCTTCACGGGTTCCAAGTGGTATCGGGTCTACTTGATAGTTCTATCAGGTATATCCGGTATCCGGAGTCCAGGTCATCACAGTTGGTATCAGAGTAGTTATTGTGTGAAGTACATGGGAATCCGAGATATACAGTGTCCAGAGTCCTTAAAGTCCAGTACAGTCTTTCGTTGGCTTAGGTTTCACGATTCTTTGTTGCTTTGTTTCCATGTGTTGTCTTGTGCGTGCTGTGTTAGCACTGTACGGGATGTTTTTGCTCTCGTCAGGATGCGACGGGATGCTCCTTTTCATTGTGGTGTTTGTCTTGACTGTGCTGTACTTGGCAGAGTTCACCGGAAGGCTTGAATCTGCAGTACATTGTTCGAGATTTTTCCGTAGTTTGTTCAGGTGGCTGGTGACTTTTAGCGTTGGTGTGATGACCGTACACGTTCTTATGTTATTTTGGTCATCCCAGCTTAAGTCTGTGCAGCTCCTGAGGTGTTTCGCTTTTGTTGAAGTGGTTGCTTTATTGCCTCGATTGAGAAGATGCTCAAGCGAACCTTGGATTTTCCTTCCTGGTGAGCTACTGTTAGTCGAGCTTGATTCTTCTCATCCTGTTTGGTGGAGTCTTTTCGAGGTAAGCCTTAGCATTACTATCTTAGTGAGACCTTTATCTTGCGTCTACTTAAGTGTGGACAGTACTTACTCTAAGCCTGATCTGCTCTTTGTTCTGTGGTTGCTTGGCTTTGGACCTAATCCTTGTGTTAAGAGCCGTTGTGCACCGTGTTTGTCGTGCCGTATCTAACGGCTGACGTGTTGTGAAGGCTTATTTCTTCTCTCAGGACATAATGGTATACTGAGATTAGCAGTTTTTATGTGCTTTGTGCTGAAGCTGGTGCTCTTCTTGTTTTGCACTTAGGCTACTTGTGATCGGTTGATAGCAGGATCAATACTCGTGGCGTGTTATATTGTGATTTTTATAAATTGCGATGTGATGGGATCGGTGCGATGGATTCAGAGGGGGGGGGGGTGAATGAATCCCCTTATAAAACTATTGCCCAATTAAAACTTCCTGATACAAACTGAAAACCAATGAGCAGTTGTGGAAATAACAGATTCACTAGGTCAACTAAGATGCTTACAAATGAACAGATTAGTGACTTAGGATCAATACCAAGGGACTCACAAAGTAGTTATCGAACAGATAGTGTGCATGAACTTAAACCTGATAAGGAATTAAACACGTTCATGACTGTAGGTTGAAATCGAGTCTAGCATACATAGAGCAGTGATTAAGTAATCAAGGTGACTCTTACAGGACCAGTAACAGATGATTGATATGCAATCAAATTCCCTGCTAGATAGAAGATCCAAATCGGCCTATGCAAACATCTAGCGAAAATAGAAATGAACATTCAAACCACAGTGCACAAAGGGTTTTAAGGTGGTTTGGTCCTCCAGACCTACGTCCACCGCTCACTCCAAACCAGAGTGAGGCTTCCACTAGCAAAAGCTAGAACCGCAGACTCAGTCTGTAAACAGGTGCTGCCTAACAGCTTGACCAGGGGAACAACCTCCCCTCTTCCTCCAGACCGGAGGGAAACCACTAGTGACTACCCGTCACTAGCAACCAGAGACCGAGGTCTCTCTTCCTCCACCCAGGAGGGAACCCACAAGCAACACCAGTCACTTGCAACCGGAGATTAAAATCTCCCTTCTCCTGAACCAACAGGAGGAACCCCGACCTCTCTACAGAGTATCGGAAAAAAAAAAACAAGGAAGTGTAAAGTGAAAAATAAGAAACGAAAAATACAGCAATCAGAAAGCTGTAAAAGATGATAGTACAAATGTGGCTCTCAACGGAGCTGACTGGCCTAGATTTGATCCACGGTCCAGCAGGAGCAGATCTTAAAGCAACTTCCCTTCTTCTCCTCTAACTCTATATCTCTCTCTCTCTATCTCTCTTCTTCTCTGCTGCACTTCTCTTCTTCTCTCGATCTCTGCTCTCAAAGGATCTCTCTCTCTTTCTTCTTCTTCTTCTCTCTTTCTCCTCTTTCTCTTCTGTTCTCTCTTTCTCCTCTTTCTCTTCTGTTCTCTCTTTTTCTTCTTCTGCTAGCTCTTTCTGCTTCTGTCTACTTCTTCGATCACTCTCTGCTCCTTTTTCTTTTTTCTTCTTCATACTAGATCGTGCAGGCTCCTCACTGCTTCTCGATCTCTTTCTCTCGTTCTTTTTCTTCTTCTGCTTTTTCTGCTCTATGCCTCTCTGCTTCGATCACAGTCTACCTTCTCCAGATGGAGGAGTCTTCAATTTATAGCAGTAGCAGCTAGGGCGATGTATAGACTTGTGCCCCCTTTATCCATAGAAACCTCGGATCACGTGCCAGGTGCCAACCTCGGATCACGTGCCTGTTGAGTTATGATTTTGATGATTGTTGGCGTTATGGTTTTGATGATAACTAAACTTAATGTGTGATTGAGTGATGATAACTAAACTTATGGTTGATTGCACATTCATATTTAAATATGTTTGAGATGGCAAATGGCAATGGTACATGGTCTTGATTCATGCTTGATTGAATTGTTTTTACAAGAGGCAAGAGGTTTCATAATCTCTTTAATGTGAACAAGCATGGTATTAACCTTAACTATCTTGTTTGCAGGATCAAACACATGGCAGTCACCTGGTGAACTAAACTTGTGGATAAGCACCCTGCTCCTCTACAATCCAAAATAGGTGGTATATGTCATTTACTATCAAGAACCATTGGTGAGACTCTTACCTTGTGTATCTCATGCTTAGCATTGATCTCACCTTGTGTATCTTATGTATACACCTCATTCATGCACATTCAACATGAAACCCTTCTGGCCATCGTGCGCCCTCACCCGCGGATCGACCTGCGCGGTCAGGTCGCGGGGGTCAAGGGGGCAGCGCCCCTTGCGGGGGTTTCCGGGGGCGGAGCTCCCGGAACAAAATTTAGAAATGCTCAAAGCATATTCTAAGTTGAATTCAATCCCAAAATGCATGGATTTGATATGGACTTGAAGCTCTTGACTTTTGGACATGTTTCATTGGTCTAACATTTCATTTTTGCAGGTTTGGAGATTGGCGGTCGACCTGTGGACCCTTGGCGGTCGACCTGAAATAACAGAATTGAAGATTGGCAACCTGTAAACCTGGCGGTCGACCGCCAGAACCCTAGCGGTCGACCGATTTTTCCAGTAGCCACACAGCTACAGGATGGCCCCTAGCGGTCGACCGCCAGCCCTCCACCGGTCGACCGCCAGCCCCGAAGCCCCCTTTTGTTGACTTTTGTTTCAAGCTCGAGGAGTGGTCTTTCCACCCATTTGTTTAATCCTAAAGACACCCAATCCACCATGATTTGTGGATCTAGTCTGGGGCTTGTCTTTGGACCATTTAAGAGATATAAAACATCTCATTGAAGCCATAACCCTAACCAACCAAGAGGGCTTCAAGGGAGATCAAAGGGGAGGCTGTCCAAGGAGGAAGAAGAGGTACTGTAGCTCCGTGAACAGTACCTCGTGCAGCAAGTTCTTCATCCATCTACAAGCTATTCAAGGTACTTCTCAAGCCAACAAGCATCTATGAAGTGAAGAATCAAGGAACCAACAAAGAGAGATCAAGGGGGAGGCTATCAAGAAGCAAGCAAGAGTTTAAAGAAGAGATCAAAGGGAGGTTATCCAAGTGAAGAAGGAAGAGTACTGTAGCCGTGAACAGTACTCCGTGCAGCAACTCTACATCCACTCCAAGCCCATTCAAGCTTAATCTGAAGCCATTCAAGTGAAGCAGGAAGCATCGTTCCAAGCTCTATATCATACACTCAAGGGAAGCCAAATCAGGAGTCTTCTAAATTGTGCCTCATTGTTGTTGTGTTTTGGGCTTTATATTTGTGTTCTTCACAATCTGGAAACATTCGTGTGTGTGTGGATCGTTGTGGGTCCATGGTCGTGTGTGGTCATTGTGTTCCATTCGTATGTGCGTAGATCTTCCTAGATCTACGTGTGTGTGTGGATCTCTTAGATCCAGTTGTTTTAGGGTGTGGTTTGCTGCACTTGTCGCAGCGTGTGTGTGTGGTAGTGATCCGGTTGTCGGATCGTGTTGGAGTTCATCTCCGTGTGTGTGTGTGTTGGAGCTTGTCTCCGTGTGTAGTTTGGGGCGCGTCCCCGTGTGTGTGTGCAGGTCTCGTCCTGCGTGTGTGTTTGGAGCATCGTCTCTGTTTGGGGATTCATTCCCAAGTGAAGCCTCACCGGATTTGGTGAGGGGTGGACGTAGGATTACCGTCGTTGCATCCGAACCACCTTAAAAACCGCTGTGCATTGTGTGTTATTTGTGTGGTTTGATTGCTTTCGTTGTATGGTCGTGTGGGAACGGTGAGTTTGAGAGAATTGGTTAATTAGTTTTCAATTGCTAATTATTGTTTACCACATATTTTGTAAAAAGCTAAAAGTTTTCCTTAAAATTGGTGAACACCCAATTCACCCCCCTCTTGGGTGTCATTGATCGCGGGACTTCAGTGCCCACTCATCAGCCTGAATCAATCTGAAAGAAGATAAAAATGGATGCATCGAGTTAGTTCAAGATTTGAACCAAAGAACGATGTATAGACTTGTTTTGAAGGGTTGCACAGCCATTGAGGAATGTACATACTTTGAACGTGTTTAATGCAGCGATGTATAGACTTGATAGATGATGCATGAACAAGCCACCAATCGAGTGTACAGACTTGCTGTAATGAACGATGCCCAACTGCATAGTGTATGGACTTGAATGCATGAGACAGCAATGTATAGACTTGTGTTCGTGCAACACAAAGGCTGTACTGACTTTGTGTGAAAGTGCCAATGAAGGTTTACAGACTTTAAATGATGCATGAATGTATAGACTTGCTACGGCTTCAAAGCAACCATGTGCAGACTTTACCGATGTACAGACTTCACGCGATGTATAGACTTATTATTCTAAACATAGGTAAAGATAAGGAATGTATAGACTTTAAGTGTGGATGACCAGACAATGTATAGACTTGCACATATGCATGAACAAGTGACGATGTACAGACTTGGCCAATGTACAGACTTAGCAGCGAGATGCACACGATGTATAGACTTAATGCAGCAATGTACAGACTTTGCGTCTAATGCCTGAAGCACATGATGCAATGTATAGACTTGGAAATGCTGCATGCACAAGATGATGTATAGACTTGGTCTTGCGACCATAGCTGTACAGACTTTGAGAACATGCGGCGATGTATAGACTTGTGAAATGCTGCACAAACTATGCATATGCATGAAGAGCATAGACTGTATGACTGATGCAATGAAACACTGGAGGATGTACAGACTTTCTGCCAAAGAATGTACAGACTAGAGTTGATGCAGACTTGGCAAACTTTGTACAGACTTAGTGTCTCATGCAGACTAGAGGTTGTACATACTTACAGGCACAATGAACATGGACCGATGCAGTGAATGCATATAGCAGATATGAACTGATGCAATGTATGCAGGAGAACTAACAGAGCAGTCTATTTACCAATGCAGAGACAGACAATGCAATGAGATGAATGTGCCCACTCTCAAATCAATCAATCAATCATGCTCATATAGCATGCTGACATCAAAACAATTCATACTCATAGTGCAACACAATTCATACTCATAGTGCTTGCTGACATCAAAACCATAGGGGCACAACAATCTCCCCCTTTTTGATGATGGCAACACTATGAGTCACTATATGAATCACTATGAGACATGCTGACATGCAGACATGCAGAACCAAAACTATTCTCCCCCTTTGACTTCATCAAAAAGAGAGAAGTTTGAGAGAGAAAAAATAAGCATGTATGAAAAGATTGATTAAACATCTCCCCCTTTGACAAATGAAGGCACATAAGAGCTATTCCCCCAAAAAAATATGCAGGATGAGCACTAGAGGGATAAAATAAAAGAACTCCCCCTATCAACATGAATGAGTTCAGGTGAACCAAAAGCAATCTGAAATTGAATCCCAACAACAAGATATTGATTGGATTGCCAAAGAATAGATGAGAGAGACAGATTTTCAATGGGATACCAAATCCATAAATCTTGAAAAGCAAATGTCAGACTCTTTTATTATACCAGATTATGAATGAGTCTAAACTTACCAGCATGATTTAAGAATGAGATATACAAAGTTTATCAGGAAAATTCAATACTCATGTCTGAAACACCTTTTAATAGAGATGAACCCATTGCACATATGACACACATATTTGACCTCCTTCTATCTTACTCAATCAATTTTAATGACTTCTTTAGAAGTTACACAAGATAGTATTGAGATTAGATATATATGAGTGTATCTGAAATTTCTTTGATTATACTTATTTTTCAGAATTTTTCTATTGATCAGCACTTATTTTCCTGAGCAATCTTAGTTGATAAACACCTTTTTACATGAGGCACAACACGTCTCAGGTGAAGTGACCCAGTTACTCAGTGTGATAACTGTATTGCCTCTCAGTTATGAGAATAGAGTTAGCAATAGAAGTGTCTTTTTACATGAGGAGACACCTTGGTTAGAGGCAGGAATCCCCAGTTACTCAACACAATTATGCCATTGCTCTGTCAGATTTCTCAATTATTTTTTTTATATCAGAGATAACTGTGGCACTTCATGACATGGGTTTACACTATTTCTTTGATAGATAACACAGTTTCTCTGTGATCAAAGTCATTGCTCTGACTTCATTTTCTTTCAAATGTTTTCAGACAATGCTTAGTACACTGATATGTTTAAAAACAATACTTACTACATGTATCTTAACCAAAGAAGACCATTCGATTAAAATTTCAGAGTTCAGAGGTTTTTGTATGAGGTTACATGAGACAATTGGTTAAGATTTATTAAACATGATGGTTCAGACATTTTCAAGATTTTTAAATCAAAACTTGATGAATACATTAGACTTAAATCAATTTGATTTATCAGACATTCTTAAACCAGTATAATAGAAGAGTCTTCTTTTCGGAATATGTCGGATTTATGATTAGGGTACACAGATTGAAATTTTCCCAAATTCAGATGAATCAAAATGGCAATGCAGCAAGATGTGAGCATTAAAGCAGTGCAGTTCAGAAACCAATGTTAAAGACTGGAATTCATACAGATTATCTTGACAGAATTTGACAAGGAGGTATTCAAGCAAATATCTCCTTTAGCAATTTAAGGAGTATCAGATGTAGATTTCAGCTTCAAGAAAGTTGAGAGTTCAGTTGATTAAAGAGCAATCACTAACACACAAGAGTAGGAAGATGATTTAAATGACTGAACAGGAAGGGTTCAGTTTATGAAAGACTGATAAATTTAAGATACTCCCCCTGTCTAGATGCAATGAGTCATTTCTTTTTAGATTTTTCAAATTTGATGATATGCAATACACTGCTCTACAATGCAAACTCCCCCTGACAATATGCAATGTATGAAGATTTTAAATGCAGCAAGTGCAATGACAGAATGCATGGAGTTTTGACAAATTATGCATCATGAATGGATATGTAATGCATTCAGCAAACGAAATTATCATGATATGCAAGCATCAAGAGCACACAAATTCAGAAGACAGAATTTTAAGCTGAGTTTTTCAGAACTAACCAGTACAGTGCAATCCTGGGGGTTTCATTCTTGAGTGCCTTGGATTATTAACCCTTTTATTCATCAACTTCCAAGGCACACCTGCAGCACATTCATCATTTTGATCCTGCAGGAACCCAAACAACCTTGGGTCCTGCGTTAACCCTCACAGGTGTTCTGAATATTCTCTTTGCAGCATTATCATCATAATCAATCAGGTAACAATTATCCATGGAATGACCAGATTTTCCACAATATCTACATGAAGCAATAGGTTTTCTGGTCCTATAATGCATATTAACAGCAGTTTGAGACCCATGACCATACGCATGAAATGTTCTGTTATATGCATGGACAGTTCGTTTCTTATTACCTGATAACCAACAATTTGTAAACTTATGACCTAGTTTATCACAGTTAAAACATGAAACATTTACAGGTCTTGTTTTAGGGAATTTAGCGGATTTGGAGTTAACATGATTTCCCTGAGCATACCAACAGAAAGCAGCAATGTGACCAAAATTCCCACAGCAATAACATTGAATTTTCTTTTTCTTATCAGTAGAAGGTTTCCTAGGAAGATGATTTCTAGGATACTTCCTAACAACATTCCTTTCATCATTTATCAATGTAACACATTCATGCATAATATGTCCAAGCTTCCCACAATAGTGACATGTTACCACCTTTTTATTTACATTCATTTGTTTGACAAAATTGACATTTGCATGAGTGTGAATATGTGTGGGAGCAGTTAGCAGCATGCACATGTGAATCAATGACAGATTTGGACTTATTTAAATCAACACTTTTCTTTTGTTTTTGAATCTTTTTCTGTTTCTTATCTGAATTTCAGCCTTCTTAGCAGTGAATTGAAAGATTGAAGAACTAGATGAGTTGTCCTGTTCTGAGCTTTTCACAAACACAGTTGATTTCCTCTTATCATTGTCGTTTTCATTCATAGGCACAAATCCAATCCCTTGCTTCTGAAAATTCACTTTAGAACCAAGCAGCTTATTCAGATTATCTTTTCCTTTAACGAATTTTAACAAAGAAGCTTTTAGATCATCAATCTCAGTTTGCAATAACACAATGTCATCTTCACATGAAATTATTTGGTTATGCAAACCATCATTCAGCCTTTTCAAATTTTCATTTTTCTGCAATATCTTCAAATTCTCATTAGCTTCTATGTCATTCAAAATTGCCTTACCTTTTTCAATGTTCATCAATTTTTCATAAAGCACAATGTTCAAACCCATCAGTTTCTTGTTTTGATTTTTCAAGTAACTATTTTCTTCAAATAATTTTTCTCCACTTTTTTCAACCTCAATTTTCTTGGCCAATAATAATTTGTTTTCTTCTTTCAAGGATTTGATTAATTCCTTTTGCGAATTATCATCATGGTCTATATCATTAATCAAATATCTGAGAATGGCACATTCATTGAAAGAATTATTTTCACTAATGAGTTTGTTTCTAAGGTTCTCATTTTCAGATTTCAACTTGTTCAACTCATTTTTTTCTTTAATCATGTCAGATTTCAAGTTTTCATTCTCTGCCTTCAAACGAGTGACTTCATGAATCATTTCTTTTCTCATTTTTCTCTTTTCAGATTTTAATTTCCTATACTTTTCATACAATTCAGCATACATTTCCTTTAAATCATCAAAAGTCATTTCGTCAGAATCAGATTCAAAATTTACCTGGTCTTCTTCTTCATTGTTTGAGGTGCTTCCCCTTGCCATGAGACATTCTTCTTCTTCTCCATTGTGGATGCGAAGTAGTTCATCCAATATTTCCTTTGCCGAGCTACAACATGAGATAGAGGAAAAATCATCAGAACCGATTGCAACCTTCATTAGATTTAGAGCTCTCACATTATCATCAATTTTCAACTTGTGAACATGAGTCCACTTGGACTTATCCTTAGGAATTTCATGTGGACCGTGAGAGATAACCTTCCACAGTTGAGGATTCACAGAATTAACATGTCTATGCAAGAGCCACAACCAGAGTTTAATATGTAAACTAGAGAATATAGGAGGATTAGCCATCAAAATAGATTCTAAGCAATTCAAGGCAATAAACTAAGATCGTTAAACCGCAGCCAAAAAATAGCACCGAATACAGCAGGATCGAATCTGCATGTCGTTGGACCTTCTATGCAGACACCCTCTCTGATACCAATTGATGGGATCGGTGCGATGGATTCAGAGGGGGGGTGAATGAATCCCCTTATAAAACTCTTGCCCAATTAAAACTTCCTGATACAAACTGAAAACCAATGAGCAGTTACGGAAATAACAGATTCACTAGGTCAACTAAGATGCTTACAGATGAACAGATTAGTGACTTAGGATCAATACCAAGGGACTCACAAAGCAGTTATCGAACAGACAATGTGCATGAACTTAAACCTGACAAGGAATTAAACACGTTCATGACTGTAGGTTGAAATCGAGTCTAGCATACATAGAGCAGTGATTAAGTAATCAAGGTGACTCTCACAGGACCAGTAATAGATGATTGATATGCAATCAAATTCCCTGCTAGATAGAAGATTCAAATCGGCCTATGCAAACATCTAGCGAAAACAGAAATGAACATTCAAACCACAGTGCACAAAGGGTTTTTAGGTGGTTCGGTCCTCCAGACCTACGTCCACCCCTCACTCCAAACCGGAGTGAGGCTTCCACTAGCAAAAGCTAGAACCGCAGACTCAGTCTGCAAATAGGTGCTGCCTAACAGCTTGACCAGGGGAACAACCTCCCCTCTTCCTCCAGACCGGAGGGAAACCACTAGTGACTACCCGTCACTAGCAACCAGAGACCGAGGTCTCTCTTCCTCCACCCAGGAGGGAACCCACAAGCGACACCAGTCACTTGCAACCGGAGATTAAAATCTCCCTTCTTCTGAACCAACAGGAGGAACCCCGACCTCTCTACAGAGTATCGAAAAAACAAAAACAAGGAAGTGTAAAGTGAAAAATAAGAAACGAAAAATACAGCAATTAGAAAGCTGTAAAAGATGATAGCACAAATGTGGCTCTCAACGGAGCTGACTGGCCTGGATTTGATCCACGGTCCAGCAGGAGCAGATCTTCAAGCAACTTCCCTTCTTCTCCTCTAACTCTCTATCTCTTTCTCTATCTCTCTTCTTCTCTGCTGCACTTCTCTTCTTCTCTCGATCTCTACTCTCAAAGGATCTCTCTCTTTTTCTTCTTCTTCTTCTCTCTTTCTCCTCTTTCTCTTCTGTTCTCTCTTTCTCCTCTTTCTCTTCTGTTCTCTCTTTTTCTTCTTCTGCTAGCTCTTTCTGCTTCTGTCTACTTCTTCGATCACTCTCTGCTCCTTTTTCTTTTTTCTTCTCCACACTGGATCGTGCAGGCTCCTCATTGCTTCTCGATCTCTTTCTCTCGTTCTTTTTCTTCTTCTGCTTTTTCTGCTCTCTACCTCTCTGCTTCGATCACTGTCTACCTTCTCCAGATGGAGGAGTCTTCAATTTATAGCAGCAGCAGCTAGGGTGATGTATAGACTTGTGCCGCCTTTATCTAGAGAAACCTCGGATCATGTGCTGGGTGCCAACCTCGGGTCACGTGCCCACTCATCAGCCTGAATCAATCTGAAAGAAGATAAAAATGGATGCATCGAGTTAGTTCAAGATTTGAACCAAAGAACGATGTACAGACTTGTTTTGAAGGGTTGCACAGCCATTGAGGAATGTACATACTTTGAACGTGTTTAATGCAGCGATGTATAGACTTGATAGATGATGCATGAACAAGCCACCAATCGAGTGTACAGACTTGTTGTAATGAACGATGCCCAACTGCATAGTGTATGGACTTGAATGCATGAGAGATCAATGTATAGACTTGTGTTCATGCAACACAAAGGCTGTACTGACTTCGTGTGAAAGTGCCAATGAAGGTTTATAGACTTTAAATGATGCATGAATGTATAGACTTGCTACGGCTTCAAAGCAACCATGTGCAGACTTTACTGATGTACAGACTTCACACGATGTATAGACTTAGTGTTCTGAACGTAGGTAAAGATAAGGAATGTATAGACTTTAAGTGTGGATGACCAGACAATGTATAGACTTGCACATATGCATGAACAAGTGGCGATGTACAGACTTGGCCAATGTACAGACTTAGCAGCGAGATGCACACGATGTATAGACTTGATGCAGCAATGTACAGACTTTGCGTCTAATGCCTGAAGCACATGATGCAATGTACAGACTTGGAAATGCTGCATGCACAAGATGATGTACAGACTTGGTCTTGCGACCACGGCTGTACAGACTTTGAGAACATGCGGCGATGTATAGACTTGTGAAATGCTGCACAAACTATGCATATGCATGAAGAGCACAGACTGTATGACTGATGCAATGAAACACCGGAGGATGTACAGACTTTCTTCCAAAGAATGTACAGACTAGAGTTGATGCAGACTTGGCAAACTTTGTATAGACTTAGTGTCTCATGCAGACTAGAGGTTGTACAGACTTACAGGCACAATGAACATGGATCGATGCAGTGAATGCATATAGCAGATATGAACTGATGCAATGTATGCAGGAGAACTAACAGAGCAGTCTATTTACCAATGTAGAGACAGACAATGCAATAAGATGAATGTGCCCACTCTCAAATCAATCAATCAATCATGCTCATATAGCATGCTGACATCAAAACAATTCATACTCATAGTGCAACACAATTCATACTCATAGTGCTTGCTGACATCAAAACCATAGGGGCACAACACGATGGCGCCGAGTGTGTGCTGTGATGCGGATACCGAGGTATTTTCGGGTGCCCGTGTGCCTTGTTTGAGTGCGCTGCGAAAGCGTGTGGGTTAGTCACCCACGGGTTGAGGATCGTTGGCTGTAAGATTCTGGCCAGTCGAGAGAATTGTCTTCCTCGATGTGACTTCGTCTTGGCTTCATGTGCCTTGATGTTGTATGTTGCCATGCCGTTGTTCTTGAAGGCATTCTGGTGTTGGCACTGGCATTTGTGAGTGTTGAGGGAATCGGTCGGCATTTCTGCTGGTTGAGTACCCTTCGCTTCTCTGCAATTCTTTCTTGGATGTTGTGCTCTCAGGGCATGATCGTGGTCCTTGAGATGCATTTCCTGAGATTGTTGTCCTTGTTATCGGGGGTCCTTCTTGGTGAGCTACTTGTTGCATGACTAGTCCATTATAGTCGTGTGCTCAACTGTTATTGTGCCTTGATGTGACCCAGCTTGCAGTCGTGTCCCGTGGTTCTGTGTTCAGTACGGAGTCGGGATTCTGCAAGTGTTGCTGCTGCTGTCGTTGTTGTCGTTTTGTTGTTGTTTCCTTGTGATTCTGTCTTGGCACTATGTGGACCATGGTCTTGTCAGTTAGTTGTGCTGTACTCTTCTTCCCTGATAGAGTTAGAATACGACTCGAATCAGATGTAATATCTGAGTGAGAATTGACTTGATAGTGTTTGTGGTCTAGTGCTGTCGTTGGCATCCTGTGTGCCAGGCTTTCGTGGTTGCTTATGGCACTGGAGCCGATGATGTTGTCAAGCTGTCAGCTGAGAGGACTATGCTTCATTGTTTAAGCTGATGCTTGCCATGTCTGTCGTTTTGTTTTCCCGATAGCTGTTTTCATGGCATGAGTCGTGTCTCCTTTCCCTGTGAGACGTAAGCGACATTGCCTTGTTTCGGAGGTGACAGACTTCTGTTCAGTTGTGTTCCATGCTCGTCTGTGGATCAATGTGCCTTGAGATCTAGAACGTGTGCTTGTGATTATGGTCTGACAAGTGTTCCTCTGAATGGTGTTTTTTGAGAGTCGTGCTGTTTCAAGTTGTGTCTTGGGGTTTGTTCGTCCCTGCTTCTTCTTGTTCGTCCCTGTAATACCCTAGATTCTTATCGGACCTTTCGGATCCTTAGTGGAGAGTTTCGGATCACTTTTGTGGGTCCTGAGTTGAGTTTTATGATCCACGTGGGTTTTTCTCCCGTACAAGTTACGGAACCCTATGGTGAATTTATTTCTCAGTTCATCGACTCGAGGATGCTATAGTTGCGATGTACTCTTTGAGAGGATCGTTTTGACTATTTTTGCGTATTTTTCTGGATTAGTAGATTTTCGGCACAAAAATCAGAATTTCAGAAAATTAGAAAAATTCCTAATTTTCTTCTTTTTATTCTTTTCTTCCCTCTCTCCTCCCTCATTTCTCACGTTCCTTCCTCTCTTTCGTTCTCTCTCCCCTCTGCTCCTCTCGACGCGGGGTGTACACCGTTGGCGAGCTGGCTGAGGCAGGGATGCGATGGAGTGATCGGGACGCCTGATGGGGCGACGGATTGAGCGTGGTGCGGCGCGATCCCTCGATGGATTCAAAGTCGGCGCGGTTAGTTGGTTTGGTGATTTTCGGCGTGGTTTAGTCGCTTCGGCGCACAAAATCATTGGTGGAGGTAGGGAAATGGATCACCTACTTCTTTTCTACGTTCCCTCGTAATTTCACGTCGAACGGTGAGCATACGAGTGGGTTTTTCCTTGTTAGGGTAAAGTCATGCTTTTGAGGTGTTCGTCGGGGTGGCCAGAAAACGGTGATGATTTTTAGACCAGTTGGTGTCGTTCGAACCCCTGGAATGTCAGCATTCTTGATCCGCTGATTTCGTGTCGTTTGGTCGTCATTTGGGGCCGGTACGAGTCTGGGAACCCCGGTGACCCAAATAGGGTCGATTGGTTGGAATCGCCCGTTTCTTGGATTTAAGCTATTGCATGTGCTCCTTCCGGCTTGCGGTAGGTCATTTTTGTCCATTGGGACTGTTTCCCTTTCGATCGGGATCTAACGGGGCGTGGAATCGGGCTTTGGTGTAGGGTTCGACCGATTTTTCACCGTAACCGGTCGACCGCCGCGGGCGGGCCGATCGACTGTCCGGCGTCCGCAAGACCGTGTCGGTCCGGTCGACCGACCGCCCTGGGCCAGTCGACCGACCCTGTTAGGTCGACCGACCCCAGGGGTCAGGTCAACCAAAATTCACTGTCTTTGACCGTTTTGAGTCCCGGTCGGTCCAGTTAAGACCCAATGACCGACCTATGGCCTCGCGAGTGTCCCGAACACCCTGTGGGCTCTATGTCCGTGTTTCTGGGGTGTCGGGAGGTGCCGTGTTACCTCGATTAGCGTGACCATAGGTGTGTGTGTTTCGGGCCTTGCGTTTACGCTCGATCGAGTCACCGTGTATTGGTGTGAGTGCGGTGGGGTTCCTCCGCATGTGAGTAGCCTCCCTTGAGTTCCCGTTTGAGGGAATGGTCTCGGCGGCTCGTGGGTTGCCTCGATATTCATGCTACCGTGGTTTTAGACCTAGTCAAGAATTTAAGTCGGTTGGCCTTGGCGGCCCAACCTTCGTCCGCCTCTTCATTGTGGCGCCCCTTTCTTAGGCCGCTACAAGTCGTTTGACTTTGGTCAATGTTTTAGGGCGGTTAGTATGGCGGTTGTCTCTAGGACAACCTAGTCCGTGTGGCGGGTCTATATTAGACCGCTTTGGTGGTTTGACCGAATAGGTCGGTTCAGGGTTGACTGGGTTTAGCGGCCCAATTCTTGACCGCTACAGTCACCTAGCGACACATTCTATGACCGCTAACGTATGTTCCACCGCTTAATTCCTGCGTGTTGTTTCCCGATGTGTTGGTTTCTAAGTGCCTCGGCTTGATCTCATGGGTTGCCCATTGTCCCGTGGACGCCTCTTGATGTCCTATGAGGGCTATAACCATGTTATCAGATAGCCAGGCGTACCCTGTTATTGGTTAGGTTTCTATATCGCTTCAGAGTCATTAGGTTCTGGTCAACCTGGTGAGACCCAATGGTTGACAAGCAACCTTGTGTGTGTCTCGACTATTCTGGATAGCTCGAGACAGTGATTCTGGATGCCTTGAGGTACTGTCTTACCTCAGTTTGCATGTCCAGGTGCTTTGAGGGTCTTGATGCTCCCTCCGGTCTCCGTGAGTCGTTTTATATGGTTATGTGGGTCTGATGATCCATTGTCATTTCCTATGACTTAGGATTAGACTGATTGGCGGTTCGTCATCACCGTCATGCGACGATCTTGGCTCCGAGTCATGAGACTCAAGGATCGTTGCGTTGGTAGGTCTAGTTGTCCTGTCCTGAGTCTGTTGGCAGTTGGTGTACTGCCTTTGTGCTTCATAGTACGGGTAACAGTGTGTGCTTAGCCTATCTGTACTCCAACACTCGTGTTTCAGAGTCTCTGTGTCTAGTGAGCCTCCACTAGTCATAGCCTAACAACCTCGAGTGTCGGCGCACCCGGGAGTGGTGGTGAGGGCAGTTCCTGAGTTACGATTTTAAGCTAGTTTTCGTGGGCCCCTGCTTTACGGTAGCGTCCTACTGGGGGGGAAAACTAGCTAGAGGACTGGCTCTAGGCAAGAGTCGGTGTGTGCTCACGTGGTCAAGGGCGTTTGGACTGGCGCTGATGGGCGTGACCCTGACTAGTCACTCGTTACTGTAGTTCCTATTCTGGTTCAGTGAGTATCTCAGTCTCCGTCGTTCTCGGCGTCCGTAGCGAGATACCTGTGGCGCAGTATAAGACGTCAGTGGACGCATCTGGCTGTTCTTCTTGTGAGGAGGTACTTCCGTCACGTAACACATGACTCTCGTGTTTCTTGCGCGTCGTGACCTTCCCGGGTTAGTCTCCTCTTGGCCTTACCCGAGGTCACTGTTGTGTAACATGTACGACGCTCTAGTTGTGCATGCGGTTGTGTTTAGGAGAGCGTGCACGGCAATTGAGTTGTGTAGGCTTTAGTGTTCCGTGTCTGTCTAGGTCTTTTGTAGGCTTTTCGCCTATCTTCGTAGGCCTTCGCCTAGGGCCTTGTGCTGTGTCAGCAGATCGGTAACTCCTGACTTTGTGAGATCAGGGATCACCTTTTTGTTACTGTTTGGAGTAGCTTAGGGAGCCGAGGTTAGTTTGGCAGCCGTGTTTTGCTCGGTACGGCTTTTCCCTTTAATTTTAGCTGTTTCTACTCCTTCCGTTCCCGGTTTTCCTTTTACAGCTTTCTAGTAGTAGTTTCCTGCTTTTCCTGCTTTACTACTACTGCTGCTATTTTAGTGGTTCCGTGTTACTTCGTTATTTTTCAGTGGGGATCTGCGTGACCCCTACTGAGCCAGTGACACGAGGCTCACCCCTGCTTTTCAGGTGTGGTCATCTTTGCTTTCTTGGCGGTTCCTAGTGTGACGTGTTCGTAGTTGCCAGCGGTACCTGCGTCAGGCTTCCTCCGACCTCAGTGTACGTTTTTCTTTCTGTTGGACTGTACTTGCCTTTCCTTTGGACTGGACTCAGGTATAATTATTAATTTCAACTGTTAATTAAAAAGTAATTTTATTTCTACTACTTTAGCAAACCTGATTAATGAAATTTAATCGCTTACTGTTATATCTGCGACTTCAAAGTACTACACGACAATCCTTTTTTCCTTCGGAGCTTTACAGCTCTTGGGAGGCTTCACGGGTTCCAAGTGGTATCGGGTCTACTCGGTAGTTCTATCGGGTATATCCGGTATCCGGAGTCCGGGTCGTCACACACTGTCAGTCCCAAAACTGCAGAACAAACTCAGAAATTGAAAAAGAAAGAAAATTCACAGAAAAAGATCAAAAACACTCCTATTGGCACAAAGAATGCAGCACACAAGTCACATGCACCTTCACACATTCATGCAAAGAAAACTTCATGTCATTATTGTGGAAAATATGGGCATTACATGCATGAATGCTTTGTCATGAAACAAGATGATTCGTTTGCTGGTACTGTGCATGTTAGAAAACATTATGTCAGAAATCATGTCCTTCAGAAAAAGAGTGTTCACTGTTTTCACTGTGGCAAATTAGGCCACATTGCATCTCACTGTTGGCATGCCCAGGGAAAGAATTTTAATTCAAAACCTATAAATTTCCCTGCAAACCAAAATGTTCCTGGCAGAAATAAATTTATTTTCAAAAGAAAATCTCATGCATGCTTTGAGTGTGGGAAGCCAGGCCATCTGGCTAGTGAATGTTGGTCAGTTATTGAAAGAAGAAATCACTCTTCTTGTTTTAATTGAGGGAAGCATGGCCATATAGTCAAAGACTGTTGGCATTTGAGACACAATCACAACATTCATGCTAGGAAGAACAAGAATTCTGGTTTCATTCGGACTCATGATACACACTTCTTTAAAAAGCATGATTTCTATGTTCAATGTCATTACTGTGGATTGTTAGGGCATATCATAGATGAATGTCATCATTTAAAGAATGATGAAATTATTACCCTGAGGTCAAGGACATCACCTACAAGAGGTACATCTAACTCCTCTGGACCGAAGAAATATTGGGTACCATTAAACCAAAAATGAGAATCCTTGTTTTGCAGGTATGCCTTGGGATTGAGGAATAAAAAGGGGTTCAATAAACCAAGGCACCTGAGTATGGTAAAAACCCCAGTTCAGTTTTCTTCAGGCTTGATTAATTCAGCCTTCAATAAGTCTCTTTAGATGAGTGCATATCATGATTGATTTGTTAATTAGAATTTCATTCATATCCGCTTATATCCTTGCATTAATGCATGAATTTGACACTTGCTAAGTCCATTTGCATTTGTTTAAATATCTGTTGCATGCAATTATCATCTGCATTCATATGTGCTTAGATATTGTCATCTAAAATTTGCATTGCACATAGAATTGCATTTGTACTGCATTGTCTTGCATAACCTTATGGTATATTAAATGGTGATATGAATAAGGACAGATTAAGTCTGTCTGGAAGCTTTCATCATGCGAGAGGTGGTCCTTTGAACCTAAGTGCTCTGCCAAGTACCATGGTTCAAAGCTGCATATTAGAAACTATCTAGATATTCATGTGAATAAGTCATTTAACTCCCTGCATAAATTGTCATTGCATATGTTGCATTCAGAATTGTCATACATAGCATGCAAATAGGAGGAGTAAATGAAAGTCTTTCTGTGTCCATTGCATAGCTACTTTCAGCATTGACTTCATTGCACATAAAGTTCACTCAGAATTCAGTCATATGTTGCATAAAATTAGGGGGAGTTTGTCAAACAAAGTGCTGCATTTCATGTTTATCTGTTTAAATCAAGTCCCATGCATGGTCTTCATATCAAACATGATTAGCTAATGCATTTAGTTAAAGGAAGTTAATGCATTTGCATTCATATAGTCAACTGCATATCATCCTTATTGAAAATTCCAAAAAGATTATTTGAGTGCATTCATTCAGGGGGAGCATAAGAAAAACTCTTGAACTGCTGACTATCCTTGTTTATATTGATTGTCTTTGCTCCTCCAGCAATTTATCTCAAATATTGGTATCAATCGGTCTCACTTGATTTCATCTGTTTTAAATTCACTTGAACTGATTTTCTTCTTCAGAATGAAACTTATTGATTACTGCTCCTGCATATGCTGAGGGGGAGCTACCTTGAAAGTATTATGTGCTATCCTGTATCAACTAGACAGTATATAAAAAGGATTAGCTGAAAAGATAGGTCAGACCTATCTGGAAGGTTAACCCTTGCGTGAGTAGATTCTTGGATCCAACATCCGACCTATCTGGAAGGTTAACCCTTGCGTGAGTAGATTCTTGGATCCAACATCCGCCAAGTACTGGTCTTAGTTGTGATTAGTTTACCAGCCTACACTGCAATTCATATTTCCTATATGATTGACATTTACTGTCACTACTGTTTGAAGCTGGTATGTCTGAATCTTCTCTTTACTGAACTTTGAACATTTGTTATGATCTCAGCTCACTGATTCTCAAATAATTCTCATACCCTCTGAATCATTGACTTAAGTTGCTGCACTTCTTAATTATCCTGTTAGAAGTGTCGACACCACGAGTCGACATCTTTTTGAAAGTGTTCTATTGTATGGAGTTTGTGAACATATGTCGACACAAAGAGTCGACATCTTCATTGATTGAATTCTAATCATGTTTTTGCCTTGATTGGTCAACCAAAGTCTTCACTATCTCTCTGAAACTATCTGCTCTTGCTTTAATGACTATCAAAGTCATGCCTCTGGTTGTAATTTCCTAATCAATGATAGTCACTTGCTTGGAATACTTGCTATATTCCTAAACTTGTTTGAAAACACTACATATCTGCTAAACCATGAACAACTTCGTATTAACTTAGACTAAATGGTTGCAAGATCCTATCTCATGTCTGAGCTTCAATTCTCGTGTACTTGGTGAATATTCTTGTGACTGTTTCTATTAATAAATTGACTGTTCCTTCAACATTCCTTCATCTATTTGAAATTTAGGAACATTTCAATCTGTGTACCTTGATCATAAATCTGAAAAACTAAATTCATGAGGAATCTTCTATTATACAGATTTATGAATATCTGAAAGATCAGATTGGTTTAAGTTTTATTAAAGTTGATTCAGATATTTTCAAGACATTTATAACCAACCTTAATGAATACATTTATTAAAGTTGATTCAGATATTTTCAAGACATTTATAACCAACCTTAATGAATACATTAAACTTAACCAACTGCTTCATGTTAAATCTTGACAAATCTGCTGAAATCTGAAAATGTTGAAATCATGACTTTATCTGGTTGAAATACATGAAATCTGTATTGTTTTTAAACATCTGTCTGTTTTGAAAAAGTCTAAGGGTCAAATCTTGTAAAAGCAACGACTTTGGTCACTGAGAAACACATGTCCAAAGGGCTGTGTCATGAGGTGCCTTAGTTAACTCTGCTTCAAAAATGATTGAAAAATAGGCAGAGCAATGGCTGGCACACTGAGAAACATATCTAACTTATCAAAGAAATGAGATAAGGTATGTCATGAGGAGAAATGTTAACTCTGTTTATCTAAAGCATGACTGTTAGTCACACTAAGTACTTGAGGATATTGGCGTCTAAATAACCTATATCTTTTAGTTACAAGGTGTGTACTGAACTAGATTGCTCGTAAGATTTGATAACAAAAAAAATATTTGCTTGATTAAATGAAAAATCTGAAAATGAATGCAAAGGATAAATTACTATAACCTTGGACAAAATCAAATGATTTCATGACTGTTTAACATCAATACTTATGATTGTAATTCCCAAAGAAGTCATTGAAATTGATTGAGTAAGATGAAGGAAGATTAATCAAGATATCAATATGAGGATTTGGTTCATTTTTATTAAATCTTGATTTCAGATATGAGTACATAACCTTATTGTCAAACCATGTTTACATCATGTTTAAACCATGCAGCTCAATAAAGTTCATTCATAAACCCCTATAATGGGATATTCTGAAAAATTCCTAAGTTTAGATTTATGAAATTGGTATCTTATTGAAAATCCATTTGCCTTATCTATTCATTGGAAATCCAGTCAAATTTCTGTGCTCCATTCTTGCTCACTGTCATTGATCATTCATTGCTTAGTTTCAGCTCACTGTTCTTGATATAATTTGTCATGATCTGAATCTCTGATCACCTACTTCCAATTCAATCACTATCTGATTGTCCAATCTGAATGTCTGAATGTTGCTTCAATTTACTTGTCCCTGTGGTTTGCTGATCTTATTTCACTCCTTCTGCTATGTCACAGGGAAGATTATCTGTTCAAGGGGGTATTCCTGTCTGCATCCTTTTGTTCCAAAGGGGGTGAATTTATGACAACTCTTTCTTTTCATCTGACCCTTCGTTTTTGATGTTGTCAAAGGGGGAGAATTTGTTGCATGCTGACAGAGTTCTTCTATGTTTCATGCTGATGCTCATGCATATTTCATACTGGCTTGATCATCATGATGGATTTATATTGCAATGACTCATAATATTACCATCATCAAAAAGGGAGAGATTGTTGTGTCCCTGTGGTTTTGAAGATGACAAATATTATGTCTCATTATATATATATAATCTTGATGATATAAACTTGATGCATTTATTGTTGATCTCATCATCTATATAGCAGTATGAAATCTGTCAGTACAGGTTCAAAAAGTCATGTAAAGAAAGTCAACACTACTGCTCAAAGGTGACAACTGGTCAAAGTCAACGCTACTGTTCAAAGGTGTCAACAGGTCAACGCCAGGTAGCATTTGCATTGAAGCATATAGGTCAGTCCACATTCCTTCTCCTTAGCATTTAAGGTCAATGCACATTTCTGTTTGATAGCCAAGGGCAGTAACTAAGGTCGATGCTAGTCATACTAAGGTTGATGCTAGTTCGCCAAGTGAAGAAATAAGGTCGACGCTAGTTTTGCTTTCGAGCAACTAAGGTCGATGCTAGTCTAACAAAGGTCAACACTAGTTTTGGTTTCAAAGAATCTAAGGTCGATGCACATCTGGCTTAGGCACGACTAAGGTCGATGCACATCTGCTTTAGGCTGACTAAGGTCGATGCATGTTTTGGAACTCTTGTTTTGCATGTAACACATATAAGTCTGTGCATGTTCTACTTAAAGCCTTACAAAGTCTGTGCATGTTCTGCTTAAAGCCATAGAAGGTCTGTGCATGTTTTTCTGCAACGCGTATGAAGTCTGTGCATGTTCTGCTTAAAGCCTTACAAAGTCTGTGCATGTTTTCATACGACATTATAAAGTTTGTGCATGTTTTGCAAATAACTTTATATGGTCTATGCATGTTTTGTATATGGTCTGTGCATATTCTTTAGACTGCTTGAAGTCAAGTCTGTGCACATTTACACTTTGCAAGGTAAGGTCTGTGCACATTGTGCAATTGCCTTAGCCATGTCTGTGCATGTTTTCATTTCGATAAGTAAAGTCGGTGCACATTTGGTAGACTGACTGAAGTCAAGTCTGTGCACATTTGCACATTGCACAAACCAAGTCTGTGCACATTTGGCTTTCGTGAGGTAAGGTCTGTGCACATTTTGCATTTGGCAAAATCAGGTCTGTGCACATGTTGCAGTTGCCTTAGTCAAGTTTGTGCATATTTGTATTCAACATGATAAGGTCAATGCACATTTTCCACTTGCCTTTAATCATCTTTGTGCATCTTTTACACTTGTCTTAAAATTCATATATGCACATTAGTAATCCACGTATGCCTAGAAGGTGTTTGACTAAATGTTTTATCTCCTATTGGCAGGAACTTCATCAAATATATGAAGGGAAGAACTCATTAAATCTTAGGCGAGCACGTAAGCTCAAACTGGAAGCTGGCACGTGTTCCCAGAATGGCCGGAAGCTGGCACGTGTTCCCAGAATGGCTGGAAGTTGGCACGTGTTCCCAGAATGACTAGAAGCTGGCACGTGAACCTAGGGAGGACATGTTTGGGCACGTGAGTCAAGTCTAAATCATTAGAGGAATGTTCTCTCTCCTGCCACGTGGCCCAATGATAAAACTATGGAGTCAAAACACTTATCCAAAGTGCATTTTTACGGAGCCCCTATTTTGGGTATAAATAGGAGGTGTCTTCCTCCAGAAGAAAAGGTGTGAAAAAATAGAAGAAGGGGTGTGCCGCCAAAGAGGAGCAGAGAAGAAAGAAGATAGAGAGCGTGAGCTGAGAGCAAAGAGAGAAGAGCAGAGAAGACCAGAGTCTGAGTAGAGAAGGAAAAGAAAGAGGAAGAAAGAGTTCAGAGAAGAAGGTCATGAGAAGAAGGACAAGTGTGCAGCCAGTGCCAATATTAAAGATCTGCTATCTGTTGGGTTCTGGATCAGATCCATACCAAATTACTCCTGCGAGAGTTACATTCGTTTCAGTTTTTCTATTAAGTTCTATTTTTCTTTTTCAGTTTTCCTCATTTCCACTTTGTTCTTCCGATTCTCTGGTTTGAGGTCAGGTTCCTCTTGAGGATTCAGGAGAAGGGAGATTTATCTCCGGTTGCCCTCTGTGGATTCAGAGGAAGGGAGACTAGTGTCTCTGGGTGTGAGTGACTGGGTGTCACTCACGGTTTCCCCTCTGGTTTAGAGGAAGGGAGACTGGTGTCTTCGGTTGCTAGTGATGGAGTGTCACTAGTGGTTCCCCTCCGGTTTGGAGCAAGAAAGGAGAGTGTTCTTCTGGGTCAAGCTGTTAAGCAGCATTTGTAGTAGACTGAGTCTGCGTCTACTTTTGTAGGGAAGCCTCACTCCGGTTTGGAGTGAGGGGTGGATGTAAGCGGACTGGTGTCTGGCCGAACCACCTAAAAATCCAGTGTGTAGTGGTTTGCTAGTGGTGTGCATTTCCATATCTTCTCTATGTCCTTCACAGGGTCTTTTACTTGCTTGTTTGGGGGCAACATGTTTGATATTATGTTTGCTTGATCCATCTATTCTGTGAAGCGTTTGTTTGTTTGTGTGAATGTTTATCATCATCATTCACCACTGGTTCATCGTTTGTGTTTATTAACTCTCTGTTGCTATACACTAACTGTTCGAAGCTTGTTCAATGTGAGCCATAAGTCTCATATGGGCTTCCTTGTTCAGCTTGTGTAGGACAAGATTTGGTTAAAGCTTTAATTTTGCAGTTTTTAAAATGGGATTCATTCACCCCCCCTCTGAATCCGTGCCTAGTACCCTAACATGTCGGACGTCTTTTGTTGATGACAAAAAGGGGGAGAATGGGTTTGTGTGCTTTAATGGGGGAGAATAGGTTTGATTGCTTATGCTTAATGCCTTATGATGATTGCAAACTGTTCACATCTGTTCACATTGAAAACTCACACTGCTCACAATGTTTCTCATTGAATGAAATGCTTCTAGTCTTTCTTTTGAAACTCTCGCACAAATCGTTTTATCGTCATCAAAAAGGGGGAGATTGTTACATCCCCTAGTTAATTTTGGTGCTTGGTTTTAATGATAACAAACCAAGTGTGCTTGTGTGTATGTGCTTCATTGAGCAACATGTTCAACAAACCAAGTGTGCTTGTGTATGTTTAACAAACCAAGCATGCTTGTGTGTATTATTGAGCAACATGTGTACAACTTGTTAAATGAGTTGAAGGATGGCTTCAATGCAAGTTTATGTGAAGATAACATGTTAGCTTGTTGAGTATTTCTGAATGAGAGTTCTTATTGAGCAAGGTTGTTTAAAAAACTTGTAACATTTATGCAAATTACTGAGTCATCTTGCATTGTAGGAACAAATCCATGATGGACATCATTTGGAAGCCAAAAGAATGCATGCATGAGTTTTCTTGCTGTCCATGATTCAAATAGGTGATAAATGACATTTTTGTTCATCAAGAATTAGTGGTAAGACCTTGAGTTTAATGCATTTTCTTCATGAGGTTTTAAGGCTTGTATAGTGTTCAAGTTCCTTATATAAATCTTGGTGGAGATTGGTTTATGATGTTCATACTATCCATAAATGCATAACATTTGTTTTCAATTTTTTAAGTTGTGAAAATTGGCTCTGGCTTTGCTTCAAGTCGACTTGGCATCCTGACCAAGTCGACCTGAGCAGAACAACAGAAGCCAAGTTGACTTCTAACATGGGCCAAGTCGACTTGGTCTTGTAGTTGAATGTGTTTCATGCTTTTGGTTCATGGGGCTGTTGAGGCTCTATATGTGTGTGGAAGGACATGAGGTGGGTGATGGTTTTTGGTTGCCTTGTAATGGTTTACTGCTCATTTGAATGTGTGAATGATCAATTCATATGTGCTTGATTTAACTCCCTTCTGGGTTGATTTTATTCTAGCTTAAACTTCATGTTAAACTGTGCAATGGAAGTTAAAATAGCTAGAAATGGTTATATTGCATATCAATCTTTTTCTATCTCATGGGGTTGTGGGGATTATGAAAAAGGGTCATTTTAACATGACGTTTCATGGGTCTTTTGTATAGTTTTGAATGCATTCCATGCATACTCCTCTTGAGATATCAAAAGCCATGATGTTGAGTATTGGTTGAGATTCTCATATAAAACTTGATAAGCTAACTATGTACTCACTTCATATGTTCATGTATGTTCATGCATGTTCTTCATTGAACTCTTGAGAAAGTGTTTTAAGCCATTCATATGAATCTTACTGAAATTGATCCTTACTGTGGAAATGTGTTTTGAGAATGTTTAATAGGCCACCAAGATATCAAGAGTTTGATCAAACATTAGGTGGCATCCATGCATATGAAAAACTCATTGAACTAACTTGTTTTTTCTGTTTTGCAGATTTCAGTCGACCGACCAAGGAGCTTCGGTCGACCGATTCTCCCAGTGTTGGCCGGTCTGAAAAGTTTTAGAGTTCGGTCGACTGACCCTCAATTTCGGTCTACCGATTCCGTCGGGCTCCGGATCGGGCTTGACGAATCACATCCGAAACCCATCAAACTTGATCCATTTGTGTCCTATCTTTTACCCTTATGCCCCTGGGTTCTTGGTAGACTTATTAGGGCCATTTTGAAGGGTTCTAGAATGGTTTTATTGGTCTTTTGCAATCTCTTATATATACATACATATGACCTACGAATTTCAAGGGAGAAACCCTTATGTGTTGATATTTTCTATCATGTAGGAGAAGAAAGGGAGAAAGAAGAGAAGGAGAAGAAGCCAAGGTGGATTTCATCTGCTCCAAGACGTTTCTGGAGATCATGGAAGAAGAGAAAGAGGAGCGGCTTGAAGAGAGGAACAAGAAGATGCCAAAATCGCAATCATCCGTCTGCGCCCGAAGAAGGGCTGGATCGTTTAGAGAAGGGGGAGCTTTACTCTTGTTATATTCTCCTTGTTTCAGTCTTAAGAGTTCATTTGGGGCATATTGTATTTATTTGTGAACGTTTTACTCAT
Source organism: Amorphophallus konjac (assembly GCA_022559845.1). Lineage (NCBI taxonomy): Eukaryota > Viridiplantae > Streptophyta > Magnoliopsida > Alismatales > Araceae > Amorphophallus > Amorphophallus konjac. Next base: position 292,150,106 of record CM040122.1, on the reverse strand, counting down.
TCCTTAATGAATATTGTATGTGGGTGTTCGGAGATTTGATCTCCGAGTGGTTGTTAATGTTAGGGAAGTTGTTCCCCGTGTGTTGCCGCGTTTTAGTAGCGTGTATGGGTCCTTGGTTGGGTATTGTACCCCGTGTGTGCAGGTTTTACCTGCGTTTCAGTTTTGGGGTTCGTCCCCGTGGTCCGATTTAGTCTGGACCGTGTGTGTGTGTGTTGAAGCATCAACTCCGTGTGCGTTTGTGCTGCGTCTTAGCTGCGTGTGTGTTGGAGCTTTGTCCCCGTGTGTGTACTGTCTTGTAAGAGTCGCAAGATAGTGAGAGCCTCAATGATTTGGTGAGGGGTGGACGTAGGGCGCTCGTCGTGGTCCCGAACCACCTAAAAAATCCTTTGTGTCTTGTGGTTTACTTTGTGTGATTGTTTGTTCTTTTGTTTAATCCGCTTAGTCGATCGTGTGAGATCGGAAAGGCTGGAGAACTATTTCTTTTAGGATTCAAATCTTATTTCATCTTAGTTTAAATTTGATAGTTGCTCTAATCTTGTTAGATAGCTTTAAATTTGCCATATCGCGTGGGGGACAATTCAACCCCCCTTCTTGTCTACTCGCCTACCGGGGCCAACAGGTCGCCCTAAGCACAACTATTACACACTACACGGCGACCTTAGCTAAATCCCTTGGAAAATACCGTTATTGCTTTTGTTGCCCAGTAAATGGCTGTTAACCTAGAGGGGGGTGAATGAGTTTATAAAAATTAATTGCAATAAGATATGATTTAACCAAGGTGATAATGATCAATTAAAGCAGATCGTTTAAGTGATAGTGGAAACTTGTGTGCATCGGAAGCTAAATATATAAGAATATAACAGCAAAAATAATCACACAAGGGACGCAAGGAATTTATACTGGTTCAACGCTGATCTCTATCAGCCTTACATCCAGTACCCAGTAACTACTGAGATTTCTAATATCTCTCCCAACCGGGAATAGTACAAATGCTATTTTTGATAAAGTGTTCGGCTTACCATAGGCATCCTTTCACTAGGATCCCAACTAAATCATGGGTTAGCCAGACCCTACAATTTTTGATCAGGTGTTCAGCCACACCACAGTCACTCTCTCACAAGAGTCCCAGCTGACTTTCATATTCAGCTAGACCTGTAGGATATCGACCTCCTGTCGGTACTCTTGCCCGCAAGTAAGGACCTTCTCAACACAAGGAGAAGAATACCTCTTTAGATGAGGTTACACAGATAATACCTCTACAAAAGGCAATGTGTGTACAATAAGCACAGAAAATTCAAGACGAAGAAATCCGAGTAAGATACATCAGTGTTGAATGGAAAGCAAAGGTTTTAAGAGAAGAAGCAAGGAATTGAAAGATTGGAGTGAAGATCATGTTCAACTTCTTCTTCTTATCGAGCACACAATAGCACTAATGGTTGAGACTTGAGTTGACTTTCAGCTTCTCTCAATGCACGCAATGTGAGCTTGCTGGAAAAGATGTGATCGTGGATGCACTTGCTCGGCCATGCTCTGCTACTTGGCTGAATGGATACATGCGTATATTCTTGTCAGCTCTTCAATACTTGGGTGCTTGGCTTGCTCCTTTTATAGCTCTTCTGAATGATGGTCCGTTACATATGGCTTGGTGAACGTTAGATAGAACCTGATGTTAATCTGAAGCTCATTTAGACACACCTAGGTTAATGTTAGACACAATGGCTTCATTTTCTTTCTGAACTTTTATTCATTATAGAGCTTTGTGCAACTGCATTGTAGAGATCTACGTACTTTCTAAGCGATGGGACAGACATAAGATCTCTCTATTTGATTTAAAATATTTTTTTGAGGAGAAGACCTTCCCGTAGAGGTATGTGAAAATTTAGATGGCAAATCTTTGTCTTTGATTTTTCAAATGGTTTGTTCCGAGAAGAAGGTCTTCCTTTTAAGGTAATCCTCAGTAGCAACGTCCTTTTCGAAGGTTCTCCTTTTTATCCCAAGATTGTCAAATAGCAGAACAGTACTTGTTTATTTTATAAAATGCTAAATCAAGTAAAGCTTGATCAGAATACTCCCTTCTATTTTGGAGAGATTGAAACGTGTCCCTGAGCATTCTGCATATGTCAGTCAGCCTGTCACGCCCCCAACCGATAGCAGTGGAAGGCACGCTCGGAACGTGACAGTGATTCATTCATGAATACAGAGCAAAATAAAAGACATAACACCAGATAATTGCACCAAAAATAAATATAGACTTTTATTAATATCAAAAATCCAATGTTTACAAAACTCTTGACTATAAATAAAAGACTCAAATTACAGGACTTGACTCAAATAACCAAAAAAACAAGCTTCTCCAAAACTCGAAGACTCTTTCACTCATCCCCGTCCCCATCTATGGCCGTATCTTCAATATTACCTGAAAAAGGTTGGGGAAATATGGGTGAGCAAGAAGCTCAGTAGGAATTACTCTCTATCATCAGACAATGATATAAGTGATTAACCAATTAAATGAAACTAACACTAATGTAAGACAAATCATAATCAATAACAAAAGGATGGCAAGGATGTAAGAGGCTTAACTAAGACCAATGGAAGATAAGAGCATGAACATGATAGAAAAGGAATAGCCAGGAACAAGTACAAGAGATAGAACAAGTACTAATATCATGTCAACAAGTTGTCCCTTCCGGACCTTATATCAAATCATATCAGATCATATCAAATCATATCAAGTCACGCATATAAGAAAGATGCCCAAGATGTATGCCCAGATCAAATCTTGCATATAGTTGGTGCAACACCACACTTGACCATTCATAATATCGGTACATGTCTGGGCTTTGCATCGCCCCCAGGACCAGATCCAGGCCCTAATAGTTTATGCCTAGCATTGAGTATCAAAGTGGACCCAAAGTCCCATATCATATAATTCCAGACAAATTTACTAATGTCATCTGAGTTCTAAGAATAGCTCATGTAATTCAAGAGAACACGAGTAGAAAAATGGATGTCCTTGGAGAATAGCAAGCTTATTAGAAAGGAAAGCCATTTAGGGAAAATGACTTTAAGGAAGGTTGTGAAAGATGTCCATGATTATGTCTCAGATAGACCCAACATGGCTAAGATATTCTAAAACACACAAATTCATGAAAAACAAAATCTCAAGTGACTGGATGAAGTAGTGGTCAGGTCTGGACCGCTAACATAAGGTGGCGGTCCCTCCTGGGCCGCTATCAGAAAATCAGGCTGCGTCGACTCATTGCTCTGGTGCGTCGACTCAGAACACGAAAGAAAACCAGAAGACGATTTGGGATCGACCGCTACCAGAAGGTAGCAGTCCAGAGAGAACCGCTATCACGTGACGGGCAGACAGCCATATTCAAACGATTAAATCAAGGTCCTCAGTTGACCTGTGGTATAGCCAGACTGAAACAGAGTTTAGTCTATGCTACCATGGTCAATTGAGGTGACATAGGTCGACCTAACCAGGGTTGAGTCGACCTGGAACAAGGGCAGACGACTAGAACGAACTGGCATATAGGCCAGATCAGAAAGAATAAGGCGGTCATAGCCTGGCTGCTACCTCAAGGTAGTGGTCTAGAGAGGGCCGGTATATGTTCGAAACTGGGCAGAACAGTCGCAACTTGGACTGCCCCAAACGTAATTCCGATCGAGTCATTGGTTCAGGTGTTCAGGGTACAACCTGCCTGGCGTCCTAGTGGGAATCCCAGGCTCACGGGGTCTTGCGGAGGCCTTGAAACATGAACACCTAGTCCGACGGAAGGAGTATCCGACGGAGAGGCATTCGATGCTCAAGAATTAAGGCTCAAAACATGCGGAAACGAGTGTGATTGGTCCAGTCGACACCACCTGAGTGGCACAACCTTCAAACAAGCTTATCAACTAACATGTATTGAATCAATAAATAGCGAATAGGCATAAATAAACTAGCGAATTTAAACAATCTTTCCACATGTTATTCTACTCTTTTTCAATCATTTTATCACAAGGAGATGATGGTTATGATGGGACAAATATAATGAAGAAAAATTAACTTAGATCAATCGTTTCAGGAGCCCTAGTTATTAGTGCGTTTATACCACCTAACCCTAATAACACGCTGTGTAACATGGAACAACATAGTGACGACCCAGGAGATCCGGATACCGATAAGCCGATATCATCGGTTTACCGATACCAAGAGCTCGGGGAAGCCACCAAAGAGGCTGACGAGAACCCGTAAGGGTTAGTGAGTGTTTGCCGAGGGGATGCATAACGAATAGAAATTACGTGCGCAATATGAATTAAAGCATTCATTTGAACTTTAAACGGAAGCAATTACATATATCAGAGTGGTAAAATTTATACAAGTAGTCCAGATCCGTATATCACAAGTCCCACACTGTACAATGGTCAAAATAAATAACTACACGGGACATACCCCGGCCAAAAGAAGAAAACAAGATAGACTGACTACTAACCGACCACTGCTAGTTCTAAGACTTTTTGCCAAAAGGACGAGAGAATCCTGCAGCCTGTTGCTCCGCCTCACCTGTAAAAGGAAGGGGTGAGTCTCACAACAGAGACTCAGTAGGGTTCACAGAAATCCCTAACTCGCAACTAACTAAAGGAAAATAGTAAAGCATGCATTGGCATAAATAAATGACAATCTAATGAAGCTGTAAAACTAACTAAACAGTTTATGAACAGCTAACTAGCATGCCAATTAGAATTTAAATGCAAGTACTTGAAATCTACCAATAGATAATAACTCAATCATTTTCAAGTGACCAAAGAGAGAAGGAGTGGAGATCCACTAGAAGAAGAAACCAGATGCGTCCACTGACGGTTACACTGCATCTCAAGCATCTACGCAAGCCTGATCATAGCAAGCGAGACGCATAATAGTACCAGAAACAAGTAACTAGTCAGAGTAGCACTCGTCAGTGTCAGTCCAAGCCTCTGACCACGTGTGCACACACTAGCTCGTGCCTAGAGCTAGGCCTCTAGCTAGTATTCCCTCCGTAGGATGCTACGGCTGGACTGGGGCCCACACAACTAGCTTAAAAACCGTATCATGGGACTACCCCGCCACCTCTCCCGGGTGGGATCAACACTAAAAGTCGTCGGACTACGACTGGTGGTTCCATCACTAGGAAAGAGAATCTAGCTCTATTGGGATCTAAAAACATGCCATAATTTATGATAACGACTAAACATGGCAAATATGCAAGATTAAATGCATAGTTAATTGAATATGCTAAAACAATTATTCCATAACTAAATGTATAAATAATTGACTATGCTAACATGACAATTATGCAGTGCAGAATGCATAATTAATTGAACATGATTGAATTAAAATGTTGCAAGAAATGGCGGATGAATGAAAACTGCCCCAATTTATAAAATAACCATCACATGGCGAGGATGCGATATTAAATGCACAATTAAACAAACATGCATAAATCACAGAACAAGCGGTTAAATTAAAGCCGTTATAGCCTTAGGCGGTCGAACGACGAACCGCCACGTGTTGCTAAACGGACTAGCCGTGAGATTTCTACCGCCATTCAAATTTAAATTATTTACGTGGTCTAATCGTAAGCCGCTCGGGTCAATAAACGGTTTATGGCGGACCATTGTAAAATCTAAAATAATTGAAACATAGTCCTTACCGGAGAACCGGATCCACCGGAATCACAACCGGATCCCTTCCCGGTTGACTCAAATCGACGTGAATTATAATATTTGACATGTTCCCTACCAATCCATCATCTCAATATAACAATTTATCATCTATGAACATAGCGACGATGGGCATGCTGTAGTTAATCTATAAACTCAGCGACGATGGGCATGCTGTAGTTAATCTATGAACTCAGCGACGATGGGCATGCTGTAGTTAATCTATGAACTCAGCGACGATGGGCATGCTGTTAAAACATAAAGAAAAAGGGCATGTTGTTGTTAATCTATGAACTCAGCAACGATGGGCATGCTTGTTGTACTCCTAGTTTTGATGATGACAACAGTAAGACTTTGGATATAGACACTTAACCTCCTAATAACTATTTAATAATTCAAAGGGGTTGCAGGGTGCTCATTGCGTCAACGCCATCAAATGGAAGCGTCGACGCAGCAGTGCAAACTCAAGAAAGAAGCCCCTGGGTGAATTTGTGCGTCAACGCAACGTTCAAGTGAAGTGGACGCATCAGAGCATTGATAGCTTGGGCACAAAGTCTATACATCAGCTGGATCCATTTAGTCTGTACATTGGCATCTCTTCATCAAGTCTGTACATCGGGCACCTTCTTAACGAAGTCTATACATTACTGTTTGCATTGCACAGTCCATACACTTGAAGCTTTTCATTTGATGAAGTCTATACACTAGACTCCAGTTCCCCAAGTCTATACACTAGACTTCGGTCCTCCAAGTCTATACACTAGACTTCAGTTCCCCAAGTCTATACACTAGACTTCGGTCCTTCAAGTCTATACACTAGGCTTCAGTTCCCCAAGCCTATACACTAGACTTCATTTTCTCTAAGTCTATACATTGCTGTTTGGTTTGCAAAGTCCATACACTGGAAGCCCTTCATCTGATGAAGTCTGTACACTAGTCTTTCTGGCACGTTAACACTAAGTCTATACACTTCATGTTGTGCAGAAGGGAACAGGGTCGACGCCTGAAGCCTAGAGCATCCACGCATCAGTAGACGAAGCCTTCACGATTTCTTCTATTACGTCAACGCCACAAACAAGCAGCGTCGACGCAGCAGTTAAAGTAGCAGAGACTCTTACAAGCGATGAAGCCTTCACGAAATCTTCCACTGCGTCAACGCCATCATCAAGCAGCGTCGACGCAGCGGCTTAAGAGATGCCAGTATAGAAACGTACACGTTCGTGCGTCAACGCCACCAACTGGCAGCGTCGACGCAGCAGTCCAAGAAAGGGACGACTTATCTCTGGCTGCCTTCAATACGTCAACGCTATATGCTGATAACGTCGACGCAGCACGCCTATCTGTTGAAGACTTGATCACTGGACTGCCGATACCGTTGCGTCAATGCAGCAGGCTGATGGAGTCGACGCAGCGGTTAAAAAGATTGAAGAACTCTGATGGCTGCGTCAACTCTCTGGAGCAAGTGAGTTGACGCCATCTAACTCCAGTTGCTGAGCGTACTGGTGCTGGGCACGTGATCTGAGGATAAGGAGAATGCCCAGATGAAGACACGTGTTCTGACAGCTGCTGGATGCTGCCACGTGGTCCGAAATCTTAGGGCGGGAACTGTGGAAGCCACACGCGCCCTGCTGCTGCTCCAGGTATATAACGGAGCCTTCGTCTTCTGATGAAGGTAGATCGAAGATTGAAGAAAGAGCCTAGAGAATAGAAAGCCCTCTGATCCATAAAAAGAAGTAGTGCAGCAGTGAGAGAGAAAGAGGAAGAGAGCAGAAGAGAAAGAAAGAGAGATAGAGAGTGAGAGAGAGAGCTCGTGGATTTGTCTTCACTGGACCGTGGATCAGATCCAGGCCAGTCAGCTCCGTTGAGAGCCTCATCTGTGTTTTCATCTATTACAGCTTTCGGATTGCTGTGTTATTTTTCGTTTATTGTTTTTCCTTTATTCTTCTGATTATCCTTGGTCTTCCGATTGCCCTGTTGGGGATCGGGTACCTCCTGTTGATTCAGGAGAAGGGAGATCTAATCTCCGGGTTGCAAGTGACAGGTTGTCACTTGTGGGTTGTCCCTCCTGGTCTGGAGGAAGAGAGGTCTTCGACCTCTAGTTTCCAAGTGGCTGGGAGTCACTTGGGTGTCCCTCCGGTTGGGAGGAAGAGGGGAGTCTGTTCCCCTGGTCAAGCTGTGTGGCAGCAACTGTTTGCAGACTGAGTCTGCTTGGTTCTAGCATTTGCTAGTGAAGCCTCACTCCGGTTGGGAGTGAGGGGTGGATGTAGGTCTGTGGACCGAACCACCTAAAATCTCTTGTGCCGTGGCTTGTTTGATTGATTTGCTTCCGCTAGATGCTTGGATAGGCACGCCCATGAGTTTGTATTTGAGTTGAAATGAATTAGTTCTATTCTGTGTCTCTTTTCTAGCATCCTAGTTTTAATTTGGCCATAATCTGTAGAAGGATACATTCACCCCCCCTCTGTATCCGGGCCAAGCACCCTAACAGTTGGTATCAGAGCAGGTTTCTGCATACAAGGTCCAGCGACCTGCAGATTCGATCTTGCGGTCTTAGGTGCTAATTTGCTTTTAGTGCATCAATATTCCTGTTGCATTGAATTTATCTGCTATTTGTTTCAATGGCTTGTCCACCCGTCTTCAGTGGTTTTGATTACAACCAGTGGCACAGTGCTTTACGTGCTTATGTTAAATCTGTTGATCCAGACCTGTGGAAAGTGATTTCACATGGTCCTCATAAATTACCAAAGAAAAGGTCCAAATGGACTGACAGTCACGAATCAATGTATGAGGAGAATCAGACAGCTATAAATTTGATGAAAGCAGCCACTGACAAAGCCTTTCACTCATGTTTCTTTGATTGCAGATCTGCAAGGGATATGTTGGAGATGATGAAGAGAGCCGGGAAAGGAAATCAAACAAGCTGCATGATGGCCAACAGAAGCGATCAAGGCAGCAATCAAACTGAAGAAGATGATGATGATGAGGTAAATCTCTTCGAGAATTTCTCTCTAGAAGATTGGGAGAATGCTTATGCTGAATTATTTGAATCTCATGAACTGTTAAGAAAACAGTATAAAAAATTGAAAAGGGGTACTGGTTTAGATAGTTCAAGCTTTCCTTGTAGAAATTGTGTTGAATTGAAAAATATTCATGATGCTTGTATGTCTGACCTTCAAATACTGAAGAAACAAGTTTCATTATTGAAAACTGAAAATCAAGAACATATAAATGTGATATCTGAATTCAAAGAAGAATTGAACTCAGATAATGATAATCAGACTGTTGTTAACTATCATGACCAGTATGAAAAATTGCTGAAAAACTTTGAAAGTGTAAACTCAGATTTAAACAAGCTGAGATCCGAAAATGACTCCCTGAGAACATCTGCTAATAAAAATGATAACAAATTTGAGAAACTTGAGCAGGAGAAAAACTTGCTTGCTGAAAAACTGGAAGCCATCAAATCTGTGAATGTAGAATTACAGAAAAACATTGAAAAGAAGGAAAAAGATTTGAAGGAATTCAAGGCTGAAAGAAAACTTGAAACTAACTCAGAAGATCAGACTCTAATAAATGAGTTAATTCAGAATGACAAGCTTAAGGAAGAAAATGAAAAATTAAAAATGTTGAATTCCACTATGTCAGAGAGACTTCTAGCTTTGGAAAGAGGAAAAAGTATTTGTGTTGAAGATTCTAATAAACTGAGCAATCTGGAACAGGAAATTGACAAATATAAAACTGCTAACAAGGTGTTAACTGAATGTGTGAATTGCAGTGAACAAGAGATTGCCAGTTATGAGCTACATATTTCCTCTCTGGAAGATGAAATTAAGGATTTGACAGTCTCCTTGTCTAAATTTGTTGATGGGCAGAAAAACCTAGACAAGCTACTAGGTATAAAAATCAACTCTAGGAAGGAAGGGCTGGGCTACAATAAGATAAACAAGAAGGAACTTCAGAACAAAGTTATGACATCTTTTGTAAGTGGTTCAGACGTAGCCACCACCTCTAAAGACAAACAGCCCATTGTTCAGAAAATACTGGGAACAAAGAATAACTTTAAGAAAGACGGACTGGGCTATAGTCCAGTCATGAGGAAGGTCGATGGAGCCAACCTGAAAACTATCTTTGTTAAATCCTCTGAACATGAGAAGCCTTCTATTTCATCTCCAACTCAGTACAAGGCTAAGAAAATAGGAAAACAGGATAAAAACCAGAAAAGGACTGTAAATCAGAAAATAAATGAAAAGGGTTCATCAGTGCATGCTGATCACAGTCCTCACACACACTCACATGCATCTAAAAGGAAGATTATCTGTCATTACTGTCATAAAGTTGGACATCTGATGCATGAGTGTAAGTTGATGGAGAAGGATGATAAGAATGCTAGGAGATCTTATGATAAAAATCCATCATCTCAGAAAAGGAGTGTCACATGCTCTAATTGTGGAAATTAGGACACTCAATTGCTCATTGCTGGTTTGCTAGTGGTAAGACAACTTTTTATTCATATCATGCTAAATTCCCTGCAAACCAACATGTTTTTAATAAACACAAATCTGTTTCAATGAACCAGCATATCATCTGTTTTAATTGCAACAAAAGGGGTCACAGGGCCTCTGAATGCTGGTCAGGCTTCTTTGAAAGAAATTCTATTTCATGTTTTGAATGTGGAAAGAATGGCCACAGGGCCATTAATTGTTGGCATGCCCAAGGAGGCTATGGCAATAATGAACTCAATTTTAAAAAGAATGCCTCTTATTGCTCTCACTGTAGAAAGCATGGCCATACAGTCAAAGACTGTTGGCACATTCAGGGTGGAAATGTGAATCTCAAACATGCTAAATTCCCTGTAAGACAATTTGCAAAACTTTCATGTTATAACTGTGGGAAGCCAGGTCACAGGGCTGCAACCTGTTGGCTGGCAGGATATCAAAACCAAACTGGTTTTGGCAAACAGAATTTTTATTCTGTTATCAAGAAATCTCATGCTTATGCACATAGAATTCATGCTAACAAGAATGTGCATAAATTAGATCTGAAAACTGCTGCTCCTTGCTATCAAGCTAAAAATATGCTGAGAAAACCTGCTAGGAGTGATAATGTCATGTCAGGACCCAAGACTTCTTGGGTACCTGTTTGTGCAAAATAAACCTTGTTTGCAGGTGTGCCTTGGAATGGAATAAAAAGGGGTATTAATCCAAGGCACTCAAGAATGAAAACCCCTTCTGAACGTTTCAGGTAAACTTCCTGCTCTTCTTGTCTTTAGTTTTATTGCATTTTTTTTTCATCAGTTGCCATGTGCATTATCTTCTGAGCATACATAGGCTAATTGCAATTGCTTGATAATTGTGTTATGCATAGACTCTGAAAACAAATTACCTTTCGAATTGTCTGAAAAATCTGAACTGCTTATGAGTGTGACTTGAATCATGTGTGTTACCATAGCTCACTGAATTTCTGAATTGCATATAGGACTGTATGTTGAATAATCATGCATGACCTCAATGGTATATAAATGGTAAGGTACCAAAGGGCAGGGAGGTCTGTCTGGAGGTTCTTACTATGTGTGAGGTGGTCTTTTAGACCAAGTGCTCCGCCTAGTACCATGGGTCATCTTGCTGGTTAAGACAGTCTGAATGTGCATGAATCTTTTGGTAACATATGTTCAGTTCTCAGTGCAAATATTGCATATTTTCAGGGGGAGTTAGTTGCATATCCTTTGCATAGCTATTCAATGTCGAGTCTTTGCATGTCCCTGCATACATATAGTTCATTGTATCCTCTTATATTGAAAATGTCAAAAAGAGAGTTTGAATGCATATTGTAAGGGGGAGTCAATGCATTGCATATAGGTTGTCAAATGCATACATTTGTCAGATTTCATAGCATATCCTTTATTATTGACTTAGTTGACAAACCTTGATCATATTCTGAAAATTTTTGAGCTTCAAAATCTCTCTTAACAATTGGTATTTCTCCTATCAATTGGTATCGTTTGGTTTCAGAATTCTTTCAGTCCCTCATGAAGATTCCAATGGGCTATCTTGATCATAAATCTGAAAATTTTGAACTAGAAAACTTCTATTATACAGGTTTATGAATGACTGAAATAACTCATGTGGTTTAAGTTTAATGTTCATGGAGTTTGACTTTAAAATCTCTTAAAAATATCTGAAGCATGTTTAATAAACCTTAACCATTTGTTTCATGCTATGTCTTGTGAAAAATCTCTGAAATCTGCACTTTTGAATACATGACTTTAATTGGTTAAGTACATGAAACTATTATTGATTTGAAGTAATTGAATGCCTCTGAAATGTCTAAAGGGTTAATTCTGTCAGAGCAATGACATTGGCCACTGAGAAACACAAGTCCAAAGGACTGTGTCATGAGGTGCCTTCGTTAACTCTGATAAAATTCATTGAAACTCAGGCAGAGCAATGGCATGCACACTGAGAAATACAACTCACTCATTAGAAAATGATTTGTAGTGTGTCATGATGTGTAAGTGCTAACTCTGTTCACATAAAGCATGACAGTTGGTCACACTAAGGGCTTAGGGATATTGGCCTCTAATCAAGGTATATCCTCTAGTTACAATGTGTGCACTGAACTAGAGTGCTCGTAATATTTGGAGCAAGAAAATTGTTTTAAAAAAATGAAATATCTAAATATTGATACACAAATCAAATTGCTGCAACCCTAGACAAAATCATATGACTTCATAAATACTTGACTTCAATACTAGTGCATGTAACTCTGAAAGAAGTCAATAGATTTGATTGTGTAAGAGAAAGAGAGACTGATCAAGATAATTATGAGGGCTTGGTTCATCTTTATTAAACCATGGTTTTAGATATCAATACAGAATTTTACTGATGAACTCTACATACATCATAATTAAACCACGCTGTTAATAAAGTTCATTCATAAGCTCTTATAATGGAAGACTTTGAAAACATGTTTTGGATTTATGAGAATAATATCCCTTTGAGAATCCAATTGAATTTCCCTTCTTATTCTTCTCATAGGCTTCATTTAGTAAGGGGGAGCTTCATTATTAGATGCATCATGCTGCATAAGGAGGAGTATCTCACTCCTAACTGCATCACTGCGTAGACGCAATGTTACATTAGCGTCAACGCGTTATGCCTCACTGGCCTTTTATCTTGTGTTTTTCGGTTCACTTGCCTCACTGCGTCGACGCAATGCCCCTCTCTGCGTCCACGCATTGCTTCTTATTCATATCGTCTTTACCCGGTTCACCCACTTGAACCGGCTGAACCGTTCACTTAAAGGGTTCTCGAAGTCTCTTTAAAAGCCAAATGAGACCGCTGCTCTTCTTTATTGTTCTTTTTCAAAACCCTTTTTGTCATTCGACCTCTCGTGTCCCCCAAGAATCCTCTCAGCTCTCTCTCTCCTGCTCGATTCTTCTCCGTGTCATGGATTCTCCAGCATCCACTCAAACAGGGAAGCAAAGGGCAGAGGAACAACCAAGAAGCTCAGAACCAGCAAGAGGCACAATGGAGTCCCACTCTCTAGTAGCTCGCGAAAGGGGAAGAAGGAAGGAGACGGGTCCACGGGATCCAAGTCCGCCAACCAAAAGGTTAAAGACATCCGCAGTTAGAAAAGAGAAGCGGAAGGGCTTATCTTCAGGTTCTGCAACCGGTCAGAAGGATGCTGGTAGCTCGCGTACAGTCACCATGGAAGAACCTCTGAAGGTTCTTATTTCCCGGTACGTTGATGCTACTGATCATCACATGCTCGAAGTTTTTCCTCAGCTGTTTCCTATACTGGACCATCAGGGCTGGTGGTCGTTTGTCTCAACACACAAGACTTACTACCCCACTCTGGTCAGAGAGTTCTACCAGAACTTAAAATATGAACCTTCTGTTCCAAAACTCACATCCAGTGTTAGAGGTGTAAGGTTCGAAATAACAGATAAGCTGCTTGCCAGAGCTTGGAAGGTTCCTAAAGTAGGAGTTCAGCTGCATGATTTTGAGTATGATGCGCATGAGGCATATGAGCTCTTGACTGAGAAACCCAGTAATCTCTCCGATGTCAGGGAGACCTACCTAGGCAGTCTCAAAGCCAATCATTTCCCTTCGCTAAATAGACTGCTCCACCACATTTGCACCTCCATGATCACACCACAGAGCAGTGGAAGAGAAAGGGTGACAGAGATGCAAAGATTTCTTCTCTACTGTATGCTGAAGAGAATACAGATTTCCCTGCCGGATGTAGCTATTCAAACAATGGGGTCCTGTCTATCTCAGTCCAGAACCCTACCTTATGCCGCCCCATTAACTGCTGTTTTTCGGAAAGTTGGTGTAGACTTTGGCTCTGAGAAGAAACTTACCATCCCTCGAGGGAATGTATACACACTTTCTTATATCCAAAAGTTTATGGGTTTTGAGGTCATTGATGGTAAGGCTGTCAGAACCCTTCCTAGTCAGAAATCAGCCCCATCAGAGATCGGTCAGGCATCAAAAATAGCCGCTAAGGATGATGATCAAGCACACAGAGCAGAAATACCGATTCCACCTATGGTGAGTGCAGACATGCCAGAGGACAACTCCATTAGGGGAGAGCAATCTTTTGAGGCTTCTGAGGAACCGAGTGGCTCTGTACCTACAGTAGAACCATCTACGTCAGGAGCCATTAAAGTTTATAGAAGAACCTCTCCAAATTCTGATGCTGTTCCACCCCCAGCAACTGTTGAAGAGATGTTGGTGAACATGACTATGATGATGCAGCGTCAGGAGGCCAAGATGGACAAGTTGGTGGAGTTCACAACCCTTCATTTTAACAAGTTGACTGCTCGGATTGTGAATTTTGAAACTTCAGTTTTATGTGAGTGGCGAAATTTCTTACTCACCAAGATGGTGTCTGACCAAGCAACAAGGTCAGTCTTGAAACAGATATCATCCCTCCTTGACAAACTTGCCACTCTGGTACAAGAGATGCACAATCAACAAGGTTCAACCCTTTCCTCTTTTGCCAAAATTATTGATCTGTGCTATGATCTGAAGATAGGGCTAGAAACAATCAAAGGTCCTGTCAGTGCAATCCCTCCAGTCCTCAAAGTTGTGCTAGAGAAGATTGACAAAGTAATAGCCAACATCCACGATAAAGATTCTGTCACTGAAATTGGCAATGTTCGCAACTCTCTAAGTCATCAGCTAAGCGAACTTTCTCAAGAGATCAGAGACCTTCTAACCAGGGACCATTCTACTTCAGGACAGACATCTCGCCAGACACCTCCAGGCACTCAAGGACAATCTTCTCGTCAGCAACAACAACCATCTTCTGCCAGGCGTTACAATCGCTTCTTCCCATCTTAATCTATGTCTTCTACATGCACCCCCTTTCATGATGATGACAAAGGGGGAGAGCTTAATGAGCTGCTAAATTTTGTTAATGACTGCTGATTTTTGCTAATGAATGCTGAGTTTTGCTGATTGCTAATGAATGCTGAGTTTTGTGCTGAATTTTGCTAATGAATGCTGAGTCTCGTTAATGAATGATAGCATATATTTTCATTTTTGTGACTCATAATTTTTTGTTCAACTGACAAGTAACCATGCGATTGGTTGATGCTAACCATTATGTGATCGCAGAAGTCATTAAAACAGTTTGGGGGTTGTCATCATCAAAAAGGGGGAGATTGTTGTACTCCTGGTTTTGATGATGACAACAGTAAGACTTTGGATATAGACACTTAACCTCCTAATAACTGTTTAATAATTCAAAGGGGTTGCAGGGTGCTCATTGCGTCAACGCCATCAAATGGAAGCGTCGACGCAGCAGTGCAAACTCAAGAAAGAAGCCCCTGGGTGAATTTGTGCGTCAACGCAACGTTCAAGTGGAGTGGACGCATCAGAGCATTGATAGCTTGGGCACAAAGTCTATACATCAGCTGGATCCATTTAGTCTGTACATTGGCATATCTTCGTCAAGTATGTACATCGGGCACCTTCTTAACGAAGTCTATACATTGCTGTTTGCATTGCACAGTCCATACACTTGAAGCTTTTCATTTGATGAAGTCTATACACTAGACTCCAGTTCTCCAAGTCTATACACTAGACTTCAGTTCCCCAAGCCTATACACTAGACTTCGGTCCTCCAAGTCTATACACTAGACTTCGGTCCTCCAAGTCTATACACTAGACTTCAGTTCCCCAAGTCTATACACTAGACTTCGGTCCTCCAAGTCTATACACTAGGCTTCAGTTCCCCAAGTCTATACACTAGGCTTTAGTTCCCCAAGCCTATACACTAGACTTCATTTTCTCTAAGTCTATACATTGCTGTTTGGTTTGCAAAGTCCATACACTGGAAGCCCTTCATCTGATGAAGTCTGTACACTAGTCTTTCTGGCACGTTAACACTAAGTCTATACACTTCATGTTGTGCAGAAGGGAACAGGGTCGACGCCTGAAGCCTAGAGCGTCCACGCATCAGTAGACGAAGCCTTCACGATTTCTTCTATTGCGTCTACGCCACAAGCAAGCAGCGTCGACGCAGCAGTTAAAGTAGCAGAGACTCTTACAAGCGATGAAGCCTTCATGAAATCTTCCACTGCGTCAACGCCATCATCAAGCAGCGTCGACGCA
This sequence comes from Amorphophallus konjac, assembly GCA_022559845.1. Taxonomy (NCBI): domain Eukaryota; kingdom Viridiplantae; phylum Streptophyta; class Magnoliopsida; order Alismatales; family Araceae; genus Amorphophallus; species Amorphophallus konjac. The sequence goes on along the minus strand of CM040122.1, from coordinate 292,133,796 downwards.
GCGGCTTAAGAGATGCCAGTATAGAAACGTACACGTTCGTGCGTCAACGCCACCAACTGGCAGCGTCGACGCAGCAGTCCAAGAAAGGGACGACTTATCTCTGGCTGCCTTCAATACGTCAACGCTATATGCTGATAACGTCGACGCAGCACGCCTATCTGTTGAAGACTTGATCACTGGACTGCCGATACCGTTGCGTCAACGCAGCAGGCTGATGGAGTCGACGCAGCGGTTAAAAAGATTGAAGAACTCTGATGGCTGCGTCAACTCTCTGGAGCAAGTGAGTTGACGCCATCTAACTCCAGTTGCTGAGCGTACTGGTGCTGGGCACGTGATCTGAGGATAAGGAGAATGCCCAGATGAAGACACGTGTTCTGACAGCTGCTGGATGCTGCCACGTGGTCCGAACTCTTAGGGCGGGAACTGTGGAAGCCACACGCGCCCTGCTGCTGCTCCAGGTATATAATGGAGCCTTCGTCTTCTGATGAAGAGTGATCGAAGATTGAAGAAAGAGCCTAGAGAATAGAAAGCCCTCTGATCCATAAAAAGAAGTAGTGCAGCAGTGAGAGAGAAAGAGGAAGAGAGCAGAAGAGAAAGAAAGAGAGATAGAGAGTGAGAGAGAGAGCTCGTGGATCTGTCTTCACTGGACCGTGGATCAGATCCAGGCCAGTCAGCTCCGTTGAGAGCCTCATCTGTGTTTTCATCTATTACAGCTTTCGGATTGCTGTGTTATTTTTCGTTTATTGTTTTTCCTTTATTCTTCTGATTATCCTTGGTCTTCCGATTGCCCTGTTGGGGATCGGGTACCTCCTGTTGATTCAGGAGAAGGGAGATCTAATCTCCGGGTTGCAAGTGACAGGTTGTCACTTGTGGGTTGTCCCTCCTGGTCTGGAGGAAGAGAGGTCTTCGACCTCTAGTTTCCAAGTGGCTGGGAGTCACTTGGGTGTCCCTCCGGTTGGGAGGAAGAGGGGAGTCTGTTCCCCTGGTCAAGCTGTGTGACAGCAGCTGTTTGCAGACTGAGTCTGCTTGGTTCTAGCATTTGCTAGTGAAGCCTCACTCCGGTTGGGAGTGAGGGGTGGATGTAGGTCCGTGGACCGAACCACCTATAATGTCTTGTGCCGTGGCTTGTTTGATTGATTTGCTTCCGCTAGATGCTTGGATAGGCACGCCCATGAGTTTGTATTTGAGTTGAAATGAATTAGTTCTATTCTGTGTCTCTTTTCTAGCATCCTAGTTTTAATTTGGCCATAATCTAGAGAAGGATACATTCACCCCCCCTCTGTATCCGGGCCAAGCACCCTAACAATGCTGTTAAAACATAAAGACAATGGGAATGTTGTTGTTAATCTATGAACTCAGCAACGATGGGCATGCTATTAAAAAATAATCTAATAGGGCTAGGGCAACGATCCCCCTACCTCAAACGCGATGGAAATGCCCAATTCGACCGCATGCAAGCCAAGGGATGCCGCGGTTAGTCCTTTCCCGGCCGTCTCTCCACTGGATGAAGCCGAGGATGCCGATTCCACCGTGAGAGGGGAGGGAGAGAGCCGCCGATGCCGTCGTCTTCCACCGTGGGTTCGTCCCTACACGGGGAGGTTCGGCTCCGACGGTGGTGTCGCCGGGTTCTACTCCTTGCAGGTTCGTCGACGGAGCTCCGGTGCCTCCACCCTGGCCTTCGAGTCGTCGCGCGCCATGAAGGGAGAAAGAGGTGAGAGGGGGTCGCCGATTCGTGCGGGCGTTCAGGGGTTCCGCGGCCGCGACCTCACCCCTCCTTGCCAGGTCGCCGGAGAGGCCGCCAGTCCTCCGCCATTGCCGCCGGTGTCATCGCGCGGCAAGAGGAAGAGGAAGGTGAGATGTTGAGTTATGGTTTTGATGATTGTTGTGATTGTTAAGTTATGGTTATGATGACAACTAAACTTAATGTGTGATTAAGTGATGATAACTAAACTTGTGGTTGATTGCTCATGCTCTTGTTATTTATGTATGGTTAAGATGGCAAATGGGAACGGTTACATGGTCTTGATCCTTGGTTTACATATGTTGGTTTTACAAGAGGCAAGAGGTTTCATAACCTCTTCAACGGGAACAAGCATGGTATTAACCTTGACTATCTTGCTTGCAGGATCAAACACATGGCAGTCACCTGGTGAACCAAACATGTGAATAAGCACCCTGCTCCTCTACAATCCAAAACAGGTGGTATATGTCATTTAATGTCAAGAACCATTGGTGAGACTCTTACCTTGTCTTAGCATCGATCTCACCATGTGTATCTCATGTACCTCTCCTTCATACACCTCATTCATGCACATTAAAACATGAAACCCTTCTGGCCATCGTGCGCCCTCGCCCGCGGATCAACCTGCGCGGTCAGGTCGCGGGGGTCAAGGGGGCAGCGCCCCTTGCGGGGGTTTCCGGGGGCGGAGCCCTCGGAACAAAATTTTGATTAATGCTCAAATGGTTTGCATGAACTTCATGCATTTATCATATGGATGGTTGAGCTATAGTTCTAATCAATTATGTATGCTTTTGCAGATCAAAACACTCAGTAAAAATTCACAAGGTCAAAGACTCAGTTGACACCTTCTAAACTATCAAGGGTGATGTCACAGACATGAACGGGCTACTAAAGGACTTAAGCGACGGAGCTGAAGAGGTTAACAGACCGAATCGGGAAAACCCGGGGTCTGCCCAGCTGGCGGTCGACCGCCAGCTCAGGGGCGGTCGACCACCCCTGCCAGCAGCTCACCGCCTACAGGGATTCACAGTGGTGGTCGACCGCCAGCCCAGTAGCGGTCGATCGGAATTCCCAGAAACCAACGGCCAGCAGTTCTCTCAGTAGCGGTCGATTGCCAGCCTCTGTAGGTCGACCGCCAGCCCCGATAAGCCAAAAATATTGACTTTTGTCCATCTCGAAAGAAGCATCTCCTCTTGCTATTGTTTAATCCCAAAGCCACCAAACCCTCCAGAATTTGTGGATCTGGTCTAGGGCTTGTCCATAGACCTTCCAAGGGTTATAAAACATCATATTAGAGTCATAACCCTAATGATCCAAGAGATCCAAAAGGGAGGCTGTCCAAGGAGGAAGAAGAGGTACTGTAGCTCCATGAACAATACCTCGTGCAGCAAGCTCTTCATCTATCTCCAACCCATTCAAGGTATTTCTGAAGCCATCTACCTCCAAGAAGGTGTAGAAGCAATCAAGGTTCAAAGCTACATCCATACACCTCTTCATCAACTCAAGGTGATCCAAGGGAAGAAGAAGAAGGATGCTACAAGGAAGAAGGAGCCATTCAAGCATCATCTGAAGGTACTCTAGCTCCATTTGAAGTCAGCAGTCTCAAAGGAAGAGAACAAGCTCACAAGCATCAAGAAGATACATGGATTTGTCTAAGGAAGAAGGAAGGGTACTGTAGCCGTGAACAGTACTCCGTGCAAGAAGATCTACATAAAATACAAGGCCATTCAAGCTGAGTCTCAAGCTATTCAAGTGAAGAAGGAATCAACGCGAACATCCAGAGCACACACTCAGGGGGAGCCTAAATCAGGAGCTTTCTTTTTTTAACTAAAGGTGATACTTGCAAGGAGGGAGATGGGAGAGGGGGTTCATCTCTTCATTGCGGAAGAAGATGAAAACACTATCCCGACCACCAGGCAAGCGATTTTTATATATGAAAGCATAAAAGAGAAAGGGGTACAGAGGGGGGGAGGGGAAATGCCCATGGAGGGGCAAGAGGCGTACAAGGCTAAAGGCCCAAGAAAGCATAAAAACCAAGAGGACCGAGGCGTAGGCAAAACAAAAGGCCAAGAACCCACAAAAGTAACATAGCCCCTACAAATAGGAATCATCGACGAAGACCCCTTCAGAGACGGAGGAGCGGACACCGCGCTGGCGACCCGGAGAGCAGGCCAACCAAGAGGAGTAAAGCATCCTCAAACATGCACTGACGAACACGCGACGCGCCTTCAAACGTCCGAGCGGCGGGGTCGGCGGCCGGAGGAGGGGCCGCGCGCCCTGACCGTTGGAGGCGGAGGCGCAGCACCAGCCATGGAAGGGGACAAGCCCGTGAGGCCGGGACGAGCAGGCGCCAGAAGGGGAGAGGACTTGGACTTGCACTTGTCCACAGAGTGCCCAAGGTGGGAGCAGGCATGGCAGAACAATGGGGGGTCAGGGTAGACGATAGACTGCCAAGAACCCCCACCTCCATAGCCAACCCACACACGACCAGGAAGAGACTTGGAGACATCCAGTTGGACGCAAACCCTGGCGGCATGAGCTTGGAGCAGTGAGGTGGTGTTCCGATCGATCTTGAGCACCGGCCCAATGCTCCCAACAATGGAGCGAAGCATCAACTCGTTGAAAAAATTAGCAGGGAGGCCGGGGAGCTCCAGCCAGACGAGCACTAAAGGGGAGTCGAACCGAGGGCAAAAGTCCAGGGACCACTTGAAGAACCTGAAAGGTTTGCCGTGGACATAAAGGGAGCCCTTGAGTAGGACTTGGAGGTAGTCCTCAGCGTTCCGAAATTTGATTAGAAGATGCCGACCGTCGAGAGCACTGAGGAGGAACTCCTTTGAGAAAGTGAATCGTTGATGCAGGTGAGCGCGTATGTCCTGAAATGGTGGCCGACCACGTGGAGTTTTGGCAATGATAGCAAACAGGAGGGGCTTGCAAGATTCAGTGATTTCGTCAAGGGAGAAGAAGCATGCCGGCTCTCCTGAGTCAGTCAGAGCTGGAGAGTGGATAGCCAGGGAGAGCGCCGGAGAGGAATGAGCTTGGCGGACGATCTGAGCAAAGGAAGGGCCAGAGGCAGAGCCCGGTTGACCCACGGCAGGCCAAGGGGATGCCTTGGGAGCAATGCCAGCGGAGCCAAGCGGCGCCTTGGAGCGGTGGCACGGCGAGGGGGCCAAGCAGCCAGCAGAGCCGGGACCGAGCGAAGGTTGAACAGAGGAAGCTGCCGGAGGTGCTTGGACCGGCACCAGAGCTAGAGGGAAGGCCGGAGACGCAGTAGCAGCGGCGAGAGGCACCACCGCCGGCAGGGGAGCGCACGACGGGAGGCAGACGCTGGATGGCAGGGCAGCCGGAGGACGGCACCCGCCTACCACCGAAAACAGAGCATCGTTTTGGGCAGGCGTCCCGTCAAGCACAGTAGAGGGAGGTAGCGATGGGGTTGAGAGCGTGGAAGAAGTGGAAGCGACGTGGCGCCCATCGGTTGGGCATGGCCCGAAGTTGACCGCTTGTACGTCAACAGGAACGGGTGAAGCGACAATAGCAGATGGAAGCGTAAGGGGGTAACGGGCGATGAGCGGTGGAGATGAAGCCACGGAAGAAGCCGTGCAGGCTTGGGGAAAGACGTGGCAGCCGGGGATAGGTGAACGGCTAGCTTGGAAGCCGCAAGAGGCGCCGTCGGGGAAGGTGGAGGAGGTCGGAGGCGAGCAAATCGTGGAGGGGTCGGAGACGACGAACGGAGCACCACCGCGACGGTCGCCGGCAAGGGCGGGACCACCAGACGATGGCGCAAGGGGAACTCCAACCCCGTCCACAGAAGGCTTAACAGAACAGCCTCCCGCGAACGATCCAACAGAGGGGGACGAAAGAGAACCACCCCGGAGCGCAGGAGCTCCTCCGAGAGCTGCAGCCAGCGTCGGAGGGGACGCCGGAGGGGGAGGGGGAGGCACGTGGCCTCCCCCCCCACCAAGCATGGCCGGAGGGGAGGGTCACTGGCAGAAGCAGCCGCCGGAGAGGGCAGGGCGAGGGAGGGGGTCGCGAGAGCGGGAGGAGGAAAACGTGAGGAGAGAGAAACGCATGGAGAGAATTCCGAAATTTCAAAATCAGGAGCTTTCTAAACTGTGGTTTATTCATGTTTGTGTTTTGTGCTTTATAGTTTCCGATTTGTGTTTCTTATAAACTGCAAACTCGTGTGTGTATGGATCGTTGTTGGATCCGTGGTCATGTGTGTGTGTGTCGTACTTGATTCGTGTGTGTGTAGGTCTTCTTAGATCTGCGTGTGTGTGTGTGGATTTATCCAGATCTTAGTGTTTGTGTGTATGGAGTGCTGCACTTGTCGCAGCGTGTGTGTGTCTTGTTGATCCGCTTGTTGGATCGTGTTGGAGACTTCGTCTCCGTGTGTGTGTGTGTTTTGGGGCGCGTCCCCGTGTGTGTGGGCAGGCGTCATCCTGCGTGTGTGGTTGGAGTGTCGTCTCTGTTTGGGGATTTATCCCCGAGTGAAGCCTCACCGGGTTTGGTGAGGGGTGGACGTAGGATTGCCATCATTGCATCCGAACCACCTTAAAAACCGCTGTGCACTATGGTTTGATTTGTGTGGTTTGGTCCTTTTATTCTACCTCCATTCTAAGTGAGTGTATTTGTTAATTGTTGTTACGGATTTATCTACGTATATCTTGCATATTCTATATCTCATCATATAAAGTTTGATTAATCCAATTTGTGTTCAAATAGTTTTGAATCTCTTAACTAGCATTCTATCACATATTTTAAAAAGGCCAAAAGTTTTCTTAAAATTTGTAAACACCCAATTCACCCCCCTCTTGGGTGTCATTGATCGTGGGACTTCAATTGGTATCAGAGCCAAGGCTCTAATTTCATAGATCTAACGATCTAGAGTGATCCAGATCAATGACTACCATTATGTACACTTTGAATTCTCCACCGATGTTTGATGGTTGCAATTTTGATTTGTGGTTGGAAGGATGTGTAGTCTAGTCAACTCATATGATCCTAAGCTATGGAAGCTTATCTCATATGGTCCTTATGAGTTGCCTAAAGACAAATCTGTCTGGACCGCAGATTCCAAGCTTAAACATGATCAAAATTATTTGGTTCTAAAATTGCTTATTGTTGCAGTTGATTCTAATCATTTCCCTTTTGTCTCCCATTACAGATCCGCGAAGGATATCTTTGTTGGCTTAACCAAAGTCCGGGAAGAGCATGAAGATCAATGTCTTGTGGCAGGCACGAGTGATGAAGGGAGTGATAAGCAAGTTGAACCAAGCTCAAAGGTAAATTCTGATTCTGATAATGAAGATGAATTTAGCTATGAGGAGTTATTGATTGCATATGATGAGCTTACTGATAAATACGAGAAGGTTAAGTCTGAAAATAAAAAAATGAAAAAGAATGTTGGACAAAATAAATGTGATTCTCCATGTAAAGAATGCTCACATTTGAAGGAATTGATTGATGGTCATGTGTTTGACATTGAAATTCATAAAGATCAAATTTCTTCTTTGAGAAATGAAAATAAAGAGCTGAGAGAGAGAGTAAGTCTTATGAACAATGGTCAAAATGAGTTTCCTCATGATAAAAATCTTGAAATAGAAAATGAGAAACTGAAGGAATTGAATAGAACCATTTCTAAAAGATTGCTTGCTTTTGAAAAAGGAAAATCTATGAATATTGATCAATCTGAAAAAGTGCATGCTTTGTTGCAAGAAATTGAAAGTCATAAAACCATCAATTCTACTTTACATGAACAAGTCAATTCGTGTGAAAATAAGATGGTTTCCTATGAATTGCACGCTGCATCTCTTGAATCTAAAATCCTTGATTTGAATGCTTCACTGTCTAGATTTGTGAATGGTCAAGGAAATTTAGACAAATTATTGGGGATGAAAGTGAACTTTCAAAGAGAAGGGCTGGGGTTTAATCCTGTGAACAAGAAAAAATTTAAAAGCAAGTTATACACTTCATTTGTTCATAGCACATGTACACCCAGCACCTCTAAATCTAACTCCCAGTAACCCATTGTGCCAAGAACTCAAGCCAATCTAAGAAACAGTGTGAACGTTCAAAACGTGCATGCTAAAAACTTTCATGTGAAATCCCATGCATCCAACAAAAGAAACATGTCTTATCTTTACTATGGAAAACTTGGACACCTGATGTATGATTGTTTCACTATGAAAAATGATGACTTGAGAGCATGTAGAAACCAAGATGTTTTGAAAAATACAAAGAGAGCTTTCACCACAAAATCTTCCATGCATTGTAATCATTGTGGTAAATGGGGTCATACGACTTCACATTGCTGGTTCTTGTTGAAGAGAAAGAACTCCCACTCAACACATCATGCTCACACACATAAATCAGTAGAACCCATGAGAGGGAAGAATATGATGCCACGTGACTTCTACCATCACTTTGGCAAATCTGGGAATGTTAAGCATGATTGTTTTCTGAAGAAAAATGATGATTGAATGTTGTCAAAAGTTGGAAATCACATGCTCATGTTGCTGCTAACCCACAAGGACCCAAAAGGATTTGGGTACCTAAGAAGGCCAAATGAGAAATCTTTTTGCAGGTGTGCCTTGAAAATGTAAAGCATGAAATTTATTTTCATCAAGAAGGTAAGGCACACGAGTCAAGTGGCATAAGTCAGGTTGGAAGAAAAATCAAAAACTAAAATTTGGAAACTCAGGTGATATCCCTCTCACTCTCTTCAGTAATTGTGTCATGGTTTGATTCATATTGTGCTGAATAGTCTTGTGATAATGCACATGTCTGTACATGCACTCCATCCATAGTTGTTTGCATATCTGTGTGTATATCACTTGTCATATAGCATCTTGTTGTAAGAGAGCTTAAAGTTTCTTCAGATCATATTTTCACTACATATATTGAGTTGGCATACACTTTCATACTCTGTCATGCAAAGGTTGAACATTGTGTATTCATGCCATAATGCATTGCAATCATCCTGCCTTCGTCATCCATGATTACATAGTATATCAAATGGTGACATGTGGAAGGGCATGTTAAGTCTGCCTGGAAACTATCACTACGCGTGAGGTGATCTTCGGATCTAAGTTCTCCGCCTGGTACTATGAGTCATTTACTTAAAATGCTGCATATGGCATTGGATTGTTATTGAACATCTTGCATTCATACACACACTAAGGGGGAGCAATCACATTCGTCATATGGGCTTAACATTTAGGTTCACACATGAGTCATGCATTGCATCTAGAGCTTTCTAGGGGTGTTGGTTGTTAAAATTATTTGTCATGTCATTATTAATAAATTTGAATCGAAATTGACAAATCAAACCTTTCTGTCTTTAGATGCAGATTATACTCCCAAAATTTAAATGATGATGAGCTAAGCTTGAATCAATTGGAAGAATACCTTGCAAGGATGAAATGATGAGAACCCTCTTAAGTTGCTACAAGAAGATGGGCTACTTTGTGTAGAACAACTTCCAGGATCGACTCAAGTACAAGGTGGTGAAAGTCTTGTACGTGTTGAAGTAAGTACCCAAGGCAAATCAGGTGAAAGGCTTGGAAGAAAATGGATTCTCAAGGTAAAGGTAAGAAAGCAAAAGCTGAAATATCAACCCTTGTGAGGTTGGTGATTTTAGTGATTGAAGACTTCCAATCTTGTCTCCTGAACTAAGGTAATTCAACCTTGTCAATTCATGCAATGGCCGTCTTTGTCACTTGGTGACACTCTCAAGTGACAGGTTTTGATTCTAAAAACTTGAATTGTCATTTACTGGCATGTTATGATGAATGTGCCTAATTGATTGAATAAAATTGAAAATTTTGAAAGATGTGTATGAAGTGGTTGCATATTGAATAGTCTCAATTTGAATTGCATGATCACACTTGAATTGAATTGATCTGGTATATCAAATGGCTTCTGTGGAAGAGTGGATCATGTCTACTTGGAAGTATTCCCTATGCGTTGAGCTGGGTCTTCGAACTAAAATCTCCGTCTCGTACCAGATCTTGAAAATTATGATTGGTTGATTTGTGAATGAATCCTTGAGCTGAGCTATGTAACTTGAAAACATGTTTGTGATTAAATGATTCATACATTTGACTTTTAGATGAATTCTCATCTCAACACTTGTGAATGACCTTTAAAAATCTGATTTTGAACAATTCTAAAAATTAGGTTGTATTGCTTAATTTTAATCATTTATGCACCCTTATTCATAAAGGTCATGTCATGAAAAATATTTGATGATTCATGAATAGAATGTGGATGATTTCAATGAGAATTTTGCCACACTGGCTTGAAAATCAAAGCTCTCATCTTGCTTTTGCATCCTGTCTTCCATTCTCATACAGTTATAGGTTGCATGCATCAGAATCCAATGCATTAGGTGCATTTAGTTCACTCAAATGAAAAATTAAAAACTCACACTTTATACCCATGTTAATTTTGCATTGCATTAGAATTCATGTATTAACTGCAGTTAGCCCATTCATTTGATATCAGAAACTTTGCACTACATTACATTTTGTCTTAGCATATTGTATTTCCATTCCACTACTATATGATCAAATGTTGCATTGCATCAATACTCATGCATTAGCTGCATTCAATTGGTATTCATTTGTTTGGTATCAGCTGCATATTTACATTAAATGTTGCATACATTCCCTCTGCATGCTTGCTTGCTAATTATATGTTATCCACCCCCATCCTTGTCATTTCTATGGCCTTATGTCTTCTTGATAAATAATACTACATTTGAGTCATTATTGGAGTATTTCATGTCGTACACTCTGGGGGAGTTCTTATTTCATAAGTGTATCTATTTAGGGGGAGTTGCCCTATTATGAGTTCATGATATTTTCGGTATACATGCTGAATCAAATTCGCACACTTCATGCACAAAATGTGAAAATGAGTGTTAAAGATAAGGATATATGAATTTATTTTTAACACGCTCGAGATGTTAAACTTGCTGCATGTATGTTGAAGAGACAGTTGAGGAAAAAGTTGCCTACCTATCTTTGTTGAAAAATCTGAAATGAAAATGAAAGATAGAGCAATGCTCGGTCTCACTGAGTAAACTGGGCACATGTCACCTGAGACGTGATGTGGTTCATATCTGAAAAGTGTTGACTAGTATCTCTGTTCATAATGAGGTGAAATGGTTATGTATTCTGAGTAACTGGGGATTCTGGCATGAGCTCCATGCGTCTACTCGCGTAAAAAGGAATTATTCGAACCTGACCACTCTTGAAAAATTCTGACTATATGTGAGAATGGTTGAGTAGAAAAATGATGGTGAAAACTCTTTGTGGTAGAGCGTAGCCTCCAATACGTTGTTCTCAAATTGAAGTGCAGTCTGTAAAATATCTCATTGTGTTAATATGAAAATCTGAATATCCATATTGCAACTATCATTTTTCATATTACTCACTTACACATCTGGAAATTTGATTCATTATGGATTCAGAAAATTGATTGAATGCTTTAGCAATTGCATGAATCTCCTATATGATTGCACAATTTCCCATGTGCTACACATGTGCATTCCGGTTGTCATGACTCTCTTGCATCTTTCTTATATCCATTCCCTTCTTATATAAGTACGGGAGAGCTGTGTTGCATGTATATATACGTATTAGTTTAATAGCTCTTAATCATCCCACATGTCATCACTTGCATATGTTGCATTTCATGCATTTCAAACCAAAATATAAAAATTTGAAAATTTGGAAATCAAAGAAAATCCTTTTGATATGTCCTCCTACACTTGTTTGTTGTGAAAATCTGCCATGGGATCTAAATTTTGGATGCTTTTCTGCTGAACACCTCATCCTGTGCACATCTTCCTCCACTGGTTCATATCCTTGAGGCCAATAACCACCTTCAATTGGTATCAATACATGCTTGACTGTATTTTCTTTGAATGGTATCATATTGATTTGTGAGAATAATCACCAATTAGTTTCTTCTGATTAGCATCATATTGCTTTGCTCGTTTATGATTTGCCCTTGCTTCTTCTGATTTGATATGATGGGCTATTGCTGTTTCAAAGGGAGTTAATCTTGTTCTTCCTTATTTGGCTCCTTCCAGCTTGCTTGATACTGCTATTGTGGGAGAAAGAGTTGCATTATCCCGCCTTTTGATTATGTCAAAGGGGGAGAAAAATTGATGATTGTGTGTGACAGGGGGAGACGAATATATGTGCCATTCTGTTGTATCCACTATGTTGTATCATCATTAATAAGTTTATCATTAAGTTTGTCATCATCAATAAGTTTGTCATCATCAAAAAGGGGGAGATTATTGAGTTATGATTTTGATGATTGTTAAGTTATGGTTTTGATGACAACTAAACTTAATGTGTGATTAAGTGATGATAACTAAACTTGTGGTTGATTGCTCATGCTCTTATTATTTATGTATGGTTGAGATGGAAAATGGGAACGGTTACATGGTCTTGATCCTTGGTTTGCATATGTTAGTTTTACAAGAGGTAAGAAGTTTCATAACCTCTTCAACGGGAACAAGCATGGTATTAACCTTGACTATCTTGTTTGCAGGATCAAACACATGGCAGTCACCTGGTGAACCAAACATGTGGATAAGCACCCTGCTCCTCTACAATCCAAAACAGGTGGTATATGTCATTTAATGTCAAGAACCATTGGTGAGACTCTTACCTTGTCTTAGCATCAATTTCACCATGTGTATCTCATATACCTCTCCTTCATACACCTCATTCATGCACATTAAAACATGAAACCCTTCTAGCCATCGTGCGCCCTCGCCTGAAGATCGACCTGCGCGGTCAGGTCGCGGGGTCAAGGGGGCAGCGCCTCTTGCGGGGGTTTCCGGGGGTGGAGCCCCCGGAACAAAATTTTGATTAATGCTCAAATGGTTTGCATGAACTTCATGCATTTATCATATGGATGGTTGAGCTATAGTTCTAATCAATTATGTATGCTTTTGCAGGTCGAAACACTTAGTAAAAATCCACAAGATCAAAGACTCAGTTGACACCTTCTAAACTGTCAAGGGTGATGCCACAGACATGAACGGGCTGCTAAAGGACTTAAGCGACGGAGCTGAAGAGGTTAACGGACCGACCTGGGAAAACCCGGGGTCTGCCCAGCTGGCGGTCAACAGCCAGCTCAGGGGCGGTCGACCGCCCCTGCCAACAGCTCACCGCCTACAGGGATTCACAGTGGCGGTCGACCGCCAGCCCAGTAGCGGTCGACCGGAATTCTCAGAAACCAACGGCCAACAGTTCTCTCAGTAGCGGTCGACCGCCAGCCTCTGCAGGTCGACCGCCAGCCCCGATAAGCCAAAAATATTGACTTTTATCCATCTTGAAAGAAGCATCTCCTCTTGCTATTGTTTAATCCCAAAGCCACCAAACCCTCCAGAATTTGTGGATCTGGTCTAGGGCTTGTCCATAGACCTTCCAAGGGTTATAAAACATCTTATTAGAGTCATAACCCTAATGATCCAAGAGATCCAAAGGGGAGGCTGTCCAAGGAGGAAGAAGAGGTACTGTAGCTCCGTGAACAATACCTCGTGCAGCAAGCTCTTCATCTATCTCCAACCCATTCAAGGTATTTCTGAAGCCATCTACCTCCAAGAAGGTGTAGAAGCAATCAAGGTTCAAAGCTACAGCCATACACCTCTTCATCAACTCAAGGTGATCCAAGGGAAGAAGAAGAAGGATGCTACAAGGAAGAAGGAGCCATTCAAGCATCATCTGAAGGTACTCTAGCTCCATTTAAAGTCAGCAGTCTCAAAGGAAGAGAACAAGCTCACAAGCATCAAGAAGATACATGGATTTATCCAAGGAAGAAGGAAGGGTACTATAGCCGTGAACAGTACTCCGTGCAAGAAGATCTACATCAAATAAAAGGCCATTCAAGCTTAGTCTCAAGCTATTCAAGTGAAGAAGGAATCAACGCGAACATCCAGAGCACACACTCAGGGGGAGCCTAAATCAGGAGCTTTCTAAACTATGGTTTATTCATGTTTGTGTTTTGTGCTTTATAGTTTTAGATTTATGTTTCTTATAAACTGCAAACTCGTGTGTGTGTGGATCGTTGTTGGATCCGTGGTCGTGTGTGTGTGTGTCGTGCTTAATTCGTGTGTGCGTAGGTCTTCTTAGATCTGCGTGTGTGTGTGGATTTATCCAGATCTTAGTGTTTGTGTGTGTGGAGTGCTGCACTTGTCGCAGCGTGTGTGTGTCTTGTTAATCCGCTTATTGGATCGTGTTGGAGACTTTGTCTCCATGTGTGTGTGTGTGTTTTGGGGCGCGTCCCCGTGTGTGTGGGCAGGCGTCGTCCTGCGTGTGTGGTTGGAGCGTCATCTCTATTTGGGGATTTATCCCCGTGTGAAGCCTCACCGGGTTTGGTGAGGGGTGGACGTAGGATTGCCGTCGTTGCATCCGAACCACCTTAAAAACCGCTGTGCACTATGGTTTGATTTGTGTGGTTTGGTCCTTTTCTTCTACCTCCATTATAAGTGAGTGTATTTGTTAATTGTTGTTACGGATTTATCTATGTATATCTTGCATATTTTATATCTCATCATACAAATTTGATAAATCCAATTTGGGTTCAGATAGTTTTGAATCTCTTAACTAGCATTCTATCACATATTTTAAAAAGGCCAAAAGTTTCCTTAAAATTTGTAAACACCCAATTCACCCCCCTCTTGGGTGTCATTGATCGCGGGACTTTACGAGAGAGGGTCGCGTTCGCGGGCGTCCGCCCGCGGTTCCCTGTGAGCATGCGGGTTCGCCCGCGGGTGCCAGCGCTCGGGTAAAAAAGAAAAAAAGGGGGGGGGATGGTAAAGTGGGAGAGAGAGGGGAGATCGAAGGGGGTAAAAAAAAAGAGATTAGAATATTTTTTTTTTTGATTTTTAACCTTCTTTTGTGATCTAGACCCTCGAAGAAGCATATTTATGCATATGCCCATTGATTTCTCAAAACTCTTTAATCTAATTAGATTAAATACTAGAAAAAATCCATAAATTTCATGAAAATAGTCAAAATTCATGGAATTAATTCTATTTTAATACTGGTAAAGATCCGTTAAAGAACGTGTCTCACAAACATAGCATAACACACCGAAAAATGACCGAGTTTTTGTTGGAAAGAGGGACAAAAACAGTCTTCATAGGACTGCCATATGAATAAGACGGTCAAAGAGGAGACCGCTAGTTTAAAACCTTTTTTTTTGAAAACTCGCCGCCATAAGGCGGTCTGTCGCGAGACCGCTATCTCAGGTAGCGGTCACTGGTATGACCGCTATCCGAGACAGAGCTCGCTTCCGGTGAACCTTTGCACGCCTTGAATATAACGGCTATGGAAACCATATAATGAATAAAATTTAGGCAAAATAACACCATTGGAAAGTGCATTCGAAGACAACAAGATGATGTACTTTAATCAGGGTTTTGCCTAGTATAACTTGATATCTAATGGGTTTAAACTGAAGACAACCTCCCGGATATACCTCCGGGTAAAACAACAAATTCAATCGATATGGTGAATGAAAATTGGGCAATATACTATCAATAGAAAGAGCATGGAAAGATGAACCACATGACGTGATTTAATTAGTGTTTATCCTGAGAGAAACGTACTTTAATCGACGGGAAAGGAAGAGGGAAAACACACGCTGGAACCCTAAATCAAACCGCTCCTAAAACGCCAAAATTCACCCAAGTCCGGCCACGATCGACCACGCTGTCGGCCAATTGATCAAATGAAGGTCACCAGAGGTCGAAGCCCTCTATTTATAGAGCCTAAGGATGGTTCTAGAGGTCGAATCGAGCTATAGAGTCCAAAGGTAAAAAATCGACGAGAAAATCGGGGGTGATCTAAATCCGCCGCTGTCACTGCCAATCGACGCACCTAGGGTTAGGGTTTTGAAGGGAAAAATGATGTTCTAACATGCGCTAAGAGATTGGGTCTGATTTGAGCCCATTAGAGCGCGGATTAAGGCCTAATTAGGTGGTTTAAGTTGTTCTTATAAAATGATGATTTTTAGACTTGGATTTAAAATTGGGCCTAAAAATTTTATTTTGGGTTCGTTCCTTTAGTCAAAGTTGCTGGAAATAACATTTTACATGAGATACATATTTTTCATATTTTTATAAAAATCTCAATTTTGGGTCAAGAAAATAATATTATCTTATTCATTAAAATTTCGGTTTAAGTGAACAAATATTATTTAATTCATGAAAAAAAATTCACATATTATATTATTATTTACTTTAAATATTTCGGGATGCTACACTCTCCCCCACTTTAAGGAATTTGGTCCTCCAAATTCACACGATTCTTTCCAAAGCAACAGTGGGGCAAAATTGCTAAACTTAAACACCTTCTAATGTTCCAAAATAATAGGACCGGTTCTAATTCATGAAATTATACAAAATCACCAAGTCCAAGCATGAAATATAAAGTTAAGGCAGGTTTAGAATTACCTTTAATCGCCTGCAGCCTGCCTTGCCGCTTTCGTTCACCCGGTTGCTCATCACGCGACGCGTGCTCCTTCATCAGGGGACAACGAGCAATTCTATGCTTTGCGCTCCCACAACGGATGCATTTTCCTTGCTTCCTCCAGCAATCCTCTGATCGATGCCCACCTTTATCACAGTGCTCGCACTTCTTTTTAACAGGGACAATCTGCTGGTCATCCTTCTTAGCCTTCTTGTCCTTATGAGCTCCATTACCTCCGTTCGGTCTCTTCTTTCCATTGGTAGGCACACTACTCTCAGAACCGTTTGCTCCTTCCTTCTTGGCAAGCCTCCTAGAAATCCTCTCGATCATATCTAGCGCATCCTCTAACACTTGAGCCTTCTTCACCATCTCGGCAAACCCCTGAATCTCTAAGGGCGCTAACTGCGGAATATACTCTACCCTAAAACCATTCAAAAACCTCCTAGCCTTCATCTTCTCCATACTAACTAAGTGAGGGGCATAACGAGCTAACCTAGAAAATTGGGCTTCATACTCCGCTACAGAAAAGCTCCTCTGCTTCAGGGACGCAAACTCAGCAGCCTTCTTCTCGCGAACCTGCTCCGAAAAATACCTCTCATTGAAAGACTCCACAAACTCGTTCCACGAAACCTGATCATCCGGCAACGTCGCTTCTACCGCTTCCCACTAAGCCCGCGCATCTCTCTCTAATTGGTATGTAGCTAACAAGACCTTCTCCTAATCGGTACATTGCATAACCCTAAAATCCTCTCTATCTCCTTAACCCAATTCTCTGTCTCATCGGGATCGGTAGACCCACCAAACCTAGGGGGATTCATACCCTGGAAACTCCTATGCAAATCACCCGCACCCTGACGGACTCCACCCTGGGCTACCTACTGCAAAGCCTGAGTTAACCCTTGAACCGTGCGCTGCATCTCCCACCATTGAGCATGCTCCACAGCCATCATAACCTATAACACAATTTCATAAGGGTTAATGACTTAATATCTTTTAACTTTATTAAGATTATCATAAAATTTACCATTTAGCCCCATGGTTCTACCCTAATCTCACCAGGTGCCTATCAGGTGACTGACAATCAATATTTATCATATAGACTTAGACTTAAGACCTAGGGTTTAAGAAAATCAAGGCTCTGATACCACAAACTGTCACGTCCCGAACCGATAGCAGCGGAAGGCACACTCGGAACGTGATAGTGATTCATTCATGAATACAAAACAAAATAAAAGACATAACACCAGATAATTGCACCAAAAATAAATACAAACTTTTCTTAATATCAAAAATCCAATGTTTACAAAACTCTTGACTTTAAGGAAGGTTGTGAAAGATGTCCAAGATTATGTCTCAAATAGACCCAACAGGGCTAAGATATTCTAAAACACATAAATTCACGAAAAACAAAATCTCAAGTGACAGGATGAAGTAGCGGTCAGGTCTGGACCGCTAACATAAGGTGGCGGTCCCTCCCGGGCCGCTATCAGAAAACAGGGCTGCGTCGACTCACTGCTCTGGTGCGTCGACTCAGAACACGAAAGAAAACCAGAAGACGATTTGGGATCGACCGCTACCAGAAGGTAGCGGTCCAGAGAGAACCGCTATCACGTGACGGGCAGACAGCCATATTCAAACGATTAAATCAAGGTCCTCAGTTGACCTGTGGTATAGCCAGACTGAAACAGAGTTTAGTCTATGCTACCATGGTCAATTGAGGTGACATAGGTCGACCTAACCAGGGTTGAGTCGACCTGGAACAAGGGCGGACGACTAGAACGAACTGGCATATAGGCCAGATCAGAAAGAATAAGGCGGTCATAGCCTGGCTGCTACCTCAAGGTAGTGGTCTAGAGAGGGCCGGTATATGTTCGAAACTGGGCAGAACAGTCGCAACTTGGACTGCCCCAAACGTAATTCCGATCGAGTCATTGGTTCAGGTGTTCAGGGTACAACCTGCCTGGCGTCCTAGTGGGAATCCCAGGCTCACGGGGTCTTGCGGAGGCCTTGAAACATGAACACCTAGTCCGACGGAAGGAGTATCCGATGGAGAGGCATTCGATGCTCAAGAATTAAGGCTCAAAACATGCGGAAACGAGTGTGATTGGTCCAGTCGACACCACCTGAGTGGCACGACCTTCAAACAAGCTTATCAACTAACATGTATTGAATCAATAAATAGCGAATAGGTAGAAATAAACTAGCGAATTTAAACAATCTTTTCACATGTTATTCTACTCTTTTTCAATCATTTTATCACAAGGAGATGATGGTTATGATGGGACAAATATAATGAAGAAAAATTAACTTAGATCAACCATTTCAGGAGCCCTAGTTATTAGTCCGTTTATACCACCTAACCCTAATAATACGCTGTGTAACATGGAACAACAGAGCATAGCACGCCGAAAAATGACCAAGTTTTTGCTGGAAACAGGGACAAAAATGATCTTCATGGGACCGCCATATGAATAAGACGGTCAAAGAGGAGACCGCTAGTTTAAAACCTTTTTTTTTTGAAAACTCACCGACATAAGGCGGTCTGTCGCGAGACCGCTATCTCAGGTAGCGGTCACTGGTATGGCCGCTATCCGAGACAGAGCTCGCTTCCGGTGAACCATTGCACGCCTTGAATATAACGACTATGGAAACCATATAATGAATAAAATTTAGGCAAAATAACACCATTGGAAAGAGCATTCGAAGACAACAAGATGATGTAGTTTAATTAGGGTTTTGCCCAATATAACCTGATATCTAATGGGTTTAAACTGAAGATAACCTCCCGGATATACCTCCAAGTAAAACAACAAATTCGATCGATGTGGTGAATGAAAATTAGGCAATATACTATCAATGGAAAGAGAATGGAAAGATGAACAGCATGACATGATTTAATTAGTGTTTAGCCTGAGAGAAACCTACCTTAATCGACGGGAAACGAAGAGGGAAAACACGCGCCGGAACCCTAAATCGAGCTGCTCCTAAAACGTCAAAATTCACCCAAGTCCGGCAATGATCGACCACGCCGCCGGCCAAACGATCAAATGAGGGTCACCGGAGGTTGAAGCTCTCTATTTATAGAGCCTAAGGATGGTTCTAGAGGTCGAATCGAGCTATAAAGTCCAAAGGGGAAAAATCGGCGAGAAAATCGGGGGTGATCTAAATCCGCCGGCACCGCCGCCAATCGATGCACCTAGGGTTAGGGTTTCGAAGGGCAAAATAATCTTCTAACATGGGCTAAGAGATTGGGTCCGATTTGAGCTCATTAGAGTCCGAATTAAGGCCTAATTAGATGGTTTAAGCTCTTATAAAATGATGGTTTTTAGACTTTGATTCGAAATTGGGCCTAAACCAATTTTATTTTGGGTTCGTTCCTTTAGTCAAAGTTGCTGGAAATAATATTTTACACTAGATACATATTTTCCCATATTTTTATAAAAATATCAATTTTGGGTCAAGAAAATAATATTATCTTATTCATTAAAATTACGGTTTAAGTGAACAAATATTATTTAATTCACAAAAAAATTCACATATTATCTTATTATTTACTTTAAATATTCCGAGATGCTACACAGCCTAAAACACAATAAATAACTTTGGCCTTTCCAGGCTGTTAGTCAAATGGATATCAAACAAGTATAGTATA
Organism: Amorphophallus konjac; assembly: GCA_022559845.1. NCBI lineage: Eukaryota > Viridiplantae > Streptophyta > Magnoliopsida > Alismatales > Araceae > Amorphophallus > Amorphophallus konjac. The sequence goes on along the minus strand of CM040122.1, from coordinate 292,113,905 downwards.
ATATTTCAAATGTTCTACTGTGATAGATAAGCTTGAATTTGAATTTCATAAGGACGGTTGATCAACCTTTCTTTAGTATAAAATTTTTGTTTAACTCTTTGACTGAATTATTTTTATGAAACATTAAATTATAGCTATCTGAGAAAATGTAGAGTAATGTGAGATAGATAGTAGATATACGTTAAGCATAGACTTGCTCAGAAATGCAGCTATCTTAAAAATGAAAGAATAAGATGGATAGCTTGATTTCAAAGATAAATGCTTTAATCTTAGTATGAGAAGTATAGTTCTTTTAATCACATGACTAAGATGAGAAAATAGCTATATAAAGAATTCAGAGCTATAAGATAGATAGTTAAGAAATTGATTTTCTTGAATAATTTATTTAGCAACTACCAAAAATAATGAGAAATGTATGCAGTAGGATAGCTGAATAATTAATACGCTTTAAGAAGAATTTTATCAATTAAGTCCATTAAATTAGTTGTCTGAGAAATTAAAGTATTCATGTATAGATAGCCGAAAGAATAGTGCAACTTAGTTTATATAGGTGCTTTAAATTGGATAGGCGAAGCCTTGAGCACCTAAGAAGTTTATCTTTATAGGATAAATGAAGTGTTGCTCAGATATGGCTGTAAGCCCAGAGGGGGGTGAATGACTTTTCAAAATAAATCGCAACAAGATAAACTTGAAACTTTAGCGATAACAATAGACTAAGCAGAGATTATGTATACTACAGATGCTAGTAATGCAGAAAGTAAAATGCAAGAGCAATCACACAATGGGATGCAAAGATTTTATACTGGTTCGGCACTGATCTCTTATCAGCCCTACATCTAGTACCCAACAACAACTGGGATTTCCACTAACTCTCCCAACCGGGAATTAATACAACTGCTATTTTTGCTCAGGTGTTCAGCTCACCACGGGCATCCCTTCACTAGGATCCCAGCTAAATTTAGAGTTTAGCCAAACTCAGTCAATTTCCAAGCTTGCCAAACCTACACGATATCGACCTCCGGTGGGTACTCTTGCTCTCAAGCAAGGACTTCTCCCCTCAAGGAGAAGCACACCTCTTAAAATAAGGTTACATAGATAAAGCCTCTATAATAAACAGAGTGTGTACAATTAAACATAGAGCATTCAAGATGAAGAAAATAAAGAATGACAATGTAACAATCTTGAACAAAAACACTGAAAGCCTAAAAATAAGATCGGAGTGTCGCAAAGGGTTTCGAGGTTGCAGCAGAATGATTACGTAAGACATTCTCTTCTTGAGCTCTTTCTTGTAGAGGATTTGGTTGAGAAAGATTGTATCTCTAGAAACTCTCAACACTTTGCAATGGAAACTTGTTTGCTGGTAGTAGGAAATCCCATAGAAATGCTCGATTTGTATTGCACTCTCTATTTTTTGCTTCCTTTATGTCTTGCAATTTTATAGCTATTTCCATACTTTAGTTTCGTTAGATACCAAACAATGCACATTAGATAGAATCAAATAATCGTTAGTCATATTAAGCTATTCGTTAGACTAGAAAAATAATATGTTAGACACAGAATATAGATTGTTAGACTAAGTCTGAATATGCTCGTCTTGTAGTATCAATCTGCCAGAGAATATCTATTGGCTTTTCAAGTTTCAAGAAATATATCTAAAACATATTTCTATCTTTCTTTATACGTGATCAAGTATCTCTGTCATTCTGTAGTTGTCATGCATAGAGATACTTATTCTTCCTTTATATATATAAGCAGTCAAAGTATTGCATTTCTCTCTGTTGTTCTTATAGGCTAATACATATCAGTCTTTCTGCCATCTTGTCCCTTCTTAAAATGCGTCAAAGAAGATATGTCTTTTATTTTCTGTCAGTCGAATGTACCTGCAAGGTTTATGTGCATACATGCCTTCGATGTGGATAACATTTAATGCTTTATTCGACTGTATTAAATGCATTATGAAATTTGGAGATTTCCCTCGAAGTGATTTCAACTTGGACATAAATATTTTTATGGGATAAGCAGCTTCATTAACAGCTAGTAATTCAAAAGACATAAAGTTGCATTTTTAGAAGAGATATTTTCTCTGTTTGAGATTGTCTAAAGATGAGCCAGTACGCATGAGACAACTCATTCTGTAGCAACCCTGGTAAATTGAAGGAATGTAATTAGATTGAAAATTAAAACAAGGTTCAAGGCCCAACTCATATATATATATATATATATATATTTAAAACACTTATATATATATATATAACTAATGGGGCTTTCATCATATGATAAATGGGCCAAAAATGGAATAGCGCCCCCTATTAAGGCGCCATTTCATAAATTGAAGACCCTTCACGAAGGTGCCAATAACATGAATGATGCCTCTATCATGGGCGCTATTTACCTAAAGGGCGCCTCTGTGCTAGGCGCTATTTCCCTGCAGAGTAAAAAATGGAAACCATTACAGTGTTTTGTTCGAACTAGGGTGATGAATGCTATTCGGGAAGGTCCTTATCCGGAAGGATTAACACGTAGGGAAGTTTTACTAACAATAGGATTTCTTCTATGGAAACTTCGATCCTAATCAAACTCTAATCCACGACCGTAGCCCTCTATAAAACCCATCATTGCTGGACAGGCAAAAGCCTGTTGACGCTGTTTGCTATCGAAGAGCATTGCCTTTGCAACAGAGGCGATCTTCTCTCCACTGCTTCCTCTTCCTCCTTGCCGTTGCTACGGCTGCAGGCGCCGCTGCAAGGTCTACTTCCTCCTATGATGAGAGGCTTTTTCCCTGGTGATTTCCTGCCACTGCAGTTGCTGTAAAGGAAGCCTTCCGCTTCTTGAATCTTAACTGCTGCTGTTCCTGCTAGAAGCTATCGTCCTCTTTGGCTTTTCTCCTTCAAAGGAACCTACAGTTATCTTCTTCCTGTTACCGTTGTTGAAGTTGCTCTTTCTTCATCATATTATAGTACCAGCGGCTGTCGAGCTGCTACTGCTGTTGCCCTTATTATCTAAATTACTTCTTCCTTCTGTCGTCCAAATCACCAAACAAGGTAGGTGTTATCAAGTACAAGCCCAATCTAATAGATATAAGATCATAAAGATGCATATAGGTCTGTTAGATTGATTTCCGTAGGTTTTGGAATGTTTCTAGAAGTTTCAGTAAAACGCGCCTCCCCCTAGGGTGCTATTTGATATAGCGACCGTGCAAACAGTCGTCAGATTAGTTGGTTAATTAATAAATATATGTGTTCAAAATTTAATAACTGTGAACCATGACATTTACTCTAATGCATAAGTATACTGTTAGATTCCTGCTATTTTTCTCTGCCTGTACATGTCTCTAGTTTCTTGATTGGGCACACTCCAAAAATCATGTGTCTATGATTGTACCTGCCCGGTGCGTATCATATGACAAAGAAATAACGACCGTCTTCAGGTCGTCAATTTAATGAACGCCCCCACACACGGGCGCTAATTAGTGATAACCTGTGAACATTTAACTATTCGTGACAGAATTACATAGATAATGGAAATAATGACATGAACCATGCCTTCAAATTGAAATATGACGCCCCTGACTAAGGCGCTATTTAATGAATTGAAGTCTTGAGCTAAGTCGTCATTTACATAATAGCTGAAATTAAGAATTTTTACAGATCTTAATATATATAGACCCTAGATATAACGACTAATGAACAGTCGTTATATATTAAACTAGCGACCCTGCCCAGGGCGCTATTTCATAAATGAGACTTGATCCCAGGCACTATTTACCTGATTTCTATTTTCGTAGTTTTCTGTAAAACTTGACAATGGATTATTTATATAGGCACTATATTCCATTCCGTGAGTATAGTCCCATGTTTCATGATGTTTTATCGTTTGCCCCTTAACTCTTGGTGACATACGAGCCCTCCGTTGGACATTCCGTTCCTTCGGACTGGTAAGTGAGTCATTGGGACCTCCGTAAGACTCCTCGTAGCCTTGGATTCCCTCAAGGCCGATTGAGCAGGTTGTACCACTAAAACCTAGGATACTTTTGATTGCCGTGTCCCTCTAAAGAGACATGGTAAACCGGCCCTCATGGTATGCTACCTAGCTGTCATGAGAATGATTCTTTAACTAATGGAATGGGGAAACCATGCCATCTATCTTGGAATATGTATCTTTATGGAGATACCAATTCTTTCTACCTTATCATGTTCAAAGAACTAGCATCCATGTACATATGGACGCTTATTCTTAATGTCATGGCACCACTAGGGAGCCGATCCCACCTAGTTTTACGTGAGTATCGTGATTATATCGTTTGACCGTAGTATGTCCTTCCAGGAAATTTTTGTCCTTGTGATTCTATTCCACAAGATCTACCTTATATTCCTACAAAGGTTCATTCCATTGCAATTTTATATTGGCTATAACTAAAGAGGATGTCGAAATACATGTATCAATGCTGGCGCATATAGGGCCCGATCTGGTCTTGGGAGGAGCACCCGAAACTACTTATGCCCATGGGAGCTATTATTGATCACGGTGTGGCATTGCACCGAAGTGCATGACTTGCTTGAATGGACATTTCCACAAACTCTTGTACTTGTTCTTGACTTGAAGTGACTTGACATGTGTGGCCCGAAAGAGGTATTTACTTGCTTGCTTGATAACATGATAGCCAATTCTTGACATGACTCGCTAAACATATATGCTCGTATATCTTGATATGATTACATGAAATTTCGGATATCTTGCTAGTTCATTCCAAGTTCTCTCTTGCTATATATATTCTTTCTATTATTGTTTCCTGCTAACATGCATACCTTTACTTGCATTCCATACAACATGTAATTTACTTAAAGCAAGCTAGCACTTGAGATATAATTTCTACTGAGCGTTCGCTCACCTAGTGTTTTTCCTTATTTTTCAGGTAAGTCCGATGACGAGACACAATCGGATGGGGATGACAATGAGTGAAGAGTTCAGAGCCATTCCGACTGTCCAAGCAATTACCTAGTCTTGTCTTTTCTATCTTTATTGAGTCAACCATTGTACTTTCTTTTTTTTAAGTCCTAGTACTTTCATTAAGTGGTTGTAATAGAAGTACTTAAAGGTTTATGATTAATAAAGGACTTGGTTGTTGTTACTTTTGCGCACTCTATCTTTGTGTCGAATACACTAACGCTCTGATTGACATTATCGATATATAAACTCGTCACGCACTCCGGGTTCCTTCCGCGCTCTGGGCGTGACAGTTTTTGTGGTATCAGAGCCTAGGATATTCAATTCCTAGGAAACCCAAGTCCAAGGATAGGTTTTAAACCTTCACCCGGTGAGAATTGGGTAGAACCATGGGTTAAGGTAACTTAGGGAAATCAAACTCTTGGTCCAAACTCTTATTGATTAGTTATTTAAAATCCTTGTAGGATGATGGCTGCCGAACGTGCTCAGTGGCGTAATATGCAACGCACTATTCAAGGCATGACTCAGGCGCTACAGCAAGTGGCACAAGGAACGGTGAACCGTGGAGCTGGTGATCTCCACCGTAGTTTTAGAAATATGAACCCACCAAGGTTCATTGGCTCATCAGATCCCGATGATGCCGAGCATTGGCTCCGAGAGGTGGAAAGGATATTCCGTGTTATGCAATGCACGGACGAAGAGAAGGTATTGCTAGCTACGTTCCAATTAGAAAGAGACGCCCGTTCCTGGTGGGAGTCCATAGAAGCCACCCTAGGTGAAGAACCCATCACATGGGCTGAGTTCACCGAGTACTTCAATGACAAATACTTTTCCGACCGAGTGCAAGAGAAGAAAGCCGCAGAATTCGCCTCACTCAAACAAAGAACTCTGTCAGTGGCCGAATATGAGGCCCAATTCTCTAGGCTGTCAAGATACGCAAAACACTTAGTAAGTACCGAGAAAATGAAATGAAGAAGATTTCTCAATGGGCTTTGACCCCAATATATCACGCAACTAGCACCGATGGACATTCTGGTCTACTCGGATATAGTTCGAAGGGCTCAACTATTAGAGGATGCCACGGAGCTGTCCGACAAGATTCAGGGAAAGAACAAGAAAGAGCCTATTATAAGCCCTGGAAATTTCAAGCCCTCCTTCAATAAGAAGAGAGCCAATGATGGAGGTACTTCCTCCAAGGAGCAAAAGTTTAAGAAGACCAAACCTTTCTCCATTACTACCACACCTTCCAAGGAGGTGTGTAAACATTGTGACAAGACCGGCCATAGGGCCGAAGAATGCTGGAGAAGACTCGGAGCTTGCCTCCGTTGTGGGAGCCGTGAACATCGGATTCCCGAGTGTCCATTACTCAATGACCAAGCCGGAGACGAAAAGCGCCCGGTAAAGAAGAATGCACGTCTCCAAGCTATTAAGGAGGCAGATCAAGACGAAAGCGGACTAGTGGAAGGTACATTAAAAGTTTGTTCCAAGTCTGCACATGTCTTATTTGATACTGGTGCATCGCATTCTTTTATTTCCAAGAAGTTTGCTGACCCATTACCTATGGAACCAGAATGGATAAAATTAATTATTTCGACTCCTCTCGGAAACGAAGCCGATATTACTCATCATTACCAAAATTGCGAAGTCTTGGTAAAGGGAAGAAATCTACCTATCGACCTAATATGCCTAGAAATGAGGGACTATGATATCATATTAGGAGCCGATTGGTTATCCAAATACCAGTCAACTGTTGATTGCCGTAACAGCAAGGTTACCTTCAAGGAATTTCCAGAACTGGTCTATACTAGCCCTAAGAGTCGAAGCAAGTCACATCTTATTTCGGCTCTTCGAGCTAGCAAGCTAATAAGGAAAGGATGTGTATCTTTCCTTGCTTTCGTCACCACTAAGGAGACTAAGGAGTCTAAGATAGAAGACATCCCAGTTGTACAAAAATTTCCGGACGTGTTTCCGGAAGATTTGCCTGGATTACCCCCACAAAGAGAAGTGGCCTTCACCATCGACTTGATCCCTGGTGCTAGCCCAATTTCTAAGGCACCTTATAGGATGTCCCCGGCCAAACTCAAGGAACTAAAGGATCAACTAATGGAACTTCTAAAGAAGGGATTTATTAGACCGAGCACTTCCCTGTGGGGATCACCTGTGCTATTTGTAAAGAAGAAGGATGGATCCATGAGGTTATACATCGACTATCGACAGTTGAATCATCTTACTATCAAGAACAAGTATCCACTGCCAAGAATCGATGAGTTATTTGATCAAATATCTAGATCCAAGTATTTCTCGAAGATTGATCTCAGGTCGGGATATCATCAGCTAAGAATCAAAGATGAGGATATTCATAAGACCGCGTTCAGAAGCAGGTATGGGCACTACGAATTTGTTGTTATGCCTTTCGGACTAACAAATGACCCTGCATCCTTTATGCAGTTGATGAATAGTATATTCAGGCCTCATCTAGATCAGTTCGTGGTGGTTTTCATTAATGATACATTGATTTATTCAAAGACCAAGAAAGAGCATGAGGAGCATTTGAGGATTTCATTACAGATATTGAGGACAAATCAATTATATGCAAAGCTCAGTAAATGTGAATTCTGGCTGGAAGAAGTATCTTTCCTAGGTCATGTGATTTCAAAGGATGGACAGTCCGTAGATCCATCAAAAGTTGAAGCTGTATAGAATTGGGAAAGACCGACCAATGCTAGCGAGATCCGTAGTTTCTTGGGTCTTGCAGGCTATTACCGGCGATTCATTAAGGATTTCTCCAAGATCGCCGTACCACTCACTAAGCTAACTCTCAAGGAGATCCGTTATGAATGGAGCGAGGAATGTGAAACAAGCTTTCAAGCTCTCAAGGATTACCTAACTACTGCCCCAGTCTTAGCTTTGCCAGTTGAAGGAGAGAAATTTGAGGTATACACCGATGCGTCTGGAATTGGCCTCGGATGTGTCTTAATGCAACAAGGGAGAGTTATAGCTTACTCTTCCCGCCAATTGAAGAAGCATGAGGAGAACTACCCAGTTCATGACTTGGAGTTGGCTGCGGTAGTATTTGCATTGAAAATCTGGAGACATTACCTATACGGAGTGCAGTTCACTGTATACTCCGATCACAAGAGTCTCAAGTATCTCTTCTCTCAAAAGGAATTGAATATGAGATAGAGACGTTGGCTAGAATATCTCAAGGACTTCGACTTCACAATACAATATCATCCTGGAAAAGGTAATCCTGTAGCTGATGCCCTCAGTCGGAATCCAAGAGCAATATTAGCCAATTGTATGATTCAGGAGTGGAAGTTGCTAGAACATTTCACTAGACTTGATATAAGCATGGACAAGGAGAGCAGGTATGTTACACTATCACATATGAGCATACAGCCAGATCTACTCTCTGAAATACAAGGACTTCAAGATAACGACCCCGCATTAGTGGAAATGAAGGGAAAAATAGAAGAACAACATGATTTCAAGATAGCCTCAGATGGAAGGTTGTTGTTCAGAGATAGAACTTGCATACCAGATTGTCCAGAGCTAAAGAAGAAGATCTTAGATGAAGCTCATAGATCAAGGTACACCATTCATCAAGGATTTACCAAAATGTACCAAGATTTGAAAAGGACCTTTTGGTGGCACAACATGAAAAGAGAAGTAGTGGACTTCATGTCTCGTTGTCTCACATGCCAACAAGTCAAGGCGGAACACCAAAAGCCTGCCGGTAAGCTACATCCTCTTGATATTCTCAAGTGGAAGTGGGAGGATATCGGTATAGACTTCATTATGGGATTATCTAAATCTAAAGGAGGACATGATGGAATATGGGTCATCATCGACCGTTTGACCAAATCATCACACTTCTTGCCAATTAAGAGCCGATGGTCAGTTGATGTTCTTGCCGCTGTATACATTAAAGAGATAGTCAGATTATATGGAGTTCCTGTATCAATCGTGTCTGACCGAGACCCGCGCTTTACTTCTCAATTTTGGAAGGGTCTACAACATTCATTGGGGACGAGACTCAATTTTAGTACTGCTTTCCATCCTCAAACAGATGGTTAGACCGAAAGGACGAATCAGGTGGTAGAAGATATGCTCAGAGCTTGTATCATCAATTTTGGTGGAAGCTGGCATGATCACTTGCCTTTGGTCGAGTTTTCATACAACAATAGTTACCAGGCAAGCATACAAATGGCACCTTTCGAAGCCTTGTACGGAAGGAGTTGCCGGTCACCCTTGTGCTGGGATGAAGTTGGCGAGAAACAACTATTAGGCCCAGATATGGTAAGGGATACCACCGAAAAGATTCAGTTGATTAGAGAAAGACTTCAAGTGGCTCAGTCTAGACAGAAGACTTATGCTGACACAAGAAGAAGAGATCTCGAATTCCAAGTCGGAGATCACGTATTTCTGAAAATATCACCCGGACGTGGAATAAGAAGATTTGGTGTTAGGGGCAAGCTTACACCAAGGTTTATCGGACCTTTTGAGGTACTAGAAAGAGTTGGCGAGGTTGCATACCGCATCACTTTGCCTCCTCAATTATCCAAAGTTCATAACGTGTTCCACATATCCATGTTGAAGAAGTATGTGCATGATCCATCACATGTCATAGATCACAGAGACCTAGTGATACAAAAGGATCTCACTTATGAATAAAAACCCATGAAGATCCTTGATCGCGAGGTACGTGCATTAAGGAATAAGACGATTCCCATGGTCAAGGTTCAATGGAACAAATGCTCAGAACAAGAAGCCACGTGGGAGACTGAGGAGTCCCTGAAGAAGAGATTTCCCGACTTATTTGAAAACGGTATGTACTCCGCACCCTCCACGTCAATATACGATTGAATTTGGGGACCAAATTCTTTTAAGTGGGGGAGGGTGTAGCAACCCTGGTAAATTGAAGGAATGTAATTAGATTGAAAATTAAACCAAGGTTTAAGGCCCAACTCATATATATATATTTAAACCACTTATATATATATAACTAATGGGGCTTTCATCATATAATAAATGGGCCAAAATTGGAATAGCGCCCCCTATTAAGATGCCATTTCATAAGTTGAAGACCCTTCATGAAGGCGCCAATTACATGAATGACGCCTCTATCATGGGCGCTATTTACCTAAAGGGCGCCTCTGTCCAAGGCGCTATTTCCTTGCAGAGTCAAAAATGGAAACCGTTGCAGTGTTTTGTTCGAACTAGGGTGATGAATGTTGTTCGGGAAGGTCCTGATCCGGAAGGATTAACACGTAGGGAAGTTTTACTAACAATAGGATTTCTTCTATGGAAACTTTGATCCTAATCAAACTCTAATCCACGACCGTAGCCCTCTATAAAACCCATCATCGCTGGACAGGCAAAAGCCTGTTGACGCTGTTTGCTATCGAAGAGCATTGCCTTTGCAACAGAGGTGATCTTCTCTCCACTGCTTCCTCTTCCTCCTTGCCGTTGCTGTGGCTGCAGGCGCCGCTGCAAGGTCTACTTCCTCCTACGACTAGAGGCTTCTTCCCCGACGATTTCCTGCCACTGCAGTTGCTGTAAAGGAAGCCTGCCACTTCTTGAATCTTAACTGCTGCTGTTCCTGCTAGAAGTTGCCGTCCTCTTTGGCTTTTCTCCTTCAAAGGAAGTTACAGTTATATTCTTTCTGTTGCCGTTGTTGAAGTTGCTCTTTCTTCATCATATTATAGTACCAGCGGCTGCCGAGCTGCTACTGCTGTTGCCCATATTATCTAAATTACTTCTTCCTTCTGTCGTCCAAATCACCAAACAAGGTAGGTGTTATCAAGTACAAGCCCAATCTAATAGCTATACGATCATAAACATGCATATAGGTCTGTTAGATTGATTTTCGTAGGTTTTGGAATGTTTCTGAAAGTTTCAATAAAACGCGCCTCCCCCTAGGGTGCTATTTGATATAGCGACCGTGCAAACAGTCGTCAGATTAGTTGGTTAATTAATAAATATATGTGTTCAAAATTTAATAACTGTGAACCATGACATTTAATCTAATGCATAAGTATACTGTTAGATTCTTTGCTATTTTTCTCTGCCTGTACATGTCCCTAGTTTCTTGATTGGACACACTCCAAAAATCATGTGTCTATGATTGTACCTGCCCGGTGCGTATCATATGACAAAGAAATAACGACCGTCTTCAGGTCGTCAATTTAATGAACGCCCCCACACACGGGCGCTAATTAGTGATAACATGTGAACATTTAACTATTCGTGATAGAATTACATAGATAATGGAAATAACGACATGAACCAAGCCTTCAAATTGAAATATGACACCCCTGACTAAGGCGCTATTTAATGAATTGAAGTCTTGAGCTAAGTCGTCATTTACATAATAGCTGAAATTAAGAATTTTTACAGATCTTAATATACATATAGACCCTAGATATAACGACTGAATGAACAGTCGTTATATATTAAACTAGCGACCCTGCCCAGGGCGCTATTTCATGAAATGAGGACTTGATCCCAGGCGCAATTTACCTGATTTCTATTTTTCATTGTTTTTTGTAAACCTTGACAGTGGGTTATTTATATAGGCACTATATTCCATTCCGTGAGTATAGTCCCATGTTTCACGATGTTTTATCGATTGCCCCTTAACTCTTGGTGACATACGAGCCCTCCGTTGGACATTCCGTTCCTTCGGACTGGTAAGTGAGTCATTGGGACCTCCGTAAGACTCCTCGTAGCCTTGGATTCCCTCAAGGCCGATTGAGCAGGTTGTACCACTAAAACCTAGGATACTTTTGATTGCCGTGTCCCTCTAAAGAGACATGGTAAACCGACCCTCATGGTATGCTACCTAGCTGTCATGAGAATGATTCTTTAACTAATGGAATGGGGAAACCATGCCATCTATCTTGGAATATGTATCTTTATAGAGATACCAATTCTTTCTACCTTATCATGTTCAAAGAACTAGCATCCATGTACATATGGACGCTTATTCTTAATGTCATGGCACCACTAGGGAGCCGATCCCACCTAGTTTTACGTGAGTATTGTGATTATATCGTTTGACTGTAGTATGTCCTTCCATGAAATTTCTATCCTTGTGATTCTATTCCACAAGATCTACCTTATATTCCTACAAAGGTTCATTCCATTGAAATTCTATATTGGCTATAACTAAAGTGGATGTCGAAATACATGATTCAATGCTGGCGCATATAGGGCCCGATCTGGTCTTGGGAGGAGCACCCGAAAGTATTTATGCCCATTGGAGCTATTATTGATCACGGTGTGGCATTACACCGAAGTGCATGACTTGCTTGAATGGACATTTCCACAAACTCTTGTACTTGTTCTTGACTTGAAGTGACTTGACATGCGTGGCCCGAAAGAGGTATTTACTTGCTTGCTTGATAACATGATAGCCAATTCTTGACATGACTCGCTAAACATATATGCTCGTCTATCTTGATATGATTACATGAAATTCCGGATATCTTGCTAGTTCATTCCAAGTTCTCTCTTGCTATATATATTCTTTCTATTGTTGTTTCCTGCAAACATGCATAGCTTTACTTGCATTCCATACAACATGTAATTTACTTAAAGCAAGCTAGCACTTGAGATATAATTCCTACTAAGCGTTCGCTCACCTAGTGTTTTTTCCTATTTTTTAGGTAAGTTCGATGACGAGACACAATCGGATGGGGATGACAATGAGTGAAGAGTTTAGAGCCATTCCGACCGTCCAAGCAATTACCTAGTCTTGTCTTTTCTATCTTTATTGAGTCAACCATTGTACTTTCTTTTTTTAAAGTCCTAGTACTTTCATTAAGTGGTTGTAATAGAAGTACTTAAAGGTTTATGATTAATAAAGGACTTGGTTGTTGTTACTTTTGCGCACTCTGTCTTTGTGTCAAATACACTAATGCTCTGATTGACATTATCGATATATAAACTCGTCACGCACTCCAGATTCCTCCCGCGCTCGGGGCGTGACACATTCAATATATACTTTATTTAGAGCTATCAAACAATAGTGGAGACAATACAGATAGCTTTGCAACATGGAAGTTTATCATGAAAAGCTTGATTAAGATAAGCAAAATGCATTTGTTAGCATAGGCGGAGTTTCTGGATTTACATCGCTTAAGTTGAGTGATAGCGCCTATGTTAACAAGATAGGAAAAATGCAAGTGCCTAAAAATTTTATCTTTATTAGATAGGCGAAGCATAGAGGCTGAAATGATTTGTTTTAAGGAGATAGCCGATATTGGAGATAGGCGAAGTTCCTTTAAGATAGGCAAAGTTTCTAGGATAGGCGAAGCAGGAAGATAGGTGAAGTGAGTTTTAGTCACATGATGAATAGGGTAGGGGATTGCCTTTCGCCTAAGTTAGTGAGATAGGCGAAGTAATGCCTAAGTGACTTTACACCTATGTGAGTTAGGTCAGATAGGCAGAAGGATAGGCGAAGCATGGAGTGCCTATGTCGATAGGCGAAGTGATGCCTAAGCGCCTATATTTTATTTTTGAGATAGGCGAAGTTTTCAGTGCTTTAGCTGAGTAAGTGCACCTATGTATGAGTTTATCACCTATGTTTTCTATTTTGTGACTATCTTATGTTTAGTTAATTTCTTTCCAAGTTTTTCTATAATCGCCTAAGTTCTGCTTTTCTTATTTTTTAGCTCTTTCATTCTTTAGCCATTTCTTCTCTTTCTTGTTATCACTGAATGAATAGAATTGCATACAACAGTAATTTTGTTATCACCAAAAATGATAATAGCAATAATTGGATTTACTCCAAGTATACCTAACAATCTCCCCTTTTTTGGTGATGACAAAGCTGTTTAAAAATCTGAACTTGGAAACGTACGAATGCCACTCAAGTAAGTTTATTAGAGAGGGAAGTTCAGATCATGATAATGAGAGAGGGAAGTTCAGATACATATATTCTCCCCCTTTTTGTCATACAATAAACATGCTAAATTCAAGAATGTATCCTCTCCTGAGGTAGTGGTGAAGCTCCCCTTGAACATATGAGACGGTGAAATGTGGAAGCTCCCCCTGAACATATGAGGAAAGGAGGCATAGATATATGGTTGAGTTGAAAGGAATAAGCACAAAGTGAAGATAAGTATACATAGAGTATATAAGATTTAAGATTTGCAGATGGGCAAGACTTTTTATATTCCGTATATAAATCAAGGGCAGTTGATCATATATATATATATATATATATATATATATATATATATATATATATATATTGCATGTAATCAGATTTCTGAACATCTATCTAGTCCAAGGCACACATCCTATGGACACTAAAAAAATAGGGAAGAATTTTTTTTTCTCACTGATGAGCGATGCGTCGACGCACTGAAGTCGACACGTCGACTCCCAAAGGCAAAAAAAAAAGAAGAGAAGAAATAAAAAAGAAAAAATGAAGAAGGCCCAAGGATAAATGGGCCCAATGAAATAGAAGAAAAAGAAGAGATGAGAATGGGCAAATGGAAATGAGCCAAACCCAATACAAGAAGGAATAGAAAAGGAAAGGGGAGTGGGCAGATACTCAATAGAAGGAAGGAGGGGGCAACAAAAAAAAGAAGAGAGGAATAAAAAAAAAATAGAAGGAAAAGAATCACCCTGTGTCTATCTCCCTCCGTCCGTGTTGCCTTCCCCCCATGCGAACATTAAAGGCCGTTGACTTCCCTTTGCACACGTCTACACGATCGACAACCTCCACGCACGCATGCAACGGCCAGCCGCGGCCCGCCCATGTTGCGTAGGGAGAGGCTCCCTTTCCCTTTTCCGCCGCACCCAGCAGCAGCAACGACATCGTCGATAGCAACAGTAGCAGCAGCCGCAACAACGTGGCAGCATCAGCGACAACAGGGAATCGAACAAAAAAAAGGATGAAGAAGAAACAGAAAATAGAAACGAGAGTTCTATCCCATAAGAGGGCCCCACTTTCCCTATAAATACAACCCCATGGCTAGAAGAGAAGAAAGGAGATGCTGAAGAAACACTGTCGAAGTTCTGCTTGAGAAGCCGAAGAGAGAGAAAGAGAGTGAGAGAGAAGAGAGAGGTGAGGGCAAGGGAGCAGGTGGCTCCGGCCCTTGCTCCCTCCACCTTTCTTGTATTTTCTTTCTCTTTTTTTTGTTCTTTCTCTGATGTATTCTCATTCTTCTCCCCTGATATGAAATAAGAAGAAACACTCCCCGTTAGGAGATTTTTATGCTGCAATTCTTATAATGTTCAACCTTTGATGCTCATGCTTCTCTTCCCTTCCCCTTCGTGATGCTGTCCCCGTGCCTCTTTTAGAGTTCGATGCTCAAGATCAGCGGGGAGTTTCTTTCTCCTCTCAAAACCCCACTTTGGGATTTGACTAACTCATAGTCATGATGTCAAAGGGGTGAGGGATATGGGTTAATTTCTGAATTAGCAACATGTAATGTTTCACTTTATAGGTTTTTTTTTGGGGAAGAAGCATAATATGCCCTGCTGGAAGGGTTCTGGGTTTATCTGTTTTCATGGATATGATTCGGAATTCATGCTCAATTGAGCTCCGGTGGGTTGCTTAACTGATTTCCTTTAACCCTCCCGATTCTCTCTCGAAGTTTTTTTCGATCACTCTTGGGTCTCCGGGGACTTGCTTCCTCATAGCATGGTCCCCGGATGACCCCCTACAAGGGGTGAATATTAAAAGCCACATAGTGTGGCAATAATCTAAGTCCACGTCTCGGAAACGAGATTGTGGCAGCCCATGGGTCATCGGAGTCCCTTGTAGACTAGTCCTTAGGATTTCCGTGCCCAATTCAGGTTATAGGATGTTGCCGCTTCCGTGCGCATCCTTGGGTGCTGTCGCTTCCGTGCGCACCTTTCTTATTTTGGGGCCGTCTCGGAGTTCCTCCGTGGACACGTATCTAATTAAACCCCCCCCAAAGCTCTGGGTCTTGGGGAGGTGCTGTCGAATTTTCGTCGGAAGACTTGAACTAATTATAAGACTAATGATAAAAAATGAGATGAATGAATGACCTGAACTAAAAGGAAATCACACGAACAGATGAGCAGTGATAGCGTGAAAACGCACATCCTTAATACGTCCGCTACCAAATTTAAATATTCGGGCCACAAACTAAAGAGATAGTTCAGTGGTGAGACTGAGTCGAATCCACAGAGAAATTTAGATTTTAGAGTTGAAAATCTTGAGTTTTTAAGATTGAAATTCGTTAGAGTTGGGTTGAAAACTTCATATTGAAATTGAGAAATTAAAATTAATTAAACAAAGTGAAGGAACGATAAAAACTCAGGCTTAAAAATTAATGAGACAAGTGAAAGGAAAATGACAGAATTATCACAATCACCAAACTTTGAATCAGAAAAATAAACAGATGAACCAAAGAAATAAACAAGAAGGACAACACTATCAATTCCACTAAATTTAAAAGACAAGATTATAAGTGCATTGCAAGAAAAATTAGATCAAAGATGAAATAACTAATTAACACAATCTAATAAAAGAAATATTACAAGAGACAAATAAAGAAATTTAAAGGAACAATAAGAGTGAAAGAAATTGTAGCACGAAGGGGCCTCAGCCCCTCTCTCCCTTCATTTCCTTATCACATACACCAAAAACAACTCAAAATAACATAAGCATAAATTTCTCACAGATCTTGGAACTCAGCACTCCGACAGAACCCAAATGATACTAAACAAAATCAACTCCCTCAAAGCTCTTCCCCAAACTCTCAAAATAACTCAATCACACTCTCAAAAGAATTAAAAAACAACAATAACAGCTCCGCATACACTCCCGGCTTGTGAGGCCCACTGCCATGTTGATAGAAGGGTGCGCGAACAGCAATGTCCATTGACTCTTTCTCCATGCACAGACCGTCATTCACACGCTATGCACGCGAACGCCCATCTCTATCATAAGCCACGCACTATCGTCGGTTGCTATTCTCATTTGCTTCATGAGAAGCCCACCGCAGCCGCCTCCGATGAGGCCCACGGATCAACATTTGCGGCTCCATTTTCCTGCACATGTCATGCACATGGCCGTAGGATCAGCTGGATGCCAGTTGCCTGCTCCTCTATGCACAACCTCTTCTCTCCCAGCCATACCACCATCATTGAGCACGCCGCCGCGAACAACAGACACCATGCATGAACGGCAACGCCCATGCGTGCCAGCTTCGGATGAGCCCTGTGGTCCTGCGTGAGGCCCATGCACGCTCAAGGTGGTCACCGCGTGAAGCCCACCATGTCCAGCTTCCTCTCAAGCTCTTCCAGCGCAGGCCATCGCGGTGCCCCTATTTTTGTCATGAGTAGCGCTCATTGCTGCCATCTCTCTCTCTTCTCTACTCCATGCACAAGGGCCAATTCTGTTCTTCCTCCTCTGGCCAGTAGACTATGTGGACGCCGCTGTTCTTCTCTATAGGTCGCCGTCATGGGGTGTCTATCAATCGCCTGCACACGCACACGACCGGCACCCGCTGCTGGTCGCTCGTCGTCTTTGTTCTGCTAGCCCATGTCGCAAGCCGTCACCATGTTTCACACATGCAGACGTGTCCCTATGCCCCTCCGGGCGCAATCGTGTGAGCCTTGGACACCTGCCTGTGCTCGTCATGTACGCCATCCACACACCATGCATGCGAGCGGACGACCTATTCTTTCTTCGTCGGTCGACCACCTGTGAAGCCCTTGCCGTGCGAACGCTGCCATCGGAGGAGCCCTGCTCCTCCTTGCGCTTGCAGCACATGCCGACTGAGCCCTACGGGTCATCACCGTGATTTCCGTCACCCCAGCCAGTCCCCTGGAGCAACCCACCATCGGAGCAAACTTTCCGCGTCGGCCATCCCTACCATGGGAGAAGATGACACTGTTCATAAAATAACCTTTGGTGAAGTTTGTGGCATGTAAAAAATGATAATTTAACCCCTAGACAAAAGATATTTAATTATGCAATATCTTGCCTTCTTAAGTATGTCTCAAGTCTCCCTAATTTACGTTTCAAAATTTTCATTAATTCCAAAAAAATCTGAATTAAGTGTAAGACTGAGTTTAATCATAAAAAATTGCATAATTGACTATGTTAAAGCCCCAAAGATAATATATGTGTCATAAATAAATATATGAAAATCCGCACTTATCACACCCCCAACTTACTCATTGCTAGTCCGTTAGCAATGCAAACAATTAAAAATTAAGGACCAACAAGATGTTAAAATATCTAGGCCTCATTTCCAGATCATCTTTCATAGAGTTGACTTAGGAGTAGGATTTTCGGATCATTTAAGCATTCTAACCTGAAATGAGATATTAATGGACATAACTGAGAATACACGCAAAGTTCAATAGCACTCGTAATCGTGAAATCTAAATCCACAGCTAGACAATTGCATCCCTATGCTATTCCAGATAGGTGTCATTCAACTCTACAGTTTTCAGTTCAAAACATTACGCATGATAACTTTTACACTGCCTTATTTTATTTTTTTTCAAACACATGGTATTGCACATCCCTTCACCGTTTGACGCGAACCTCATCTTTTACCTTAGGAGAAGCAGGCCCGGTTACTAAGATCCAGGGCATTTTTCATGTTTTTTTTTCATAGTGTGATTTTCACACTTGATTTGGCAGGTAGCTTTTTCCAAAAATATCTCTTCACTAGGAAGTGCAAAGTATCAGACACCGCACTAGATGGCAAAAGGCTTACCCTGATTGCTTCATTAGTGTGGAAGTGTATTTTTTTTCACTGCTAAAGGACTTTTAGGAGATTCTAAGTCAGTTTCCTGGCAAGATATTAAAGATATTTCATCGTCCTTCTCCATAGTCTTTTCTATTATAGAGTCTCTTTTATTAGGCATGAATCATGATAACTCCGTTGATATTTTTTATTTTTTTTTCAATTTTTTCAACAATAGATTGTATGTGTAATTTTCAACATGAATTAATAATAGGTTGTATGTGTAATTTTCAACATGAATTCCCCTCCCTCCAACTTAAATGACATTGTCCTCAATGACATGAACAATATAGAGCAAAAGAACAATGTAGACATTGATAGGGTGCAATCCCAGGATACAGAGGGGGGTGAATGTATCCTGCTAGAAATATCGCCCAATTAAAATTAAACTCAGATGCTAGACGCAATCACAGAATAAAACTAATTCAATTAAACTTATGAGCAAGCACATGGAGTGCGCCTATCAAGCATCTAGCGGAAGCAAACACACAAAGCAAACCACTGCTCAATATATTTTTAGGTGGTTCGGTCCTCCAGACCTACATCCACCCCTCACTCCCAACCGGAGTGAGGCTTCACTAGCAAACGCTAGAACCAAGCAGACTCAGTCTGCGAACAAGGTGCTGCCACACAGCTTGACCAGGGGAACAACCTCCCCACTTCCTCCCAACCGGAGGGACACCCCAAGTGACTCCCAGCCACTTGGAAACCAGAGACCGAAGTCTCTCTTCCTCTAGACCAGGAGGGAACCCGCTAGTAACTCCCAGTCACCAGCAACCAGAGGTCGCAGACCTCTCTTCCTCCAACCGGAGGGACCCCTGGACTTGCAAGCCACAAGCCCAGAACCGGAGACAACTCTCCCTTCTCCTGAATCCACAGGAGGAACCCGATCCCCAGTAGGGCAGTCAGAAGAACAAGGCTAACCAAAGAAACAAAAGAAAAAATAAAGAAACATAAAAAGCACAGCAACAAAAGCTGGAAATGAAACACAAGAGATGTAGCTCTCAATGAGCATAGTCGTTCTGGATTTGATCCACGAACAGACTGAACTGATCTGCAATAGACTCTCTCCTCCTCTTCTTTTCTTCCTCTTCTTTCTGCTTCTCTTTCTTCTCTCTTTCTTCTCACTTCTCACGAGCACTATCTCTCTCTTTTCCTTCTCCTGCTCTCACTCTCACTCTCTTCTATGCTCTCTTCTTTTCTTTCTAGAACGTGGAGGCTCTCTCTCTTTTCTTCTTCTATTTCTTCTTACTTCTGCTCTCTTCACTCTTCTTCTGCTCTTCTCTTCTTTTCTTCTCTCTGTCTGGATCGTGGCTCTCTGTATGGACTTCACCTCTCGCCAATTCGATCAGTCTTCTTCTGTGGAAGAAGGCTCATAGATATAGCAGCAGCAGCAGCAGCAGCTAGGGCGCGTGTGGTTTTCACATTTCCCGCCCTAAGAATTCGGACCACGTGGTAGCATCCAGCAGGCTGTCAGTACACGTGTCCTCATCTGGGCACCTCGTCCTTCCTTGGATCATGTGCCTTCATTAGCCTCCACGAGCAGAGCACCTGTCAGATAGAGTATCGGATTATCAACTTGGTGTCGACACTTTGTAAAATGAAATGCATTGTATAGACTTGTAATGTAAAGTGCGTTCTCGCACGGGAGCATATGAAGTCTCAGGGGAGCATCTATGGCCTCTGGACAGCATCACCAGCGTCAGGGGAGCATGTGGAGCACATGCTGTCTCTGGGGAGCAATCGCTGCTCCAGGGGAGCATCCTTAAAGTTAGGGAAGCATTAGCAGTCACTGGAGGGCATAGCCAAACGGATGTACAGACTTCACTGTGAATGCATGAACAGTGAATGAGTGTATAGACTTGATCAAGAGAGACGCTGGCCAATCGGAGCATTAACAGTCACTGGAGAGCATACTCAGTCCCAGGAGAGCATCCGGGGGGACAGGCGAGCATGCGCGTCTGATGTATAGACTCTACCAATGAAATCATGAACAGTCCGATGTATGGACTTGGCCTATGCAGACTCGTCTGATGTATAGACTTAGGTGAACAAGACACATAATGTATAGACTTTAATGCTCATCCACTGAATAGACTTCACAGTGCTCAATCAGACTTCACGATGCTCAATCAGACTTCACGATGCTCAATCACCCTTGAAGATGTGAGCGAGACAGTGTATGGACTTCAAAAGCTTGAAGGCCCAATGTACAGACTTTGAAGAGTCTGAACCAATATACAGACTTGTAACGCTTGAGGACCGATGTATAGACTTAGGAGGTTGACCCACTGTACAGACTTTGAAGCCTAAGACAATGTGTAGACTTGTGAAGCTTGAGGCCAATGTACAGACTTGGCGTTCCACTGTGGATGTATAGACTTGAGTGAAGTGAACGGATGTTTAGACTTTGAAGATCCACTGTGGATGTATAGACTTCGAAGGATGAATGAACAGTCAATGTATAGACTTCACTTGAGTGCATTGGCTGTACAGACTTCAACACAGCTGCGATGTACAGGCTTTTGACAAAGCAGCGTTGTACAGACTTGATGAAGCTTCAGATGAATGAATGTATAGACTTCCCAAACGAATGTACAGACTTCAGAAGATGAAGACTCTGTATAGACATGAAGAAGCTGAGTGAACAATGTATAGGCTTTGAACTCTGTACAGACTTGAAGACCCTGAGCCAATGTGTAGACTTTGCCTTAGAAACGAATGTATAGACTTGAAACAGAAGTCAGGCAAGTGTTGTGTAGACTTGGCCAGAACGTAGGAAAAGGTATGAATGTATAGACTTGGCCAGAACGTAGGGAAAGCCGCCAATGTTCAGACTTGATCATCCAGCAGTGTATAGACTTTGTTTCGAGCAACGTAGATAAAAGATACAATGTATAGACTTTGCACAGGAGTGCCTGAAGCGATGTACAGACTTGGAGTGCCAAAGCCATTGTATAGACTTGGCGTGCCGAAGCCATTGTATAGACTTGGCGAAAGGCTTGAAACACAAGGACGCTGCTCGCTGTACAGACTTGAGGTTTTAACAGTTGGATGTACAGACTTGGAAGATCACTGATGGATGTACAGACTTCACCTCGATGTATAGACTTGGAAGAATGATGCACAGTGCAATGTACAGACTTCATGACTATGCTCATGAAGTGTATAGACTCTGGAAAGCTAAGGCCAATGTATAGACTTCAACGATGCTCAAACACACAATGCAATGTGTGGACTTGGTGACTCATGCAGACAGACGAGTGTACAGTCTATGCCATGCTCACAGTTAAGCAATGTACCAAGTTCTGAAAGAGCAGTTCTAAATGAAGTAAACACATATGACATCACACAATCCAGATACATGCAATTATGAAATGCACCAAAGCACACACCACACAGCCATATTTAAATCCAGTAGTAATTCAGATAAGATTTTTAATGAAACATTCATATGCACTACAAACAGAATTGTATGTATTCAAGTGACTTATAGTGTTTGCTATCATCAAAATCACAGGGACACAACAATCTCCCCCTTTTTGATGATGGCAACACTATGAGTACTCTATGAGTCATACTGACGTGATCAAATATTTCTCCCCCTTTGACTTCAGCAAAAAGACATGAATTGAAGAGGAAAGAATAAGACTGCATAATATGAGTGAATTAAAAAGTCCCCCTTTGACTAAGCTCCCTCTTATCAGAAAACGTTTTGATGAATGAAACCCATTGAGATGAAGGGAGAATGTCAACAAAAGTACAGGGACACTCAAGAATGCTAACTAGATCTCCCCTTTAAGGAATCATGACATGGAAGCTCCCCCTGATTAGATGGAGTGAAGCCAATTGATATAGTGAAGTGATGAGCATCTATTAGCAAAACACAGACTGTAATCACAGTGAATAAGTGAGAAAGACAAGTTTTCATTAGCACACTGCAAGGATGAACTCTGGTTATCCAAAGACTACAACTCTCATATATGACAACCAGTCTGAATCAAAACACAGTGATAAAGAACAATAGGATGAGCATTTTCAACAATTAGTGAAAATTGAGATATTGAATTTTTCAGCAAGATACCAACTTCATAGAATCAGAATTTTAAGTTCTAGATTCCTCCATCATAAAAGCTTATGAAACCTTGATTGTCAGATGTGGTTTAAGAATGATGTAAACCTAAATTTTTTCAAAGAGAAATTGTATTCATATCTGAACCAACTCTTAATAAAAAGGAACTACAAGCTCATATAAGATTCTAGTTCAACCAACTTCCATCTTACTTAGTTTACTTTCCATGAGAGCTTTAACAGAAACATAAGTGAATGCACCTGAATTTTAATTGTTCTTTCAGAAATTGATTTACACTTGTTCATATCTTTCTTTAATGAACAATTTTGGTTTATCAGCACCTTTTGACGTGGAGAGACACCTTGATCAGAGGTCAGAATCCCCAGTTACTCAGTGTGACAACCGTATTGCTTCTCCCATTTTAGAGAACAGAGGTAGCAATAAAAGTATCGTTGGTATGAGGATACACCTTGATCAGAGGCCAGAATCCCCAGTTACTCAATACAACTATGCCATTGCTCTGCCATATTTTCACAATAATTTCCAATCATCTCTTTAAACAGAGTTAACCATGGTACTTCATGACTCAATCCTTTGGACATGTTTCTCAGTAACCACAGTCATTGCTCTGTCCATACTTTTACTCAAAATGGATTCAGAACAAATTAGATGTTTAGGAACAGCCACATACACTATATATCTCAGTCAACGTAGACATGGATATCAACTTTTCAGATTTCAGAAAGTCTTACGTGAATTTACATGAAGCAGACAGTTAAAGTTTATTAAGAGGTTGAGACAGATATTTTCAAGATTCTTGTGACCAAACAAGAGTACATAAGACTTAAACCAGTTCCAGTTAACAAATGTTCTTAAGCATGTATAATGGAAGGTTCCTCATTAAAGATATTTTAACTTTTATGAAGTAGTATTCAGGCTGAAGGTTTACTTCATATCTCAGCAGAGTAATTCAAGTGAGAATATTCAACAGTCAGCATGGATTCTGAAGGATTGTAGCAAAGGAGCTGCTCTTGAGCATAGAAGTTCAAGGATGACTGAATAGAAGTGAAGCTCTCCTTCAGCAGATTTAGGAGAGACAGACAGATACCTATAAGGTATGAATTCAGATTTTGAACAACTTCAGAAGCAGTCAAGAAAGATCATTTGATACCATTTTCATGATGGAATCACTGACACTATAGAATTGACAAGATGAATCAAGTAGGTGGATAGATAGAGTTCAGATATAGACATAACTGAACGAATTAAGTATGCTCCCCCTATCTATATGCAGTGAGACACTACCTTCCTTTTTTTTTTCAAAAATAAGTGATATGCTATGCTATGACTCCCTTTAACTAAATACAATAAATCATCTTATATGCCATGAAGACAATGCAGATGATGACTGACTATGCAACAACAGATTTAACATGCTATGCAGTAAATCTAAAAACAGTTGTGTGATTTCAAGAGTAAGAATAATGCTCCCCCTAAATGTATGCATTCAATCTATCTTTTTGGCATTTTCAATGTAATGAAATGCAATGCAATTAACTACATGTATGCACGGGCATGAAGCAAAATATTCACATGAAGATGCATACATTCTCTGATATGCAAATTTGACCCTTGGTACTTGGCGGAGAACTTGGTCTAAAAGACCATCTCACACAAAGTAAGAACTTCCAGACAGATTTCCTCTGCCCTTTAGTAGCTTACCATTTGATATACCAAAGTGGTCATGCATGACAATGCAATACCAACAGTCCTATATGCATCAGATTTTCAATGATTGTGTGTCAAGTGCATGATTATGCAATACTCATATATGCACTCAGCTCAAAGTACAAACAAGAAAGCCCACAAAGCTCAATGCAAGAGTCAAACCAAACAAAAAGCATGTATGCATGAAACTATGACTTATCAGATCAACCATAAATTTCATTTGAACAGATGTGAAGAATTTACCTGAATGGGGTTTTATCAACTCGGGTGCCTTGGTTTATTTCCCTTTTTTTTAATATTATTCTTCAGCTTCTAAGGCACACCTGCAAGTTAGCACACTATGTGTAACGACCCGAGAATCCGATTACCGGGAAGGCCCGATAACCCGAGACTCGCACCGCCACCCACGAGCCCGAAGACTCGGAAGGGTTAAAAGGATGGTGTGGAAACTACACAAGCATCACAAATAATTGCAGAAATTAAACAGTTATGATATTAAGCAGGAAATGAATTAACATTTTACATGGTCCACAATAAAATAACAACAACAGCAACAGTAGTCCACGACTAGTACAGTGACAAGAAAGAAAAGTACAGCTACACGGGGCATCCCCCGGCTCTGACCTCTGGCACTACCTCTGGGCACCCGCACCACGCTGCGCTCCTGACGCGCTCCCCGAAGGTGGCGCCTCACCTGAAACACGGTGAAAACACGCAGGGAATGAGTCTCGGAACAAGACTCAGTAGGGATCACTCGAACCCTACCTCGCAAAACGAGAAACCACTACCCTAGCGGTAGGAAGGTACCTCGGAAAGGAAAGCCCTGTACTCTACAGAACTAGACCTTAACGGTACGCAAACCGACACACGTGCCACGGTACGAGAAGACCGAAACTCAACGGTCGAACCGTCAAAACCCGAAGGTCGGAAACACACGACTGACAGTCTGACACTCCGTACTCAACAGGAGTACCACCCACTAGAAGCACAGCCGGTAGCGTCCCCTGACGTCTTACACCGCACCGCAGGTGAACCGCCTGACATGGTAGGTCCTACCCGAGGCGCAAACACCGTACAAGTAACTACAACAAGTGACTAGCTGGGGTCACGCCCGTCGACGTGGGTCCAACCGCCCCCAACCACGTGTGCACACACAGACCGCGCGTCCCTGGTCTGGCCCTCTGACCGGTTTTCCCCTCAGCCGGACTCTGGCTGCAAGACGTGGGGCCCAACGGTAACCGGTCCACAAACCGTCTCTAAAGGTCAGCCCGTACACCACTCCCTGGTGCGACTAGCACACGCGTACTAGTAGGCTACGACTAGTGGAGGGTCACAGAAGGAGTAGACTCTCAAGTCTCGGAAAACAACGGTGCAACTGCAGGTACGAGGAACGCTCCTTGTACCAACACCGACGCACGGTGACCAGCTGACAACAACATCTCCCGGTACACTCTGTACGACGAGAGACACACCGACGCAACCCGTACCCTTGAACGGTCCACACTGGGCCGCTCAGGGATGTGCGGTCACACAGGGACCGCACAAGGATTAGAACGGTCATATCAGGACCGTTCCACCCAGGGTCCAAACGACGGATAAACGGCCAACACAGGACCGTTCAAACAGATGTGCGGCCAACTCTTGACCGCACGTGGGTGAGGAACGGTCACCTCCTGGCCGCTCGTCTCCCAACGGTAAAAAGCCTGGACGGTTAGTCCTTAGCCGCACTTGGGGAAGGGCGGCTACGGCTTAGCCGTTCAGGTGTTGTGCGGTCAGGGCCAGACCGCACATCCAACCATAGCGCTAGGGGATGTACGGCCAGCACCTGGCCGTGCAAGGGGTTATGCGGTCAGCTCCTGGCCGCACATCCCAGAGCACTGCACAACGGTCACAACCAACGGTCAAAACCCTTGGGGTTGGGCGGTAGCTGTGGGGCCGCACATTAGGATATGCGGTCCCACGATAGACCGCCCAAGCCCACTGCGCGCCAAGCCTCACCCAAAGCGCGCCGAGCCGATGAACGGTCCGAACGGAACCGCATAGGGGTTGTGCGGCCACTGGTTCGACCGCACATCGCTCACCGGCGAGAAAATGGCGAACCTCACCGGAATCGCCCAATCGGCCTCAAAACAAACCCCACGGAGGGGGAAATGGCGAGAGAAGAACCCCCAAGCCCCCTAGCATGCTCCTACGCCCTTAAACCGTGAAATCGGGGCTCAAAACGATGGATCGGACGAACTCACCCCGCGGCATGATCGACCCTTCCCGGCTCAAAATAAACCCCTCTCGACCTCGTCTCGAGCTGAAACTCACGGGGACGGAAGACATGAGGCTAAGGAACGTCACCCTACCTCCGGTCCGCGACGAAACGCTCCGATCCGAGCTCGAAGTCGCGAAGAACGCCGCTAGAATCTCGCCTCTCCACGCCTCCCACGCTCGCCGTATGCCCGCACGATCGCCTCGCCGCCGCCCACGTCACCGCGCCGTCGCCCCGCCGCCGTCTGCAGCCGGAGGGGAGCTCGCTGTGGCCAACCGGGAGGAAGAGAGGGAGAGGGACACGGTGGAGGAGGAAGGAGGAAGAAGAAAAGAGAAAAGAAGAAAAAGAAAAGAAAAGAAAATGGGAATATATAGAAAATCCGATTTTTCGGAAAAATACCGAAAATTAGAAAAATACATTTCCGGAATCCTCGGAACGCACCGATCGCAACGGTACCACTCGTGCCTCGGGGAACTGCCCGGTTCGCCCGCAGCGAGCGTCCGAAGAAAAAGCCGAAACACACACCGGAAATCGGAAAACACGCGCGGAAAAAGCCGCGGAACGCCTCCGGGCCTCCGAAACGACTCCGGATCGCGCCGATCCGAACACGAAAGATGTCCGAAACGAAATTTCGGACACAACGGAGCCGGACACTCCGAAAACTAGATCCGGGACCCACGAAGAAGGATCCGAAAGGTCCGGGATATTACAGCCCTCCCCCCTTAAGGAATTTCGTCCTCGAAATTGAGAACAACCCAAGGGGAAAGAAGAGGAAGACTCACTCAAACAGATACGGGAACTGCTGACGCATCTCGTCCTCACGTTCCCACGAAGCCTCACCACCAGAGTGTCGTTGCCACACGACCTTGACCAAGGGAATAACCTTGTTCCGCAGGCGCTGCTCTCGCCTATCCTCCACGCGGATCGGAAACTCTGGGAGAGAAAGATCTGGAGTCACCTCAGGCCAAACGGAAAACTCGAGCACATGAGAGTCATCGGGCATATACTTCCGCAACATAGAGACGTGGAACACGTCATGCACCGACGCCAACTCAGAGGGTAACTGCAACCGGTAAGCAACCTCACCGATGCGCTCCACAATCGCGAAAGGACCAATATAGCGGGGACTCAGCTTCCCACGCCGTCCAAACCGCATCACCCCCTTCATCGGAGAAACTCTCAAGAACACATGATCGCCCACGGCGAACTCGAGGGGCTGCCGCCTACGGTCAGCATAGCTCTTCTGCCGACTCTGGGCCGCCAACATGTTCTGACGAACCAGGTGCACAACATCCACACATTGCTGCACCAATTCCGGTCCCGTCAAAACACGCTCACCCACCTCAAACCAATCAAGTGGAGTCCGACAAGGACGCCCATACAATGCCTCATAAGGAGCCATGCCGATGCTCGAATGAAAGCTGTTGTTATAGGCAAACTCCACTAACGGTAGGTGATGAATCCAACTCCCCTGCCACTCCAGGCAGCAGGATCTCAGCATGTCCTCCAAAGTCTGAATGGTCCTCTCAGACTGACCATCTGACTGTGGATGATACGCCGAGCTAAATGCCAACTCCGTGCCAAGAGCTCGCTGGAAACTCCTCCAGAATCCAGAAGTGAAGCGCGGATCCCGATCCGACACGATCGAAATGGGAACCCCATGCAACGGCACGATCCGCTCCACATACAGACGAGCCAACCTGGACACGCTCCAGCTGACCTTGACCGGTAACAATCGAGTCACCTTCGTCAGCCGATCCACCAGCAACCAAATACTGTCCTGCCCAGTCGGGGTTCTGGGCAACCCCACCACAAAATCCGTGGTCACATGGTCCCACTTCCAAGCAGGAACATCCAAGGGCTGGAGAGTACCGCCTGGTCGCTGATGCTCTGCCTTCACCTGCTGACAGATCAGGCACCTGGCCACAAACTCGGCCACATCTCTCTTCATGCCAGGCCACCAGAACTGCCTCCGCAAGTTCCGATACATCTTCGTCGCACCCGGGTGCACAGTGTACCTGCTCCCATGAGCCTCGCGTAACACCGCAGGACGAACCTGCTCCTCCGCTGGGACGTACAGCCTGCCACGAAACCTCGCAGCACCGTCCTCGCCAAGCTCCACATCAGCCATCGCAAGAATCCGGGGCAACTCAGGGTCCGCATGCTGAGCCTCTGTCACCTGACGACGAATAGCAGGAGTGACAGTCAGACTCGCAAGCACTGCCAACCCTGGCTCCTGGGGAATCTTGAGCCTGAAAGATACTTCGGGCACCTGTTCCCAGAGCCTCCACTTCCTCAGCATCAAGGTACTGATCACGACCTTCCGACTCAAGGCATCGGCGACGACATTCATCCTGCCCGGCTGATAAGACAGGGTGAAGTCATAGTCCTTCATGAACTCCATCCAACGCCTCTGTCTGAGGTTCAGATCTCTCTGCGAGAACACATACCTCAAACTCTGATGGTCAGTGAACACCTCGAACTTCTCACCGTACAGATAATGCCTCCAGATCTTCAGCGCGAAGATCACTGCCGCCAACTCAAGGTCATGGGTAGGGTAGTTCTCCTCATGGGGCTTTAGCTGCCGAGATGCATAAGCCACCACTCTACCATGCTGCATCAGAACAGCACCCAATCCGACGCCGGAAGCATCTGTACACACCACAAAACCTCCCGATCCAGAAGGCAAAACCAACACCGGAGCCGAGGTGAGCAATCTCTTCAGTTCCCTAAAGCTCTGCTCACACTCCTCGGACCAGACGAAAGGCACATCCTTCCGCGTGAGCCTCGTCATCGGGGTCGCAATGCGGGAAAAATCCTGGATAAACCGGCGATAATAACCCGCAAGCCCCAAGAAACTCCGGATCTCCGTCACCGACCTCGGCCTCGGCCATTGCATCACAGCCTCGACCTTGGCGGGATCCACGGAAATGCCATCACCAGAAATCACGTGCCCCAGAAAGTGCACCTCACTGAGCCAAAACTCGCACTTGCTGAGCTTCGCATACAACTGGTGATCTCGCAACGTCTGCAGCACCACACCCAAATGGTACGCATGCTCCTCAGCAGACCGCGAATAAACAAGGATGTCATCCACGAAAATGACCACGAACTGGTCCAAATACGGATGAAACACCCTCTGCATCAAGTCCATGAAGGCTGCTGGGGCATTGGTGAGCCCAAACGGCATCACCAGAAACTCATAATGCCCGTACCTCGTACTGAACGCAGTCTTCTCCACATCGGACTCGCGAATTCTCAGCTGATAGTAACCGGACCGCAAATCAATCCGCGAGAACACTCGCGCAGACTGAAGCTGGTCGAACAAATCATCAATCCGCGGCAATGGATACTTGTTCTTAATGGTCACTTCATTCAGCTGCCGATAGTCAATGCATAGCCGCAGACTACCGTCCTTCTTCTTCACGAACAACACGGGCGCACCCCAAGGGGAAAAGCTCGGACGAATGTACCCCTTGGCCAACAGTTCCTGCAACTGCGCCCTCAACTCCCTCAACTCAGCGGGGGCCATACGGTAGGGAGCCTTCGCCAAAGGTCCCGTACCAGGTACAACCTCGATCACGAAATCGATCTCCCGCTGGGGAGGTAATCCAGGCAACTCCTCAGGAAAAACATCGGGAAACTCGCACACCACCGCAATGTCCTCGACATTCGGCTCCATCCGGTCAGACACAACCACAGACGCGAGAAAACCCTGACAACCTGAATCAAGCAATCGACGGGCTCGAATAGCAGAGATAAGAAATCGAGAAGAGGCGGAACGGATACCTTGGAAATAGAAGGTCCTCTTGCTCGGATGTTGGAAGTAGACCCTCTTCATCCCACAATCCACCACCGCTCCATGAGTCTCGAGCCAATCCATGCCTAGAATCACGTCGTAATCCCGAAGCTGCAACGCATACAACCTGCCTGGCATACTCCGCCCATCGATCCACACCGGAACCTGGTCGAAGCAATACGGAGTGACCATAAAGTCACCCGAAGGCAACTCCACAGCCAAATCACAGGACAACTGGGTCACCGGCTCCTCGACGCTCGACGCGAAATCCTCCGAAATGAACGAATGAGACGCGCCAGAATCAAATAAAACCCGAGCCGCACAACCCAAAATCTGAACGGTACCTTCCACGAGCTGCGACGCTACTGCCTCTGCCCTGGTCAAGTGCGTGATCTGGCCACGAGCTCTCTGCCTGCCTCCCACACTAGCTGACCTGGGTAGCGGCGGATACTGTCCCTGCTGCTGCTGCTGCTGGGAAACCTGCTGCTGCGGCGGCCTCTGAGGACAGTCGCGCGCCATATGCCCTGGCTGGTCACACCGAAAACAGATGATCGGCGCCGTGCACTGCCTGCCTGGGTGGGTCCCACTACACCGTGGACAAGGTCCTCGCGATCCACCCACCGATCCCTGTCGCTGCAAAGGAAACGGCTGCTGCACACTGCCCGATGAAGCCTGCCCCTGATCCCTGGACTTCTTCTTGCCGAACCCTCTCTTGAAGAACTTTTTGACCTTCGTGCCAAAGGACGCAGATCCTGTCACCGAAGCTGCCGATGCCGGTACTCCAGAACCACCCGACGTAGACTGAAAGAAACCCTGCTGCTGAGTAGCCGACTGCTGGCTGCGACCTGACACAGACTGCCCCTGGCTGATCGGTCCTCGAGTCCTCTGCATATCCATCTCCAAGGAAATCGCAACACGAGACGCCGTCTCGAGATCAGTGGCCCCATTCGCGATCAGATGGTGCCTCAGCTCCAGCCTCAAGCCCTGCACAAACTGCGTCGTCCTCACCCTCTCATGCTCCATGATATGAGGTGCGTACCGACCCAGCTCGACAAATCGGGCCCTGTACTGCAACACGGACATGTCACCCTGCACCAGCTCCAGAAACTCCCGCATCCGCTGCGTAGCAACAGTATCTGGACAGTACGTACGCTCGAAAGCACTGACAAAGTCATCCCACTCGATCTGCTCAAGCGGACGAAGCTGAAAGGACGTCTTCCACTCGGAAGACCACCACCTCCGAGCCGTACCCTGCAACTGGTTGTAGGCCAACACCACTCTGTCCTCGACAGCACTCTTTGCAGAACTGAACACCCGCTCCATCTCATCAAGCCAATCACGAGCCGCATCAGGGTCTGCCTGGCCGCTAAAGTAAGGTGGATGAAACTGCATGAAATCCCTCACTGCTCGGCCTGGCCCACCCCTGACTGACGAGCCCTCACCGGCCTCTCCGCCGAACTGCTGAGCCATGAGATGGTACATGCCACGGAGAAAACCCTCGGCCCCCGGAGCCCTCGCAGCATCCGCGGCCTCGGTAGCTCCCGGAACTCTGCTATGCTCCTCCTGGTCCCTCTGGACCCCCTGCTGGATCTCCTGACCTCCAGCCGACTGCCCCTGCTGAGAGCGAGAACTCCTCCTCGGCGCCATCCTCGCTCCTTAAGCACAAGACAGAAAACACAGAAACGGAAGGTCAGAATAAAACATGCGGTGCCCCATGCCAGCGTCACATGTACATCATCGTTGTGGACTAGTGGACCACTACAATTACCTATGATTCTCATGTAATTCCACAACCGCGCTCTGATACCAGCTGTAACGACCCGAGAATCCGATTACCGGGAAGGCCCGATAACCCGAGACTCGCACCGCCACCCACGAGCCCGAAGACTCGGAAGGGTTAAAAGGATGGTGTGGAAACTACACAAGCATCACAAATAATTGCAGAAATTAAACAGTTATGATATTAAGCAGGAAATGAATTAACATTTTACATGGTCCACAATAAAATAACAACAACAGCAACAGTAGTCCACGACTAGTACAGTGACAAGAAAGAAAAGTACAGCTACACGGGGCATCCCCCGGCTCTGACCTCTGGCACTACCTCTGGGCACCCGCACCACGCTGCGCTCCTGACGCGCTCCCCGAAGGTGGCGCCTCACCTGAAACACGGTGAAAACACGCAGGGAATGAGTCTCGGAACAAGACTCAGTAGGGATCACTCGAACCCTACCTCGCAAAACGAGAAACCACTACCCTAGCGGTAGGAAGGTACCTCGGAAAGGAAAGCCCTGTACTCTACAGAACTAGACCTTAACGGCACGCAAACCGACACACGTGCCACGGTACGAGAAGACCGAAACTCAACGGTCGAACCGTCAAAACCCGAAGGTCGGAAACACACGACTGACAGTCTGACACTCCGTACTCAACAGGAGTACCACCCACTAGAAGCACAGCCGGTAGCGTCCCCTGACGTCTTACACCGCACCGCAGGTGAACCGCCTGACATGGTAGGTCCTACCCGAGGCGCAAACACCGTACAAGTAACTACAACAAGTGACTAGCTGGGGTCACGCCCGTCGACGTGGGTCCAACCGCCCCCAACCACGTGTGCACACACAGACCGCGCGTCCCTGGTCTGGCCCTCTGACCGGTTTTCCCCTCAGCCGGACTCTGGCTGCAAGACGTGGGGCCCAACGGTAACCGGTCCACAAACCGTCTCTAAAGGTCAGCCCGTACACCACTCCCTGGTGCGACTAGCACACGCGTACTAGTAGGCTACGACTAGTGGAGGGTCACAGAAGGAGTAGACTCTCAAGTCTCGGAAAACAACGGTGCAACTGCAGGTACGAGGAACGCTCCTTGTACCAACACCGACGCACGGTGACCAGCTGACAACAACATCTCCCGGTACACTCTGTACGACGAGAGACACACCGACGCAACCCGTACCCTTGAACGGTCCACACTGGGCCGCTCAGGGATGTGCGGTCACACAGGGACCGCACAAGGATTAGAACGGTCATATCAGGACCGTTCCACCCAGGGTCCAAACGACGGATAAACGGCCAACACAGGACCGTTCAAACAGATGTGCGGCCAACTCTTGACCGCACGTGGGTGAGGAACGGTCACCTCCTGGCCGCTCGTCTCCCAACGGTAAAAAGCCTGGACGGTTAGTCCTTAGCCGCACTTGGGGAAGGGCGGCTACGGCTTAGCCGTTCAGGTGTTGTGCGGTCAGGGCCAGACCGCACATCCAACCATAGCGCTAGGGGATGTACGGCCAGCACCTGGCCGTGCAAGGGGTTATGCGGTCAGCTCCTGGCCGCACATCCCAGAGCACTGCACAACGGTCACAACCAACGGTCAAAACCCTTGGGGTTGGGCGGTAGCTGTGGGGCCGCACATTAGGATATGCGGTCCCACGATAGACCGCCCAAGCCCACTGCGCGCCAAGCCTCACCCAAAGCGCGCCGAGCCGATGAACGGTCCGAACGGAACCGCATAGGGGTTGTGCGGCCACTGGTTCGACCGCACATCGCTCACCGGCGAGAAAATGGCGAACCTCACCGGAATCGCCCAATCGGCCTCAAAACAAACCCCACGGAGGGGGAAATGGCGAGAGAAGAACCCCCAAGCCCCCTAGCATGCTCCTACGCCCTTAAACCGTGAAATCGGGGCTCAAAACGATGGATCGGACGAACTCACCCCGCGGCATGATCGACCCTTCCCGGCTCAAAATAAACCCCTCTCGACCTCGTCTCGAGCTGAAACTCACGGGGACGGAAGACATGAGGCTAAGGAACGTCACCCTACCTCCGGTCCGCGACGAAACGCTCCGATCCGAGCTCGAAGTCGCGAAGAACGCCGCTAGAATCTCGCCTCTCCACGCCTCCCACGCTCGCCGTATGCCCGCACGATCGCCTCGCCGCCGCCCACGTCACCGCGCCGTCGCCCCGCCGCCGTCTGCAGCCGGAGGGGAGCTCGCCGTGGCCAACCGGGAGGAAGAGAGGGAGAGGGACACGGTGGAGGAGGAAGGAGGAAGAAGAAAAGAGAAAAGAAGAAAAAGAAAAGAAAAGAAAATGGGAATATATAGAAAATCCGATTTTTCGGAAAAATACCGAAAATTAGAAAAATACATTTCCGGAATCCTCGGAACGCACCGATCGCAACGGTACCACTCGTGCCTCGGGGAACTGCCCGGTTCGCCCGCAGCGAGCGTCCGAAGAAAAAGCCGAAACACACACCGGAAATCGGAAAACACGCGCGGAAAAAGCCGCGGAACGCCTCCGGGCCTCCGAAACGACTCCGGATCGCGCCGATCCGAACACGAAAGATGTCCGAAACGAAATTTCGGACACAACGGAGCCGGACACTCCGAAAACTAGATCCGGGACCCACGAAGAAGGATCCGAAAGGTCCGGGATATTACACTATGTTGCATGGGCAGGTACCCAAACTGTCTTGGGCCCTACATGGTTAATAGTGACACCTTTGGCAGGTGTTCTAAACAACCTCTTAGCATGTAGGTCATCAGATCTCATCAGATGGCAATTATTCATTGAATGACCTAATATACCACAATAATAGCAAGAGGCAGTAGATTTCAGATTTGATTTATGCACATTCTGATTAGTATGAGTTCTATGTGCATATGCATGAAATTTTCTGTTAACAGAATTAAGATTCTGTTTACCAACATAAGCCAGCCAACAGTCAGCAGCTCTATGGCCTGGCTTCCCACATTCAAAATATGTAAGTGTTTTCTTTTCAAAAACAAATTCATTTCTATCAGAAATATTTCTATTGACAGGGAATTTACCAGATTTATTGTTAAACTTCCTTCCCTGAGCATGCCAACATTGGGCTGCAATGTGGCCCATCTTGCCACAGTGAAAGCATGAACTAGAATTTCTTCCACCAGCCCTCAGCCAGCATTCAATGGCCCTGTGGCCTGTCTTTCCACACTCAAAGCATGTAATGAGCTTATCTTTAAAAACAAATTTGTTCTTATTAGGACCATGTTGGCTTGCAGGAGATTTACCATGATATGAATGAGATGTTTTCTTATCATTTACAAACCAGCATTGTGCAATTGTGTGTCCTAATTTACCACAGTGAAAACATTCAATTTTCTTTTTCTGAAATGAAGGATTTCTATCATGAAGGTTCCTAGCAGTCATATCATCCTTCTCCATCAATTTACATTCATGCATCAGATGACCAAATTTATGACAATAATGGCATGACATTTTCTTTTTAGATGCATGTGAATGTGTGTGTGAACTTTGATCAACATGCCCTAATGAACCCTTTTTATTTATTTTCTATTTTCTAATCTTTTTCTGATTTTTGTTCTGTTCTTCAGTTTTCTGAATAATGGGCTGTTTATCTTTTGAAGTGGTGGCTACATTTGAAGCTTTTACAAAAGATGTCATCAACTTGCTCTGAAATTCTTTCTTGTTACCATTATTGTAGCCCAGCCCTTCCTTCCTAGTGTTGATTTTTACACCTAGTAGCTTGTCTAGGTTTTTCTGCCCACTTACAAATTTTGACAAAGTATTGTTCAGATCATTTATTTCAGATTGAAGGGAAGAGACCTGATGTTCATAGTTGACTATATCTTCTTCACAGACCAGAATTTGTTGATGCATCACATCATTCAAAGTTTTAAGGGTATCAATTTCTGATTTCAGTTTGAGCTCATTTTGATTTTCATCAACATATTTTCCTTTTTCAAATGTCAGCAATCTCTCTGACATGGTGGAGTTCAACTGTTTTAGTTTCTCAATTTCCTCCTTTAGACTAGTGTTCTCCTGCTCAAGTTTATCATCATCAAACAAAACATCAGTTAGGAAACTTGGATATTCTGATTTACAGTTTTCAAAGTTTTCCTGAAATTTTAAGTTCGCAACACTAACAGCCTTGAACTCTTCATTGATCAATTTGTTTTCATTCTCAAGACTGATTAGTTTTTGTTCAGATTCTTGACATTGCTTTCTGAGTTTAGTGTTTTCAGATTTAACATGATCAAGTTCTGATTGGATTCCATCTAGTTTCGACACTTGTCTTCTGAGTATCTCATTTTCAGTTTTCAGAATTTCAGGATTTTCAGGATTTTCAGTTCCAGAAATAGGATCCCCTAGACTTGTTAACTTCTTTATCAGACTTTTATTCTTCTTCCTCAATTTTTCATGGGAGTTTAACATATTAGCATAGGCATGCTCCCAGTCATCTAAAGTGAAACTATCGAAATGATTGATTACCTCTTCAGCATCTTCAAATTCATCTTGATCAGTGCTATGGTCGCTCTTATCAGCCATCAGGCAGCTGTCCTCATTCATCCTCTGAGCTAGCTTCAACTGATCCAGAATGTCCTTTGCGGACCTACAGTCATAAAAACAAGAGTGTAGAGCCTTGTCAGTAGCTTCTTTCATTAATCTCAAAACTATCTGATTCTCTCCATTTCTTGATCTGTCACTTTTAGTCCATTTGGACTCTTCCTTTGGCAGTCGGTGAGGACCATGTGAAATTAACTTCCACAGATCTAGATCCATCAATTCCACATAATTGTGTAGACTGCTAACCCATGAATTAAAGTTAGAACCATTGTAAACCGGTGGAGAACCCATGGATTAAATCGGCAAGTAGATTTATGCAGCAGAGAGTAAATCCAGAAATGAACCAAAGGTAACAGGATCCTCTGCAGATCGTTGGATCTGATCAGACAGAGAACCGCTTTGATACCAATTGATAGGGTGCAAGCCCAGGATACAGAGGGGGGTGAATGTATCATACTAGAAATATCACCCAATTAAAATTAAACTCAGATGCTAGACGCAATCACAGAATAAAACTAATTCAATTAAACTTATGAGCAAGCACATGGAGCGCGCCTATCAAGCATCTAGCGGAAGCAAACACACAAAGCAAACCACTGCTCAATAGATTTTTAGGTGGTTCGGTCCTCCAGACCTACATCCACCCCTCACTCCCAACCGGAGTGAGGCTTCACTAGCAAACGCTAGAACCAAGCAGACTCAGTCTGCGAACAAGGTGCTGCCATACAGCTTGACCAGGGGAACAGCCTCCCCTCTTCCTCCCAACCGGAGGGACACCCCAAGTGACTCCCAGCCACTTGGAAACCAGAGACCGAATTCTCTCTTCCTCCAGACCAGGAGGGAACCCGATAGTGACTCCCAGTCACCAGCAACCAGAGGTCGCAGACCTCTCTTCCTCCAACCGGAGGGACCCCTGGACTTGCAAGCCAGAAGCCCAGAACCGGAGACAAGTCTCCCTTCTCCTGAATCCACAGGAGGAACCCGATCCCCAGCAGGGCAGTCGGAAGAACAAGGCTAACCAAAGAAACAAAAGAAAAAATAAAGAAACATAAAAAGCACAGCAACAAAAGCTGGAAATGAAACACAAGAGATGTAGCTCTCAATGAGCATAGTCGTTCTGGATTTGATCCACGAACAGACTGAACTGATCTACAATAGACTCTCTCCTCCTCTTCTTTTCTTCCTCTTCTTTCTGCTTCTCTTTCTTCTCTCTTTCTTCTCACTTCTCACGAGCACTATCTCTCTCTTTTCCTTCTTCTGCTCTCACTCTCACTCCCTTCTCTGCTCTCTTCTTTTCTTTCTGGAACGTGGAGGCTCTCTCTCTTTTCTTCTTCTATTTCTTCTTACTTCTGCTCTCTTCACTCTTCTTCTGCTCTCTTCACTCTTCTTCTGCTCTTCTCTTCTTTTCTTCTCTCTGTCTGGATCGTGGTTCT
This sequence comes from Amorphophallus konjac, assembly GCA_022559845.1. Classification (NCBI taxonomy): domain Eukaryota; kingdom Viridiplantae; phylum Streptophyta; class Magnoliopsida; order Alismatales; family Araceae; genus Amorphophallus; species Amorphophallus konjac. The sequence continues at coordinate 292,075,577 of CM040122.1, read as the reverse complement.
CTGTATGGACTTCACCTCTCGCCAATTCGATCAGTCTTCTTCTGTGGAAGAAGGCTCATAGATATAGCAGCAGTAGCAGCAGCAGCAGCTAGGGCGCGTGTGGTTTCCACATTTCCCGCCCTAAGAATTCGGACCACGTGGCAGCATCCAACAGGCTGTCAGTACACGTGTCCTCATCTGGGCACCTCGTCCTTCCTTGGATCACGTGCCTTCATTAGCCTCCACGAGCAGAGCACCTGTCAGACAGAGTATCGGATTATCAACTTGGTGTCGACACTTTGTAAAATGAAATGCATTGTATAGACTTGTAATGTAAAGTGCATTCTTGCACGGGAGCATATGAAGTCTCAGGGGAGCATCTATGGCCTCTAGACAGCATCACCAGCGTCAGGGGAGCATGTGGAGCACATGCTGTCTCTGGGGAGCAATCGTTGCTCCAGGGGAGCATCCTCAAAGTTAGGGAAGCATTAGCAGTCACTGGAGGGCATAGCCAAACGGATGTACAAACTTCACTGTGAATGCATGAACAGTGAATGAGTGTATAGACTTGATCAAGAGAGACGCTGGCCAATCGGAGCATTAACAGTCACTGGAGAGCATACTCGATCCCAGGAGAGCATCCGTGGGGACAGGCGAGCATGCGCGTCTGATGTACAGACTCTACCAATGAAATCATGAACAGTCCGATGTATGGACTTGGCCTATGCAGACTCGTCTGATGTATAGACTTAGGTGAACAAGACACACAATGTATAGATTTTAATGCTCATCCACTGAATAGACTTCACAGTGCTCAATCAGACTTCACGATGCTCAATCAGACTTCACGATGCTCAATCACCCTTGAAGATGTGAGCGAGTCAGTGTATGGACTTCAAAAGCTTGAAGGCCCAATGTACAGACTTTGAAGAGTCTGAACCAATATACAGACTTGTAACGCTTGAGGACCGATGTATAGACTTAGGAGGTTGACCCACTGTACAGACTTTGAAGCCTAAGACAATGTGTAGACTTGTGAAGCTTGAGGCCAATGTACAGACTTGGCGTTCCACTGTGGATGTATAGACTTGAGTGAAGTGAACGGATGTTCAGACTTTGAAGATCCACTGTGGATGTATAGACTTCGAAGGATGAATGAACAGTCAATGTATAGACTTCACTTGAGTGCATTGGCTGTACAGACTTCAACACAGCTGCGATGTACAGGCTTTTGACAAAGCAGCGTTGTACAGACTTGATGAAGCTTCAGATGAATGAATGTATAGACTTCCCAAACGAATGTACAGACTTCAGAAGATGAAGACTCTGTATAGACATGAAGAAGCTGAGTGAACAATGTATAGGCTTTGAACTCTGTACAGACTTGAAGACCCTGAGCCAATGTGTAGACTTTGCCTTAGAAATGAATGTATAGACTTGAAACAGAAGTCAGGCAAGCGTTGTGTAGACTTGGCCAGAACGTAGGAAAAGGTATGAATGTATAGACTTGGCCAGAACGTAGGGAAAGCCGCCAATGTTCAGACTTGATCATCCAGCAGTGTATAGACTTTGTTTCGAGCAACGTAGGTAAAAGATACAATGTATAGACTTTGCACAGGAGTGCCTGAAGCGATGTACAGACTTGGAGTGCCAAAGCCATTGTATAGATTTGGCGTGCCGAAGCCATTGTATAGACTTGGTGAAAGGCTTGAAACACAAGGACGCTGCTCGCTGTACAGACTTGAGGTTTTAACAGTTGGATGTACAGACTTGGAAGATCACTGATGGATGTACAGACTTCACCTCGATGTATAGACTTGGAAGAATGATGCACAGTGCAATATACAGACTTCATGACTATGCTCATGAAGTGTATAGACTCTGGAAAGCTAAGGCCAATGTATAGACTTCAACGATGCTCAAACACACAATGCAATGTGTGGACTTGGTGACTCATGCAGACAGACGAGTGTACAGTCTATGCCATGCTCACAGTTAAGCAATGTACCAAGTTCTGAAAGAGCAGTTCTAAATGAAGTAAACACATATGACATCACACAATCCAGATAAATGCAATTATGAAATGCACCAAAGCACACACCACACAACCATATTTAAATGCAGTAGTAATTCAGATAAGATTTTCAATGAAACATTCATATGCACTACAGACAGAATTGTATGCATTCAAGTGACTTATAGTGTTTGCTATCATCAAAATCACAAGGACACAACAGACATGAAATTTTGTGAAGGAAAGGTACAACATGGGGCATATAGAAGTAGTTCTCGATGGACATCTTCTCTTGAATAAATGGCGGCATTTGACACTTGGAGAATTGGCAAAGGCGCATTCAATCATCCCCCCAACATGCTATTTATTAAATCCTACAAAATCACAATAAAATACTTAAGAACTTGGGTTGCCTCCCAAGAAGCCATTTATTATTGTAAAAACTCCTAAAAACTTTAGGTTGCCTCCCAAGAAGCCCTAAGTTTAAAGTCTTCAGCCAGACACAATGCAACTCAATTCAAGGTGGATCTTTCACATTTACCTTGTCAATAAGCATTCCAACGAACTAACCCCCAAAGAGTTGTTTAAGCCTTGGTTTAGTATCAACCCATTTAACTACTACATGTTCCATGTTAGGCTTTCCGTGTTTTGGTGGCTCACTATTATGCATGTATGTCAATGGATTAAGTGTGAAACTTGTAACACTCCCCTCAACACTCATTAGAGCCTCCTTATCAAATGCCAAATCAAATGAAGATTTAGTCAGCATGGCCCCCTCTTTTTCGAGAAAGTGATAGGGGGTGGGTTCCGAGAATGAGTTCCATTTATGTTGTGAGGGAACCCTAATGTCAGGAAGTGGAAGCCCAAAAGCCCGTGCGTGTGGAGGCTCAACTTTCACAGGCTAGGGTGAATCAGGTAAGACACTTAGCTCTTGGGTATTGACCTCTTCATTAAGGGGTCGATTCTCTGAATTAGTTTCATCAATGTTATTGATGACATGACAATCCTCTTCCCCTTTCGTGTGATGAGAAAAGATGTTGAGTTGAACTTTAGTTTCCCCAACTGAGATGTCCATAGTGCTAGTTTTGCAATTGATGATGGCATTGGCAGTTGCTAGGAATGGACGACCTAAAATGATAGGCCCGGGATGAAGCTCTTGTAGTGGTTCTCTATCAAGAACGAGGAAGTCAACAGGAAAATAACATTTATCCACTCTAACCAAGACATCCTCAATTTGACCACATGGTGTTCTGACAGATTCGTCAGCTAGTTGTAAGACAACTAATGTGGGTTTGAGCACTCCGATTTCAAGTTTTTCAAAAGCTGAGGTTGGGAGTAGGTTCACACTAGCTCCTAGATCTAACAGGGCCCGATCAAAAGAAATGTCTCCAATGACACATGGAATAAGTGGGGCACCAGGATCCTTTCTCTTTTATGGGAGTTGGTTTAATAAGACATCACTTACATCTTCTGAAAGTAAAACCGTCTTAGTGGTTGTCCTAGGCTCTCTCTTTTATGTGCACAATTCTTTGAGAAATCGGGCATAGGCCGGAACATGCTTGATGGCGTCAAGAAGTGGAATATTGATTTGGACTTGCTTAAACAATCCCATGAACTCTTCATTTTGACCTAGCTTCTTCTTGCTAGTGGGTTTGGGCTCTAAAGCACTTGGGAAGAGAACTTTTGGTAGGTATAGGTTAGGGTTCTCCTCAAGCTTCTTCTGTCCTTTATCTCCGACCCCCAACTTAACCCCAACGGGCTCTGTTTTACTCTTCTCGGCATCTTCATGGGCTTGGGCCTGTGGTTTTCCTTTCTCCTTTTCAGCTTCGAGGACAATTGGAAGAGAAATTTTAGGCTTGTAATTATCATGGTTCTCATCAACTTGGGTTTTCTCTTTTTCCTCCTCATGCCCCTCATGGCCGACTGACTTGAACATGGACTCCCTCTTAGTAGGGTTCAAAGTCTCAGATTGGCTTGGATTAGCTTTACCCTCTCCCACTTCATATGGGTCTTCAAGAATCCTCCCACTTCTTAATGTAGTGATGGCATTGGAATTCTTAATGTGAGGGTTCTTGGGTGGCACTTGCGAGTGTTGATGTTTTGTTTATGATTGATGGGATGTGTGGTGAATGTGAATGAAGTGGTGTGAATATGATGTGATAAGAGTGTGTGTGAACAAGTGGTGCACTAACTCAAGCAATCAACATAGAAGTAAAACAAGTGGGCATGTCATCAATGTTGCAGAAATGAAGAAGGAAAATGAAAACACATGCCGGGGCATGGAGCAAAGGAATAAAGAAAAACACACACCGTAGGTGTGGAGCAAAACATAAAGAGAAAGCAAGCAATATGATGAACAATATGATAAAAGCCCAAATAATGGAAAGTGTGATCGCCACCAAAGTAAATAATGCAGTGAAACCACAATATGTACCTTGGAAAGAGCTGGTTGAAGTCACCCACCCACGGGAGAGAGAAAACCAGATGCTGCAGAGGCAAACGGTCTAACATACGGCCACTAAACGACGGTAAACGGTCTTACGATAGACCGCCTGAAATCAAAAAATGGTCTGACGAATGGCCGCTAATGCACCCAGAACAGACGCTTGGGACTTGTATCTCCACCCCTCCTGGCCGACCAGAAGAGCTGGGCCTCATGCAATGAGTCCTGTAAACCTACAAAAGAGTGTAGACACAGAGAAAAATGACCCAATGAGCCCTTTGACAAGTGTAGTATCTATAACGCAATTAAGCTATGGTGCATGAAGGAAGGGTGAATACCTGGGGGTTTGGTGGTTTTTTGACCCCTATGGGGCATGGAAAAGAATAGGAGGATGTTTTAAAATGTGAATGGTGATGTAGAGAACGTGGAGGAAGAGGAGGGAAGATGCTATGGATGCAAAGGGACAATAGATAAAACTAAAGAGAAAGACTCAAACTTAGACCAAAGGAACTTGATACTCCCTGGACCAAAAGCTTTGTGGACGTGGAAGTAACTTCTCCCTGGTTGGAAGTGGTTCCAGAACGCAGCAACACTTCGTGACAAACTCCAAAAACCTCCCCCTTTCAAGTCATGAAGTCAAGGGTTCTATTTATAGACCCCCGAACCCTAGGTCGAGTTGGAGGGATAATGACACGAAAATAGGCCTGAAACTAGATAAATCTCAAAGATAATACTCCCTAGAGTCCATAGAAACAAATAGAAGCTTTTGAGAGCCTCTATCTAAAGAGAAATCAAGGAATCACGGACTCTAGTTCGTCCACGGCGAAGCAGAGGAAGAACAGACAGAGCAGGACTCTCTGTCTCCCCAAACGGTCTTGCGATAGACTACAAGGCTCAAGAAAATGGTCTAGCGATAGGCCGCATGGCTCATTCGTCCAGAAAAAGATAAGATCAAAGAAACCCAACATGACTCTCTGCCTCCTAGCGGTCTAGTAAAGGACCGCCAACTCCCGCCAAACGGTCATACGATAGACCGCTAGGCTAGTAGACGTGGCAAAAAAGATAAAGACCGATAAATGTCCGAGTTAATCCACAATAAAATCCTCATTAGCCCTTATCCAGGCCCAATAAGCTGAAATGATGAAAAACTAGTGAAGCCAGGCCCAACCAGGGAGAACAACCCATAAAATAAGCCCAGAAACTAACCAAAAATGACCCAGTAGTCGGTGAATAACTCGGGACATCATAAAATATAGATAAGGAGATGACCCAACTCACTGGTCATAAAATGGGTGTCAACAGATGCCTCTCCTTAACGTCCTCTTTGCAGGGGAGTGAGCGGAGGTGAAGTGAAAGCGACATGGAACATGGAGATGAAGCAGAAATGAAGCGGAGCGGAATGAAAAGCGGGCGTTAAGGTAAGCCGACACCTGTCCTCCACCAGCAAGCGATAGGAATCTTCCAAAAAACTTCGAACCAATCATAAGGAACTGCAAAATTGAATGACGCATACCTGGAGGAACTCACAATTAAAGGAAAGTAAAACACGACCAACCTCCGCACTGGAATGCACAGCTGATAGGCGGTCGGAGTAGACAAAAAAGAGTAAAAAGACGAGCAACTAAACTCCAGACAGGAATCCTTAGCTAACCAAACCGAGCAAATAGACCGAAGGAAACCTCCCAACTAAGAGTGGAATGATTCTCCTTACTCAAGACTATGGATACATTGTTATCCACCATTACTTGAGACACTTTAGACAGATGAGGGCACATGAATGCTCAAAGATGCGCATGATGCATGTTGGGCTGAAATAAAGAAATCATCAAAACGAATGCAAAGAAAGAATAAAATAGGAAAATACTCGAGAATAGTATTGCTAGACCGGAGAAATCAAGGTCAAGACACTATCTGCAACCACGACGTGCAAGACAGAACTATCGTCCCCCAACTCTTCCCACCTAACGGCCTATCCAACGATTAAACATGTGCACCTAGATCATCATCGTTTTTGTTAAAGGGGAACGTCAGATCCCAGAACACATGAATGACCAGCCGGTTCTCGAGGTAATATATCATAGATATCATATAATAATGCATTAAGGGACCAGGGATCGGGATACTTACCTGACTTACCTGCTTGGCGAGCAATTGACAGCATGCCAGTGATTAAGCTTTTGACAATAAAAAAGGGTTAGCCATCAATAGCAATTAAGCTCATAGGAATAAGTACAAAGTATATATGGAACAAAGAATAGAGCAAGTATATCATTCCAAATATCAAGACATTCAGCCACCAAACGGTCTAGTAAAGGGCCGTATTGAATATCCTAATGGTCTATCGATAGACCGCTTGGGCAAGGGTGGTTCACATTCTCCGAGGGCAGAATTCAGACAACAAACGGTCTAGGTTCAGACTGCTAAGAGGCTTCTAACGGTCTAGCGATAGACCGCATGGCTCTGAGAGATTTCAAAAACCAGAAACGCCCATTCATTATCCCACTCACTCAAACTCTCAACCCCACTCAATCTCGCCCCTTCTTCCATCCCGGCGATGAGCCCACCGGCGACCACCGCGAGCATACGCACACCCACACCTCAAGATGGTGAAGAGGAGAGCCCTAAAGCACTTTCGACGGCGGATAGATGAGGAGGAAGTGCCGCCCACGGTGGCGGCGAACCCACCGGCGGAAGAAGAAGGGCCGTCGGCCCAAGCGGAGGTGGAAGAGGCTCCCACGGTGGAGGAGGGACCTGGGGAGGCCATGGAAGAGGAGGAAGATGAGCCCGTGGCCGAGGAAGCACTAGAGGCGCCAGCCGAGAGATGGTCATCGGAGGTAGGCCGACGGCCAAAAAACCTATTTTTATTTGTTTTGAATGCATGCATGTAGAGGAATGATATGGGAATGGGTCTGGGGACCCATTAAGATGTTTGTAAAGGCCTTTGGGCCATTTTCAAACCCTGGGGAAACGAGGCAGACAATGCCCATCCCCTGGGTGCCTAGCGGTCCTTGCAGTGACCGCAAGGGAACTAGACGGTCCAGGGAACGACCGCTAGGGAACCAGAGATGGTCCAGGGCACGATCGCTTGGGAATCGTAGTGATTTTTAATTTTTATTTTAAAAATGCAATGCAATGTATGATTTGTGGACTATACGAATGACTGATTAGGAATTGCTTTAAATGTATGTAGGGGAAGAGACGGACCCGGATCTCTTGGTTGCAGGTTCGAGCAGTGTACCTCGCACTGCCGGACTTCCAGAGAGATAGGCTGGCAGCGATGGGGTTCGGCAAGCTGTTGAATATTGAGGTGATGAGGATTGACAACGCACTACTATATGCACTGTACAAGAGGTGGGATCTGATCAACAGAGCATTTCTATTCCCGTGGGGACACATGATCCCGATGCTCGAGGATGTAGTGCAGATTACGGGACTTCGAGTTCATGGAGCGTCGGTGACAGGATGGACACATGCCAACTACCAAGAGCAGGCGCGAGAGCTGCTCGGGTTGGAGCTGATGAGGCCGGGTCATCACTCCTCGATGCTAGGATGGGCGACTCTTCAGGAGAGCTTAGGATTACGGGGAGCAGCGATAGCTGTCGGTGAGCTACCGGAGGAGCACCTCGGGAGATTGACTGACCGAGCCCGAGAGAGAGTGTCAGCAGGACCGGGGCAAGAGGGGGACATCACCCTGTGTCGCTTCCTGATGTTGCTTTTAGGGAAGCTATTATTCGTGACACGGGCGGACGGAGTGAGCGTCATGCTCCTCCCATTACTGCGGGATCTGGACGAGGTTGGAGGCTACGCCTGGGGAGCTGCAGTACTGGTGTTTCTATTCGACTCCCTCAGCACCACCGACCGGCAGACGATGCTGGGTGGGTTCGTGCCTCTTCTTCAGGTAAATGCTTAACTCTGAATGCTTATGCTTTTGATTATGCTTATGATATGCTGTGATATGCTGACATCTGACTAATGCAGGTTTGGACCTACCTGTACCTCCCGGGCCTAGGGCAGGGAAAGGAGGTACATCCGGACTGAGTACCCATCGCGAGGCGGTGGATGGTGGTACGAGACATGGGATCGCCATGGCGGCTCGCGCGGGCGATCCAGGAGCACATGGACACGTTCCCATATGCATCGGTAAGCCTTAAACTCTAAAACTTCTAAATGCACTTAAATGCTTTTTATGGATGCTGACATTTAACTCAATTGACCTTTCAGGTGCGCTGGACACCGTACCATGACGAGGGTCACGATGGACAGCCCTGGGTGGAGGCGGCCCTGCCGTACACGGGACGAGAGGTGTGGCTGCACTGCCTCAACATCATCGAGCCGCTGCACCATCGCCTGATCATGAGGACACGAGGGGTGCATCAGCCGGAGGTGGAGTTCCCATCCATAGACGACGAGCGGGTCGGACGGTCCTCGAAGGGCCTTAGTGGTGAGATCGACTGGGTCACCCGGGTGATCGACCAGGTACGGGATTGGACTAGGAGAGGCCGGGTGGTGCGAGCCAGAGCCACCAGCGATGAGGCCTACCTGAAGGCCTACGCTCGGAGGTACGGGGACCAGGTCTTCTGTGGCTCCCGACGACCGGTACGACTCTTTAAACTAAAACTTCTAAATTACTTCTAATGCATTGATGCCTATTAATGATGCACTGACCATTTGACTTTCCATTTGCAGTTAGATCCCCAGGGCCGGATAGCGGAGCTACATGGACTCCTCCATGCTACAGTCCAGCAGAGGGACGAGCTCCAGCACTCTCTAGACCTCCAGGTAAGTTCACGAACCTTAGACTTAGATGCAAATGCTTATGCATGCGCCTGACTTGGACTTTCTAAAATGCAGCGAGCAGAGGGAGCAGGACGGCAGGGACCTGATGCTCCATCCTCGTCTTCCCAGCCTGCGGGACGAGCTGAGCGGGACGCCGACTTCAGCCGGGCAGTCGCACGGGCCGAGGAGGTCGAGGCCGCTCTCAGGGAGAGGGTAAGCAACTGATCGACTTCTCTTTTAATGCTATATGAAAATGCATTCTAACATGATGAATGCTCATGCAGACGAGAGAGCTGACTACCGCACTTGGCGAGGCGGAGTGGGCCAGAGCAGAGGTGGAGCAGGCACGAGTAGAGGCGATTCGATTGCAGGCAGAGGTGGCAGTGGCAGCCAATCTCCATGCAGAGGTAGAGAGCCTCAAAGCTGGGGCAGCCGCAGTGGCAGAGCTGAGAGCTAAGATTCGAGTGTTGGAGAGGGCACTTTGACTAGTGGGCAGACGATCCTCCCACAGCGTGTCGCAGAGCGGAGCGTGCAGCGTGCACCAGGACTACTTACAAGTTCCTCTGGCTATTGGAGGAATGAGGAGGAGGAGCATCGATGACATCACCGAGAGGAGGGGAGCACCTCCATGGCCCTGCCGGCGAAGAGGCATGAGGGGACCGGGGACAACGGCGGTCCAGGAGAGGGATCAGCCTGAGAGTAGCTTGCACCTTTATCTTTTGGACATATGCATGTACATGACTCTTACATTAGTAATATATGATCTTTTTGGCTTTTTGTCTATGCAAATGTGGATGCAAATGTGGATGCTGACACACTAACAATAATTCTTAAGAGTGACCAAGAGATTAGGAGAGCGAGGGAAGGAGAGCAAGCGGGAGAAAACTAATCATCATCATCATCATCATCAGAGCCTTATCCCAATTATTTGGGGTCGGCTACATGAAACCTGTTCCGCCAAAGATTTCTATCAAGTGCTATATTCATATTTAAACCCAAGAAACTAATGTCCTTCCTAATAACATCACACCATCTCATTTTAGTCCTTCCCCGAGTTCTTTTACTAGCATCCACTAAGATGCAGTTACATCTTTTAACCGGCGTTGAGTTAGGGCGACGAAGTACATGACCAAATCACTTGAGTCTATTTTCTCTCATTTTACTATCAATTGGGGCTATCCCTAAGTCCTTACGGATGCGCTCATTGCTAATTTTATCTTTCTTAGTCTTGCCACACATCCATCTCAACATTCTCATCTCTGCTACACACATTTTGTGAATTTGTTCCTTTCGTACTGCCCAACACTCGGTACCATATAACAAAGCAGGTCTGACAGCCGTTCTATAAAATCTCCCTTTGAGTTTCACAGGCATACGACGATCACAGAGGACTCCTGACGCGCTTCTCCATCTTAACCAGCCTGCCTTAATCCTATGTGTAACATCGTCATGAATCTCCCCATTCTCTTGTATGATAGACCCTAAGTATCGAAAGTTACTACTCTTCGGAACGTTATGCCCATCAATTAGAACCTTATCTTCCTGTACCACTCTCCCATTACTAAAATTACAATGCATAAATTCTAACTTACTCCTACTAATTTTAAAACCTTTAGACTCAAAGGCATCTCTCCAATGCTCTAACTTAACATTTAAAGCATCAATACTCTCATCAATTAAGATAATATCATCTGTAAATAACATACACCAAGGGATATCCTCATGCAATTATTTTGTTACTTCATCCATAACTAAGGCAAAGAGATACGGACTTAGTGCAGAACCTTGATGTAAACCTATAGAAACTAAAAATTCACCAGTCTCTCCAACAATAGTTCTAACACTAGTAATAGCACCGTCGTATATATCCTTAATCAAATCAACATATCCTTGAGAGATTCCTTTCTTTCTTAATGTCCACCAAATTAAATCTCTTGGTACTCGATCATACGCCTTCTCTAAATCAAGAAAAACCATATACAAATCTTTTCTCATCTCTCTATACTTCTCCATTAGCTGCCGTAGTAAGAAAATAGCTTCTATAGTAGATCTATTCGACATAAAACCAAACTGATTTTGCGATACAGTAGTCATATATCGGAGGCATTTTTCGATTACTCTTTCCCAAAGTTTCATAGTATGACTTGTAACCTTAATTCCATGATAATTATTGCAGCTTTGAATATCTCCTTTATGTTTATAAAAAGGAACTACAACACTTTTCCTCCAAACTTCTGGCATTCTCCGTTCCTTTAAAATTTTAATAAAAAGTTTAGTTAGCCACTGAATACCAATGTCTCCTAGGCTTTTCCATACTTCAATAGGTATGCCATCTGGTCCTAAGGCCTTGCCCACTTACATTTTTCTTAAAGCATCATCCACTTCTGACATCTTAATACGCCTGAAATATTGATATTTATCAAATATTGTGGACTCTTGGGTACCTTCTAAAGAAAAATTGTTGACACAATCTCCATTAAGTAACTTCTGAAAATAACTATGTCACCTCTCTTTAATCTCAAGATCCTTAGCTAAAACCCTTTGATCTTCACCTTTAATGCAACAAACATGATCTAAATCTCTAGTTTTCCTTTCTCTTAATTTAGCAAGTTTATATATGTCCTTTTCACCCTCTCGGGTTCCTAATTTATTATATAAATCTTCAAATGCCTTTGATTTAGCTTCGCTAACTATTTTCTTAGCCCTCTTTTTAGCAATTTTATAAGCTTCTAGGGTTTGATTATTTTTGTTAGTTTGCCAAACGTTAAAGCACTCCATTTTTACTCTAATGGTATTTTGGATTTCCTCACTCCACCACCAAGTCTCTTTTTCTAAATTCTTTTTATCTTTAGATTCGCCTAAGGGTTATTTTGCTACACTCGTTATACAATTTGTAACATTATTCCACATTACATTGTTTTTTTTGTTCTAAATTCTAAATATTTTCTTTTAATAGATGATTTTTAAATGTTTCTAAAGTTTTACTTTTTAAATTCCGCCATTTAATCTTAGAACAATTATTTATAATTATCTTTCTTTTGAATTTCAGGATAGATAAGCAGGATTGCGAGCATTTCGTTTCTAGTTTTTCCTCGTTATATTTTGGTTCTTCTACTATATTGTTGTTGTGTTCATAAGGGGCTATGGCTCCTCTTTTCCTCAAGGGTATATCTCAAGGACTTTGTAATTTTTTTTAAAAGCAAAAGTAATAAAATCAAGGGCCCTGGTGCTGCCTGGGGGAGTGAGAACACTCTTCCTTTCTGAGGAAGAGTGCACTTGATCAGGTCCAGCTCCAGATTGGCCAGTTCTTTGCTTAAAAAAAACATCCATTACTAACAACCTATGTTGAGGGGCTAGGCTCTCACCAGGAATAACTTTACAATCTTTACATAAAACTCTATCGACCTTCCTAATAAGAAAATAGTCAATTTGACTTATATGTGTTCCACTCTTGTAAGTTATTAAATGTTCATCCCTCTTCTTAAAGAAGGTATTAGTAATTGCTAGATCATAGGCCATAGTAAAATCAAGAATAGTATAACCCATATCATTTATGTTGCCAAAACCAAGCCCTCCATGAATCCTCTCATAACCTCTATTATCTTTACCCACATGACCATTAAGATCCCCTCCAATAAAGATTCTCTCTTCACTAGAGATATTTTGGATCAAACTATCAATAGCCTCTCAAAACTACTTTTTAATGCTATCTTCTAATCCTACTTGAGGTGCATATGCACTAATTATATTCAAAATATCCTCACCTAAGATAAGTTTAATTAACATCAATCTATCCCCCAATCTATTAACTTCTACAACTCTATCTTGTAAGTTTTTATCTATTATTATAGCAACACCATTTTTAGAGTTATTATTACCCGTATACCAAATTTTATATCCATCAATATCTTTAGCTTTATGTCCTTTCCACCTAGTTTCTTGTAGGTAAACTATGCTAATCCTCCTGTCCTTCATTATCTTAACCAATTCTAAACCCTTACCCGTTAAAGTTTCTATATTCCAAGTAGCTAGACGGATCCTATATTTTTGGACTAGCTTCTTTACCTGTGAACATCCAACCCCACACAGGAACCCTTACCTATTTGACACCACAATCGGGCGCCATTGCGGCGCGTCGCTTACGGGGAACGCCCTAGCTAGCCCTTGCTCACTTATCATTCCATCCGGGTTCCGATGTAACGTGTCGCTTCCGGGGGACGCCCTAGCATTAGCACAGAATGTATTTCGATCAGAATTCATGTGGGAGATGTGACAAATTTTTACTGTTGGCTGTCAACCTAACGCAAACCCTCCTCCTTTCTCATCCGGGCTTGGGACCGGCCATGGCAGAGTTAAGCGGGGGAAAACTAGTGATCAAAAAATAGGACATACATGGAAAAAAATGGTCCTCTGGATGACCGCGAGGAGGAGTAATCGGTCTACGACATGACCGTTAGGCGAGTGGGAGGAAGGCGGTGAAGGAAGTAATAAAACGGTCATCTGGACGACCGTTTAAGAGAGCCTGGCGGTCGCTCAATAGACCGCAAGGGAGAAGATGCAATGAAGTCCGAGCGGGACTCTCCGTGAGAGTCCTAACCCGTGGCTAAAAGGACCTAATCTGCACTAAGACCTATCCTAATTCAAATTGAGGCTCCCTAACCTCAACCCTAGTGCATTAGAACCCAAATTAGAGCCTTATAAGTAAGAGTGCACCCAGAATTCGTAGCTCACAAAAATGTCTGGTTTAAACCTTGAAAATTCCCTCAAAATCACCCCAAATCATCATGAAAAGGAGCTTTGAAGCTAGAACCATGGGAGAGGTGGCCTATATCGGGCCAAAGCCAGCTAGAAGGGAGCACGGGGAGCTGCAATGACTAACTTCCATCCCCAAGCACTCGAGCACAAGGTCTTCAAGAGAGGTGAGTTAAAATAAATATCAAAATCCATGAATTTCCTTAGGTTCCTTCTTATGAAATTCTTCTTCTTCTTCTCTTCTTCTTTTTTTCCCTATTGCTTAGCTTCTTCCTAGCCCAAGATGCTACTCTAACTTGAAGTGGGTGGCTCCCATGATAAAAGAACTTCCTTTGGAAGTTACCTCAATCCTTAAGGCATGGCACCTTCAACCTTTATTAGTCTTAGCCAAGAATTTTCAGAAAATTTCCTATGATTGGCCTAGCATTTTAGCCCTTGTGGAGTTATGGCATCCTCAAACACATACTTTCATGTTCCCAACCTTTGAAGCCACAGTCCTTATAGAAGAGGTAGAGACCTACCTAACCCTTCGTAAGACTAAGGTGGGAGATGAAGACTTGGTGTGTCATACGGTTAAATCTATATACCCATCACTCATCTTAGGGGATTTCATACATAACCCAAAAGATGTTAGGACCATGATCAGCCCTCACCATATTCATTTGATACCCATGGCCCAATGGATCGTCTTCCATTGCAAAAACAAGTGGGGGAGATATGAAGCCATAGCAAAATCTGTCTCTATTTGCTTATGTGGGGTCTTGCTCTTTAGCACCACCGACCACCTCTTAGATGTCCAAAATCTCAGCATCATTAGTGGGTTATGGCGGGGTTTATCCATCCCTCAAGCCATCCTTTCATACCACTTTGAAGGCCTTAGTTCAGCTTCTCTAGGGGGTCCCCTCTTTGGGTCAATGATCATCCTTGAGTGTTGGATGGAAATTACACTCAAATTTCTACCCAAGGAGGACTTGCCTTCAATTAGCCGCATATTCGGGAGCCACCCACTCTTCTTCATAGGAGGTGCATTTGGATCCTCTTCACATGTTGAGTGCCGGACGGCGGATAAAAAGACAAGGGATGATTGACGCCTCTTCCTCAACACTTTACCAATTGACAAGTTCGTGATGCGACCCCGGGCTCTTCAAGGTGCTATCCTCAGATTACCCCGGCAATTGGGCCTAGACCTGTAGCTAGTGGGGAATACTACCTTGGCAATCTACAACCCGCACCGATGCTATCTACAAGTTGGACTTCCTCGCACTATGGTTCCAGCACTATCACATTACCCTCCCCTTCAAGCTAGGAAGATTGGGACCGAGGAGGATGAATGGGCGGTTCGGAGCGCTCTGACCATGTGGGAGATCAGCTGAGTCCGTTCCTTGCAAGGAAAAGTGAAAGAGAGCGGTGAGGTGTATCGTGCTTATGTGAAGAAATTACGCAAGATCTGGCCCTGCGCGGACATGAAATTGAATGTACTTTGAATTTCTTGATCATGTATGTGATTTTATTGGATGAATGATGTATCATGAACTATGAATGAATAAAATAAAAGGGTTTGATTGACGCTTTGTCGTGGAATGTCCTTTTTTTTGCATGAATGATCAGGTTTGAACAGGGTCCTCTGTTTGACAAACGGTCTAGCGTAAGGCCGCTAGGCTTGATAAACGGTCTTGAGGTAGACCGCATGAGCAAGGACTCAGAAAAACTGAGAGTTTTAAAAGCTCTCGGGAAGGGAATGCAGTCGTCACTTTGACCACTAGGTAGCTATAAACGGTCTATCGAAGGACCGCTAGGGACAAAAAGTAGAGAAACTCTGAGAGTTGGAGTCTCAGGTAATGCTAACGGTCGTCCTTAGACCACTAGGGATGCATAAACGGTTTAGTATAAGACTGCCAAGGGAGAAAGATCAGAGAAACCTGAAAGCTTTGAATTCTGGGCAATAGAACCTGTGTTTGCACATACTTAAAACAAGAAACAAGTTAGATCCGTTGTTAGGCTCAACCCCTTGCCTGTAGTGAGTTAGAGAATGACCAATTTCTTGATATTTGGTCAAGGGGTGGAGTCTTATTAAATAGGCAAGAATGCAATAAAATATATGAATGCAAATGCATGCTATGCAAGGATGATGGTATTTTTGAGTTTTGAAAAAATATTTAGTTTTTTGTGGATTTTGAAATATCTGATTTTTTTGGATTGTAGAATATTTAATTTTTTTGGATTTTAAAAATATTTATTTTTTTTAGATTTTAAAAATATTTAATTTTTTATATTTTTTTGGATTTTGAAATATCTGATTTTTTTGGATTTTGAAAATATTCAATTTTTTTTGGATTTTGAAAGCCAGTTTCGCCCCGGTCAACAAGAGCCCTACCTGTTACACTAGGAACCTCCTAAGGTCGGCGTACTTAAGAAGGTGACAATTCTCGGCCAGGGCCCACCTGTGTGACGGTGCTTCTTTCGAGGCCATACCCAGGGTATAGTCTTAGTCCTAAAAGAAAAATGAATTTGGGAGGTAAGCTTAGACCAGGTATGTAGATTTTTAGGGCTTGAATCCTTCCCATGACAACCCCTTCAGAGATTTAGTCTGTTGCGTAGGGACTTTGTGTCCGTCATCGAACCTTTATCCACCCTAGGCACACATACGACTGGGCTCATAACGTCCCGCGGGGAAACTATACTGCCACTCTTGCCACGCCTAGTTTCATTCTTTTGGGGCTTTTGATCTTTTGGAATGGGCTTTTGGGATGAGCTTTTGATTTTGCTTTTCTTTTTGCTCCTTCTCTTTCTTTTTTGATGTTCACTGACGCTTTTGCTAGTGGAATCAGGTCATAACGGACTGCCCCTATTTGAGGCCTCCTCTCATCAGAGTGTCTAGATCAGTCATCGCCCCCTTATTTGCCTCTTGCCCCTAGATTCAGCTGAAGAGAGAAATGGACAGGGACCTTTACTTCCCCCAAGCATGGCCAAGGGAGAAACGATGTTTACATAAAAATGGGAAACCTGACCAGGGATGTCGTGAAGTGTGTGATTTGCCAACATCGGAATCCTCCTTCATGATTGAGGAAAGACACCTCGCTATCGGGCCTTCATTAGCTTGACTCTAAGGGAAAAACCACTTAAGATACAACACATTCCAAGCATGAGATAGCTCCTCACCTTCCATGTTGACTAGGCGATATGCGTTCCCTGGATAAATCTCTCTAACGACGAACGGCCCTTCCCAGTTAGGTTGCAATTTGGACCTAGGACCTCTGGACCTGATGAATTTGCATTTCAAAACCATATCACCTATTTGAAATTTGCATTCGATTACATTCTTTTGAAAATAATGCGAGACTCTCTTTTGATAAACGAACACATGATCGGCTGCATTCATCCTCTTCTCTTCCAAGAGTTCCAGTTGGACGAGCAACGCCTCTCGACGTTCATCTAGATTAAGTTCCTTATCAAGCCGTACCCTTAGGGAAGGGATCAAGATCTCATATGGGAGTACCGCCTCCATCCCATAAGTAAGAGTATATGGGGTTTACCCTGTAGGAGTACGAACGGAGGTGCGGTAAGCCTATAGAGCTTCCACTAGTCGTTTAGGCCAATTAGAGAATTTATGAGATTCACATGTTTTCTTTATGATTTTAAGAATTATTGGTGGCCTCAGCTTGGCCGTTACCTTGAGGGTAATATGGAGATGAATGATGCAATGCAATATTGAACTTCTTACAAAGGTCCTGGAGCTCTTGAGAAATGAACTGGGGTCCATTGTCGGTGACGATGCTACTTGGCACTCCGAACCATGAAATGATATTCTTCAAGATGAAGCGGCACACCGTGGTAGCTATCATCTCTGGGTACGCCTCCGCTTCGGCCCACTTGGTGAAGTACTCAGTGGCGGTGAGGATGAAGGATTTCTACTTGGTCTGAGAGTTGGGATCATCGAGCGGGCCAACAATGTTGAAAGCCCACACAGAGAATGACCAAGGAGCTGAGAGAGGATGAAGAGATGAAGCAGGAGCATGGATTTTGTCAGCATGGAGTTGGCATTTAAGACACCTCCGGACATAGAGGGATCAATCTTCCTCTAAAGTGGGACAATAATAACCCTGCCTAAGGATTTTCTTCACTAGAGCCTGGCCATTGACATGACCGCCACACTCACTTGAATGCGCTGCTTCGGCCACCTTCCAAGCTTCATCATCATCGAGACATCTCATAAGCATTCCATTAAGAGCGCGCCTGTACAATTCTCCAACAATGATAGTGTATTTCGAGGTGCTCTTCCAATAACCTGATGCTGTTTGGCATTTGCCCCTTCTGGGAATGATCCATCCCTGCAATATAGCTCGATTTCATGGTACTATGGCAACTCTTCTTCCTCCAAGATCTCTTCTAGCTCTGTTAAAGAGACTTCCTTAAAATCTACTTTTTCAGCCTTCGCCTCTACAGTTTTCCTAAGGTTGTCGTACCAAGGATCCTGAAGAGAGGGTGAATTCAATCTCTGGACGACGATGGTCTCAGAACTCCGATTGAGAGGAAAGGATAAGGAGGAAGCGAACGATGCTAAGGCATCTGCAAGGATATTCTGAGATCGAGAAGTATGGATGTAGATCAGCTTACGAAATTGCCTAGCCAAGAGAGTGACCAAATCTTGATATGGCTTGAGCTTTGGGTCACGAGTGCGGTAAGTGGACAGAACTTGCCGCAGAACGAGCTGAGAGTCTCCTATGATGTTTAAATAGCGCGCGCCTAAGAGGTAGGCATACTTCAACCCAACCAGGAGAGCTTCATACTCGGCCATGTTGTTGGTAGGAGGAAAACAAAGCTGATAAGCAAAGGGCTTCCGGAGCGAGGAGAACAACACCTATCCCTCAGCCTTGGGAATTGAGGGTACCGTCGAAGTGCAGAGACCAAAAGGGATGGTGAGTAAGAACAAAGAGATGCTCATCAGGGAAATCGTCATGAATAGAGTTGGTGCAGGGAATAGGAAGATGAGCGAGATGCTCAGCGATGGCATATACTTTGATTACCTTTTGAACAATGAATGTGATATCAAACTGAGAGAGGAAGCTCTGCTAGCGGGCTAGCATACTAGATTAGCCTAACCGGGTGGGCTAGGAAGTAGTGTTTCAACTTTTGAGCTACCCAAACTAAGGTGGCACAATTTTTCTTCATGGCCGTGTACTTGGTCTCTGCGGGATTAAATAACCTGGAAAGGTAATAAGCTGCCCGCTCTTTGCCTTCATCATCTACTTGTGCTAGGACAGCTCCTAGGGAGTCCTCAATGACAGAAGTGTATAGGATCAGGGGTCTCCCAGGGATAGGAGGTTGCAAAACCGGGAGATTAGACAAATATACCTTTAAATCATCATAGGCGTTTTGACAATCTTGGTTCCATTCAAACTTGACTCCCGCCTTTAGCAATTCGTAAAACGGGCGGCACCTCTGAGAATGCTGGGATATAAATCTCCTAATAAATTGCAATCGTCCAATCAATCCTCGAAGTTTCGTGATATTCTTAGGCGGATGCATGTCCATGACGGCCTTTGTTTTATTAGGATCAATCTGAATCCCCCGTTTGCTGACTATAAAGCCTAGCAGCTTCCCTGAAGAGACTCCAAAAACACACTTCTTTGGATTCATTTTCAATTGGTACTCCCTAGCTCTCTGAAGCACCTTAGCTAGGATGGCGGGGTGTTCCTCTTTAGTCCTTGACTTCAGCAAGATATCATCCACGTAAGCTTCCATGTAAACATGCATCATATCGTGGAATATAGCCATCATCGCCCTTTGATAAGTGGCACATGCGTTCTTCAGACTAAACGACATGACCACATAATAGTATGTGCCCGAGGGCGTGGTGAAGGAGCTTTTCTCTTGATCCTCAGGAGAGAGACGAATTTGGTTGTAGCCTGAATAACCATCCATGAACGACAGTGCTTCATACCCGGTGGTGTTGTCCACCAATACATCTATATGAGGCAGCGGGAAATCATCCTTGGGACATGCCTTGTTTAGATCCCTGAAATCAATGCAAATGTGCACCTTTTCGTCCTTCTTGATGATAGGGACTATGTTTGCCACCCACTGAGGATATAAGACAACTCTAATAAACTTGGCCTTGTACAGTTTATCGACCTCTTCTTTTATTCTTAAGGCCATGTGGGGGTGAAATCTTCTTGATCTTTATTTTACGGGTGTTGCCCTGGCTTAAGCACTAGTCGGTGTTCCACCAAAGAGGGGTCAAGACCTGGCATGTCCTCGTAAGACCAGGCGAAAGAATCGCTATACTCCCTTAGGACTTTGATTAAATATTATTCAACTGCTGAAGGGAGATTAGCAGCAATGATAATGGGCCTGGGGTCCTCCTCAGTTCCCAAATTTATTTCCTTCGTAGGTTCATCCACTGCTGATGACGGCTCATCAAATCTTTTTAAACCTTGCACATACAAATCGACAGTTGATAAGTGCTATATTTTACATCATAACTTACATTACATCCATCATCTTTGAGCATTAAATGGATAAAGTTGTGCAACATGAGCATTAATTACATTCTCACACATTATTTGAGTCTTCATGTATTTATCATCTTTTTGAGCTTAAAAGATCATGTGAGAAATATTTAAATATTTGCACAATTATTTTGAAATTAAATAAATTGATATTTTAATTTTCAGGAAACAACGACCTAGATCAGGGCGCTATTTAATTAACGACATCTTCAAGGGCGCTTATTCAGTAAGAACCGATAGCTCCAAGGGCGTCAATTCATTTGACAGAAGGAAGTGAAAAAAGAAAAAAAAAGAATTAGCGCCCGAAATGCAGTCGCTAATCATTGAAAGAACGCCCATATGAACAGTCGTCAATTCCTATTTTACAAAAAATGAGGAAAATAGCGAATGAGAAAATAAGAAAGAACGCCCGAGTGAAGAGGCGGCACTTCATGAAAGGACGCCCCAGTCTAAGGCGCCATTTAAAGAAAGGACGCCCCAATATAAGTCGCTATTTTAAGTTGAACCAGAAATGGCAACTGGAGGCTCCCGATCGAACTGTTCTTCCATGTTTGCTCTTATCTAATCAATATTTTATGGAAAGGAGGATTCTCATATTGGAAAGGAGTCTAATTAGGTCAGGTTGCATTGCTGGAAACTTGCTTTTGATTGGATCTGGAGACTCACGATCAAGGATGCTCCTGTACCCTATAAATAGATGCCATGGCCGATGATGCAGAAGGGAGGAGGTTAGAGGTCTGCCATAGGGATTTATTTTGAAACTTTTTCTTTCATCTTTTGCAGTTAAGTTCTTCATCAAAGTTCTTCGTTTTCTAGTCTTCTACAAATTCTTCTTCTTCATCTTTCTCTAATTCTTCCAGTTTTCAAAGTTATTTCCAATTTTCCAAAGATCTGTCTATGCGTTTTTACTGTTCATCCGGTTTTAAAATATTCTACTATTTCTCATTTTTCTCCCCCTTCTGGTCCTTATCTCTCTTTGTGTTCCTAATGAAAGTTGTAGGTTTTTAAAAGTTCTTCAATTTCTTCTTCTACCACTTCTTCAAATTCTCAACCGTTTTCAAATTAGAATCAATTTTCCAAAGTTCAGTTCTGCACTATTCATCCGCAACCACTCTCTGTTCTATCACTTTTTTCTCCATCTTCCTCTTATTTTCTGTCTTTGTGTTCTTCATCAATCTTCTTCCTCTCTTCGTCCTCTACAATTTTATCTTCTTTCACTTTGTCTAATTCTCTCTAGATTTTAATCTATTACTTCTTCTTCTAACCCTCTGTTTTCAAAACTGTTTTATGTTTTATCACCCATCATAGCCATCTCTTCCTCTCTTTTCACAACATACATGCTTTGGTTTTAATTTTATTCTTCTTCCTCCACCTTTTCATCTCCATCTCCTATATTTCATCCACACATCCCTTTGGCGGATTCTCTTCCAATTGACCCTCTCACGACGTCGGCATCCAAGGCGCGGCGATCTTCATCCAAGGCTTGGCAAGGAGTTGACGACGTTCTTCATCATATTGGCTTACAATTTCTTTTCTCTTCTTTTATTTTGCAAGTTGTAATTTTAATTTTCATATACATTGTACTTGCCACCTCTCATAGCAATATAGTTGATCTTTGTGAAATTGTGTTTATCTTTCTATCTCCTTCAAATTTCTCTACTTAAACCCTCTCATATTCTTTAAATAGTTTTCATGCAATTTATCTTTTCTTAGATTAATCACACTCAAAAATTCGGTTTTCAAAGCATAAGGTGTTTTTCCAACTTGTTAAAATAAGGATTTTTCCTCCGCGTAGGATCGACTCCGCTTACCACTATATAATTTGATTTTCCAATCTTTTAAAGTGAGTGAGTGTGAACATTTTAAAATTGTGGCACGGTTTTCTTAACGACACTAGTCGGTGCGCATCAATTTTTGGCGCCGTTGCCGGGGAGGAAATTAATTTTTATGTTGGGAAATTTCTTGTGTTTGATTTGTATATAGTTTTACTTATTTTTCCATTTTATTTTACAGGAAAAATAAAAAATAAATCAAAAAATCAAAAAATTCAAAGAAATTTGGACGTGAAATTCCAAGAAAAAAATCTGTCACCGGAAGCGTCGCTAAAGCCCAGATCTGTCACAGAAAGCAGAAATTCAGAAAAATGCAGGAAAAGCAAGCGTCACTAAAAGGTCAGTATACGTAGGAAACTGTCCTTTTTTGTGAAATTCTGAAAAATTCTAAAAAAATCTGAAAAAAATTCTTAAAAAATCAAAAAAAAATTCATCATGCTAGCATATCTCCATCTTAGTTGCATTACTTTCATGCATTTGTGCACTTAGTTGTTCTTTTTATTTTTCATTCTTTATTTACAACATCTTTCGAAAAAAAATTCTCTTCTCATCTTTTTCCCCTTCTTAAGGGCATTAGGATCTTTACACCCCTCATGGATTTGGAAGGACACTCCATTGAGCATTCCGTCTCTTTGGACTTGAAATTCCATTTCTAAGACCTCCATAAGTCCTCGCACCCGTGGATTCCCTCACGGACGCCGGGCAGGTTGTACCACGAAGTACCTTGGAGTTAGAGTGCCCTTAAAAGGTTTTTCATAAAAAAAAATCATCATTCTTTCATTCATATAGTTAATCCTTGCATTTTCATAACCCATTCATATAGGGATTCATTGCATTTAAAAAAAATCATCATTACCTTTTGGGCCCTTTGCATTGCATGCAAGGTAGGAGATCCCTCCACCCACATTTGATAGGACCCATTAGTGAAATTGAAAGGTTAGTGCATTCTAGACCACAACTTCAACCTAATCTCATGGAGAATCAAAATCAAAACCAACAAGTGCAACAAGTTCCTAAACAAATGAAGGACTACTTCATACCTAATCAATATCAACCGTCCTTCTATATTCAAGCACCTCAGAACCAGGGGGTTCATTATGAAATCAAATCAAGTACCATTCAGATGTTGCCATCCTTCTATGGCAATACTAATGAAGATCCATATAAACATCTCGATGAGTTTCTCCAAATATGTTCAACTGTCAAAATTCAAAACTTCTCAGATGATGCCCTTAAGCTTACTCTCATCCCATTCTCCCTTAAGGACAAAGCTAAATATTGGTTGGGAGCCTTGGGTAGAACAATTGACACATGGGGAGAGATGAAAAAAGAGTTCTTGAAGAAATTCTACCCCATTGGTAGGACTAATACCATGAGAAGGGCCATCACTAGATTTACACAAAATTCTGGGGAGCAAATTCATGAGGCTTGGGACAGGTTGAAAGATTTATTAAGGAAATATCCCCATCATGGCCTATCTAGATGGCAAATTGTGCAAGCCTTTTATGAGGGATTAACAGAAAATTATAGACAAATGGTAGATGCCTCATGTGGGGGGGCTTTCATGAGTAAAACTGAGGATGAAGCCTATGATTTGTTTGAGATGTTAAGTGAAAATTCTATTAGTCATGCTTCATTTTCCTCTTATGAAAGGATGATTGGATCTTCCAAGAAGGGTGGGCTATATGAAGTCAAAAGTCAAGGAGAGTTGGAGAATAGGATGGATATTCATGCACTTACTCAAAAGTTGAATAAAGTGGACTTATTGGCGCAAAGGATGGAGAAGGTAGATTTGGTAGCACAAAAGCTAGATCAATTATTATCCATGAATAAACAAGAACCTTCTTTTCCTTCTATCCAACAAAATCAGTCGCTCTCAGATTCAAACCTTCAAAAACTTTGTGCTTTATGTTCTAGCCCAAATCATGCTGTCATTGATTGCCCTACGGCGGCCCAACTTCCCCCATTTATCCAAGAACAAGTCTTTGCTGCTCAGGGTGTCTCTAAGCCCGCCTATGATCCATATTCGAATACCTATAACCCGGGCTGGAGAAATCATCCAAATTTTTCTTGGAAATCGCAACAAGGCCCATCTACTCAAGTCAATCCCTCAATTCCAAAATAATCTTTTCAAGTTCCGAACCAGTCTCACCAACATCTTCAAAATCCTTTTCAACATAATCAACAACAACAACTTCCATTTCAGCAATCGTCATTCCATCATGCTCAGGCCCCATATCAACAAGCTTCATCATTCCAGGGCCAATATAATCAATTTTCATCACATCGTTATCAACCTCAAGCCCCGTTTCAAGCTCCTTATCAACCACCTCCTCAACCCCATCAGCCTCATTTTGAGGATAAATTTGACCAACTTCAACAACTTATTCTCTCTCAGCAACAATCCATTGCTAAGTTAGAAGGTCAAATAGGTCAGTTGGCGGCTAGTAATATGAGGAGAGATGTTGGGCAGTTACTTAGTCAACCCATAGCTAATCCCCGCAATCAACAACCTCCGGGTTTTCAGCAAAGAGCTCCTATTCTTCCCCCTCCAAATCAGCCCAATCAACCTCAGCCACCCCCTCCTATCGTTCCTCAATTCGAGAATGCCAAAGCTATCTCTACCCTTAGGAGCGGAAAAGTTCTTAATGATCCATATCATGCTAAGGATATGGGTGGTAGTTCGGGCCAAGATATCCAAGAGGAAAGTGATAATGAGGAAGAAGAGTCGATAATTGTTCAAGAGAAAAAGAAGCCGGATGGGGGGGGAGAAGACAATGGACAAAGGAAAGATCAAGGTTGATGAAGGTTTTCAAGGATATGTTCCTAAGGTCCCTTTTCCGGATGCATTAAAGCCAAAAGCTCAAAAGAAGCCGGTCCAACAAGAAGAGATGTTGGAATTGTTTAAACAAGTCAATATTAATATTCCACTCTTGGATGCTATTAAACATGTGCCGGCGTATGCCAAGTTTTTAAAAGAGCTTTGTACACCAAGAAGGGAGCCGAAGGCGGCAACACAGAAGATCCGTCTATCTGAAGATGTTAGTGCTATTTTAATGAATTCTTTACCAAAGAAATTGAAGGACCCTGGTGCTCCATTAATTTCATGTGATATAGGTGGAGTGACATTTGATAAAGCTTTGTTAGATCTTGGAGCTAGTGTTAATTTATTACCCACCTGCATATATGAGCAATTTGACCTACGAGAATTGAAGCCCACTTCTATTATCCTTCAACTGGCGGATCGGTCTGTTAAGAAACCAAAGGGTTTGTTGGAGGATGTGATAGTGGAAATTCATGAATGCTATTTCCCAGTGGACCTTTTAATCTTAGATATGACATCATCCCAAGAGTTAAAACATAAACCAATCATTTTGGGACGCCCGTTTTTGGCTACGGCGAAGGCCAATATTAATTGTGTCACAGGGATGATGGATATTACCTTTGGAGGAGAGAAGGTCTCATTGAATGTTTTTAAAGCTTAACAATACCCGGATCATGAGGGAGAATGTAATGTCATTGATATTTTTGAGGAAATAATTGAAGAAAATGTGGATATGAATGAGAATGTGATTGAAGATGGTAGTTTGCTTCAAGATTCACCTCTTTCTTATTCTAGCATGGAGCCTCTTCCTCCATTAAGATCTGAACCAGTTCTTCCATCTCTTGATCAACTGCCCGTTTTGGAACTTAAGCCTCTGCCGGACTCGTTGAAATATGCTTATCTAGGCCCAGATCATACCTTGCCTGTTATCATTGCTTCTCATCTTACCTCTGCTCAGGAATCTCAACTTTTAGAAGTTCTTAAGGAGCATAGGGGGGCGATAGGGTGGTCTGTGGCAGATTTGAAGGGTATAAGTCCAGATATTTGCATGCATTATATTTAC
The DNA here is from genome assembly GCA_022559845.1 of Amorphophallus konjac. NCBI lineage: Eukaryota > Viridiplantae > Streptophyta > Magnoliopsida > Alismatales > Araceae > Amorphophallus > Amorphophallus konjac. The sequence continues at coordinate 292,049,385 of CM040122.1, read as the reverse complement.
TTGGAGGATAATGCCAAGCCGAGCAGAGAGATGCAGCGTCGGCTGAACTCAAATATGAAGGAAGTTGTGAAGAAGGAAGTTGTTAAGTGGTTAGATGTTGGGATAACTTATCTTATTTCTGATAGAAAATGGGTTAGGCCGACACAAGTGGTTCCTAAGAAGTCGGGACTGACTGTGGTCACAAATGAGAAGGGAGAAGAGGTGCCCATGCGATTACAGACGGGATGGAGGGTTTGTATTGATTACAGAAAATTAAATACAGTTACAAAGAAAGATCATTTCCCACTCTCGTTTGTTGATCAAATTTTAGAAAGACTGGCCGGGCAAAACTATTTTTGTTTCTTGGATGGTTATTCCGGATACAATCAAGTTGCTATCTATCCGGAGGATCAAGAAAAAACCACTTTTACAATGCCCCCGCCACCTTTCAGCGGTGTATGATGTCGATATTTTCTGACATGGTGGGGGAAACTTTGGAAGTTTTCATGGATGATTTTTCGGTGTTTGGTTCTTCATTTGAGGGGTGCTTGGAAAATTTGACTCAGGTGTTGAAAAGGTGCATTGAATCCAATTTGGTGTTAAGTTGGGAGAAGAGCCACTTTATGGTAAGGGAAGGCATAGTTTTAGGCCATGTGATTTTAGAAAGGGGAATAGAGGTCGATAAAGCCAAAGTAGATTTGATTTCCAATCTTCCTCCCCCTACATCTGTCAAGCAAATCAGATCCTTTCTTGGCCATGTTGGATTTTATAGAAGATTCATTCACAACTTCTCTACCATTGCTCGCCCCCTCACACAATTGCTTGCTAAAGATACTCCATTCCATTTCGATGATTCTTGTCTCAAAGCCTTTAATTCTTTGAAAGCGGCTCTTACTCAAGCTCCGATTCTTCAATCTCCCGATTGGTCGCTTCCTTTCGAGATTATGTGTGATGCCGCGGACTATGCTGTTGGAGCTATCTTAGGTCAAAGGATAGATAAGAAGCCCGTGGTAATCTACTACGCGAGTCGCACCCTCGCTGATACTCAGTTGAATTACACCACCACGGAGAAGGAGCTACTAGTTGTTGTGTTTGCCCTAGAAAAATTTCGATCATATCTTTTAGGGGCTAAGGTTATTATTTGTCCCGATCATTCTGCTTTAAAATACTTACTTTCCAAGAAGGATGCTAAGCCCCGTCTCATTAGATGGATTCTATTGTTACAAGAGTTTGATCTAGAAATTAGAGGCAAGAAGGGGTTAGCCAATGTGGTTGCTGATCATTTATCTAGAATAGTGTTACGAAAAGGTGCTCCAATGTTT